>CM076574.1:451762944-452244738 GCA_034641835.2 Pinus albicaulis | reverse complement strand
CTTTTTTGTGTGCATTTTTGCTTTTTTGTGTGCATTTCCTTTGTTGTTCCCTACAAGGAACAACACTCTTTTTGAGTGTTTTTGCTGTTCCTTCAAAAGAGCAACACTTTGGGAGTATTTTCGAGAGCAACCCTTCCTTCCTCTTGTGGAATTATTTTTAGTTCATCTCAACCACATTTTACTGATTCCCTTTCATGGCATGAAGTACACTATTTTTATGAGGACAAGAATTATGGATTCTATTGAAGCAAGCTAATATCATTCACATTATGATCTTTAACAGGACAGCTCCTTGATGATAGATTATTTTCAAAAGGGACACAATTATTTATATACTACTTTACTGCATTGTTTTCTGTTGAACATGATATTGATTGATCATCTTAATACCATGCTGGTTCCACCCTTCTGGATTATAATCTTCTCTGTCTGTAATAAATGAGATTATGGGTATATTTTTCTATTAACATGTTCAACTTCTTCCACCATCCCTGCTCTTAAGGAGTACTGAGCCTCCCTCTTTTTATCATAAAAATGTGTAATAATAACAAAATTTTGTTCGCAGATGGAGGATAGGGGGTCTCATTACGAGCCAGCCTACCATGTTCATAAGGCTGTAACAAAGTGACATTCCCATTATGGCCACCACACCGGGGTTATGATCCATTGGATAGCCCAATTATCCTTGGAACAGGAGGTCTCATCACGAGCCGGCCTGATCACTTTTGCTACATCCCAGTGAATGGCAGTGTGGTTATTTGGTTACCACGCCAGCACATTGATCTCTTCTGTAGAACAACAATGTAACTCTCTAGTTATAAATTGAGGATTCTGGCTCATATGGGTTAAAAAGCAACCCTGCTGAGGCTATGGACGCCTGCTGGCAGCAGAGGCTCTGCTTATGGTATTGAAGTTATATCTTATCGTCAATTATTACTATAATACCTTTTTCTTTTTTTTTTCTTTTTATCAGAGAAGTTATTTCCTTAATTTTCCCTGCATGAGAAATTTTTTTATGATCAATCGCATCATTTTCAGCTAGCATACTATCAGTAAAGCATCTTTTTGGCATATTGTTGTTCTTTTTCTCTTTTTCATCACCTATCATCAATTCAAAGCGTCCTATCTCTTATTCATAACTATCTTTACACACTCTGCTCTCATTATAACCATAACTCCCGCTATCCTATCATTGATGTGTACTCTGCTTCATTCACTGCTATATTGTTCGTTCCCTTGCCTTGCCATCAGCACAACACCTCTCATATGCTTTATGGTCATGGAATTCCTTTTCCAATTGGAGGGGGGAATGTATGCATTATGGGATTGCATGCGATCCGATTACTGCACTCTGCCATCACTTGCTGATTTGCCAAAATATTAGTATTGCATGTATACATAAGTTTTTCTGATTGAAAGTTTTGCATGCATCTTATCTGTTGCTATTCAAACCTAACACTATGGATTCAAGAACATTGTATGCCAAATAGTGCTTTGTTTACAGGAAAACAACAAGTATGAGTATTGCAACTAACAGAAGAGGCTCGAGCAACTCGTGAACGTAAACAATTCTTCAGACATGATGTGCTTACCTGGATTCCACCTTTTGCATCACTTTCAGCACCAACTCTGCTTACATCAGCTTCAACAACTGCCAGTCCATATATGTCATTCCACATTTTTGGAGGTAAAACTTGAGGTAAAATCGCATAATTTTCTGATTTATTATGAATTTAGGAGAATTTCATAAAAATCCATTTTTGAGCATCATTTATCATCCTTCAGTCCACATCTATATCACTCCCTATTTTTCAGCGGCATATCATTTTCGAGTATGGGGGAGTGTTCCTTTCATTCATTTCTTTCTTATGACCATGTCATCCATATTCTTTATCATCCATTGTTATTCTTATTCATTCTCAACACCTCCATTATTCCATGTTGTTTTACACTAAGCATAGAATTCAACAGATGGTGGCAACCACCTCTATTTGTTTTCTAGCATTGCATGAGGGCATGCTAATTCTTCAGAGAGGGGGAGGAACTATCTTTACACACTCTGCTCTCATTATAACCATAACTCTCGCTGTCCTATCATTGATATGTGTACTTTGCTTTATTTACTGCAATATTGTTCATTCCCTTGCCTTGCTCTCAGCACAACACCTCTCATACGCTTTATGGTCATGGAATTCCTTTTCCAATTGGAGGGGGAATGTATGCATTATGGGATAGCATGTGATATGATTACTACACTCTGCCATAACTTGTTGATTTGACAAAAGTTTTTCTGACTGAAAGTTTTGCATGCATCTTATCTATTTCTATTCAAAACTAACACTATGGATTCAAGAACATTGTATGCAAAATAGTGCTTTGTTTACAGGAGAAAAACAAGTATGGGCAGAATTCTATTCATAGCATGACCACACTATTGCACTTAACAGAAGAGGCTCGAGCAACTCGCGAACGTGCACAATTCCTCCGACATGATGTGCTTGCCTGGATTCTACCTTTTGCATCACTTTCAGCACCAACTCTGCCTACATCAGCTTCAACACCTGCCAGTACATATATGTCATTCCACATTTTTCTTTTTGGAGGTAAAACTTGAGGTAAAATAGCATAATTTTCTGATTTATTACGAATTTAGGAGAATTTCATAAAAATCCATTTTGAGCATTATTTATCATCCTTCATTCCACATCTTTACCACTTTCCCTTTTTCAGCAGCATATCATTTTCGAGTATGGGGGAGTGTTCCTTTCATTCATTTCTTTCTTATGACTATGCCATTCATATTCTTTATCATCCATTGCTATTCTTATTCATTCTCAACACCTCCCTTATTCCATGTTGTTTTACACCAAGCATAGAATTCAACAGCTGGTAGCAACCACCTCTATTTGTTTTCTAGCATCGCATGAAGGCATGCTAATTTTTCAGAGAGGGGGAGGAATTGCTACGCATGATGGATGTTTTCAATTTTCTTTCTCATTTAAGGCATACAATTTCATTTTTACACAATGCAGAAATTGATTTCCATAATATTTTTAAAAAAACCATGAACTCAATTCTTGTGATTTCTGGAAAACACAGACGTATCATTAATACAAACCCAGATAATTTCAAGATAAATTGGTTCATAAAATTTTGGAAATCATGCACTCTCACCTACAACCATTTTGTTTATATCTCATGATCCGTGCATCAAAACGATCTGATTTTTGGATCATAGAGACATTCATATATTATAAACTTACTTGCAACATTTCAACAAAATCTGGTTTGTAGTTTTGAGAAAATGGTTAATGAAGTTTGCTGTTATCTATATCATATTTTGTTGCAACTTCATATATACATATAGTTGAATGTCAATATAAAAATTGTTATGCCTTCATCAAGATTACTAAAAGTGAATATTCATTAATTAAGGAAGAATTCATTTGTTCTATCCATTTCATGAGCCGAGATGAACATATTTTTTTTTATTGCTTGGTTAACACATGGGTTTTTGTCTTTGGGTTGCATGAGGACATGCAATATATTCAGTTTTCGTTGCATGAGGACATGCAACATATTGAGTGTGGGGGTATGTTGGGCTGTTAATATGCCATTATTATTATCACTTGTGAATGCTTATTCCACCCATTTCTACCATTCTTCATCACGCCATTTATTATAATTTATTATTTAAATCCATTTTATAATGATTTATGCTCTTATGAATGAATATTATTTATTCTCCTTTATTTCTAATAAATTGATGATTATGTATGATTTTATCAATGATAGTTTTAATAAATCAGTTGTAACATTATTCACCATTTTTAGCCTCCAAGATAACTTTCAGATTGAAGATTTGATCATTAAAAGTGCCAACTCAGAAATTCGCTGGAATAAGAAGTGACGATTTTGCGGTTGAGATTCTGAGCAAATGAAGAAGAATCTGGAAAATCCGGAACATGGGTTTTGTCCAGAACGGACCCAATTAACTTTAAAAAAGAACGGTTTGCCCAAATTCGGCTTGTACTAAGAGAAACGCAGGGTTCTTTGAGCACGATTTTCTCAGATTTGTTGTTGTGGCCGTCCTCCAAATCTCAGCTGCAAAGCCAAATTCGCCTTGTTCTTGTTGATCAAATGGTTAGAAGCAAACCAATTTTGTAATAGAATCATGTTGTAATTATCTCTATTGTAACCACTCTCTGCTCTCTTTGTATTTAAATCAGAACAGAGATCAGAGAGGGAGAAGGACTTTGAGGATGATTCGGGATGGATTCGAATGATGGAATTGAGGATTCAGACTTAGAGATTCAAGAATGAAGATGGATTATTCATTATAGGATAGGGATTGTTGCATTGCCATTGTAACCTTCAAAGCTTTTGTTGTTGTAATGATTTCACAATTTGAGGATGAATAAATAAAAGGGTTGTTGTTCATTCACCTGATCTGAAGTAGCCCAGCAGCATCCGCTGGCGGCTAAGGGCCCAGCCTCTGGTGGAGTATGCTGCTGTTGTATCATATCTTTCCAATTTCCTCCATGTGATGGTTTGATTTAGTTCCTATTTCTTTGAATCGTAATGCTTTACAGTTTCATGTTCTTTACTTCGCTGTTTAGTTTGGTTGATTAATTGCAAGAGTTTGCTTTTAAAGAGCTTTCCTAGTTTACTTTCAATGGCAGCTTTCCATTTCCTGTTATTTGCATTATCTTTGATTTGGTGTGAAGAACGATCTGAAACTGTAGTGGGCATTGGCATTTGCTGTCTAGTCCCCAGATTAATGATCTGTTCCTTGGTTACTTTTGGTTACATCAGTTTCCAAAGGGATGAGTTATTGTTACTGGACCCTTGACCGATACATTGCTTATTTTTCCGAATGCATGATTTAAGTCTTAAAATGCTTTGTTGTAAGTAGATTTTATTTCCAGCTTTCATTTACTTTTGGATTTTAAGCACTATACTGCAAAACATTACTCTTGAGTAAATAGCCGCCTCAGACTGAGTACACTCTTGAAACAAAAAGTCGTCCCTGGGTTGACAATTAATGTGAGGTAATTAGGAGTTAAAAAGACACCTTTTTATCGCTTCAACAGCCGTACTCACTCTAACGAAATTAAGGAACCAAAATTTTCGGGGCCGGGCTTTCGTGCCCCTTCAATTTCTCATACGCTTAGTCATGGAAAGAATATAACACATACCCAACAAAGTTTTTGGCTTGATTCTGGAAAGGAGTTGTCATTGATTTCTTCCTCTTGTTGTTAAGTGTTTTTGGTGTCTTCATATTAAGAGTTCTTGATTTTGGGAACTAGCTTTCCGGACAACCAAAAAAGAGATAAAACTGAAGGACTTTTGGGAAATTTCACTCTGCTTTAGGAGATTTTTCATCTTAGGATTTGCATGCTTGTAGTGATTTGCATCAGGTGCATTTAAACATTTAGTCATTTTCATATTTTTTGTGAGTGTGAGTTTGCTATCTGAAAAGAAAAATACAATTTTTAATCTCGTAGAACCCGTGTAGAATTTGCTTTTCATCGAAAGACAATAACTGAATTTTCATGTAGTTTGGTTTTTATTAATTTCTTTCTACGTCAAAACATCATAAGTTTCATTTCCGCATCCCTGTGACTTAACATAACAGCCCATTAAAATAAGCGATATAATTTAAAATCAACTAGCAAGTTTTCTAAGTGTCATACACCAACTAGCTAGGTTGTAGGGCCTTGGATTAGGTGAGTGGAGAGTTAAATCTCCAAGGCCGCTCAAACAAAACATAGAAGTTGATTAATTGAGTGAAATCCAACTCCGTTAGGTGGACTGGGAAAGCTCTCCTCCAGAGAGTCAAGCGCGAGGGGAAGTGAAGGCTGAGAAGAGGGATACCCCCTCTCTGATTAGCTGAATCTGACCTCAAGACCATTCCGCCCGGCTTCTGACACGGATTGGTGCCCATAGCTGCCACTCCTAGGTTCCACACAGGTGACTGCGGGGGGGAATACCCGTGGTACCTGAGGCAGACGTCGCATCACTTTCAGCAGTACTTCTGGGGGGTGCCCTTGCGAAGCTTGGGTGCTTGAGCCGGCAAAGGCTGTCATTAGGAGGTCGACGTAACTATTTCTGATACCTTCGCTAGTAGGCCTGGGCCGTAATTATCCCAGACTGCTTTCGTGAGGTCCTATATTTCGCTTTCCTGTATTTTGGTGTCCGGTCCTCATCACCCGGAGCAGAAATACTTGAAGGTTGTTTGCTTGATTGTATCTCAGGGATTTTTTTATAGTGAGTGCTCTTTGCTCCTAGCTTGCTTAGCTTTATATTTTTTGAGTCTAATTAAAATTTGTTAAAGTGGCTGATCAAGCGCCTCATCGATCGAGGAGAATCCGAGGGTTATCTCCCGAGAGTCCAGAGCCTTCTTCGAGAAGGCGTAGGAGTGATTTAGCAGGTGGTTACCACCCTGTGACATCTGACGCAGTGGAGAGAGATCCTCCACAAGGGTCTGAAGGTTTCATAGCTGATTCTGGTGTTGGTTCCGAGAGGAGCGTTCCGCTCACCTCGCGAGTTTTATTTCCTCAGGAAGAAGATTTTCAAATTGAGGAATTACCTGAACCTCCTGTGTCAGGTCCATCTCCTCTTCCTCCTGATTATCCGTTCGTTGTTCAATACATCGGACCTGAGTCAGAGAGACCGAAAGATCCTCCGTATTATTCATACCTTTCGATGGCCACGACTGGGAACGCGGCTTCTGCTGTGAGTGCTGCAGGCATTCAGACTCCTGCTTCTGTTGAAGGAGGGGGCACTATTTCTTTATCTTCGATTGCTTCTAGTGCTGCTGTGTTTGGCTCTGGTTTCACCCAAGCACATGCTTCTCATTCTGGTCCCTTCTGTTTCGGAATGCCCACTAGTGGGATTCCTTCTTTTTCCTTTTCCGCTGCTGCAGCTGGATCTACGCCCATGTCTTCCATGGCTAGTGGATTAGCTTCTTTTCAGGGGTTCCCATTTGGAACTGGGCACATTCCTAGTTCCAATCCTTCTTTAGGGTCCTTTCCGTTTACTTCTCAGACCCAGAGTTTCAATCCTTGGTCTGGAGGTCAGAATTCGACCACTTTTACAGGATGGAACCCTATATTCACTACAGTGGGGGCAGGGAATCAGTTTTACGCTGGTCACCAAGGGAATACTTCTTTCCCTTCGTCGAGTGCTTATCAGACCTTTTCTCCTCTTTCTAATGCCTGGAACCCCTATCAGGGGCTGTCCTCTTCATTTCATACTTCAGCGGGGGGAACTGGTCTGGGCTTTGGTAACTCTGCGTTGGGAGGAGGTTCTTCTCCTTTTTCTACGAGTCCTTTTGGCAACCTGGTGCCTCATCAAATCCAGGGTATTCTTTTCAGAATGTTGGGAATCCATCCCATCAAGGATGGAATCCTCAGGCTCCACCTCGCTTACCTTTTCTGGCAACGTTAAACTTGCCAGATCTGTCGAAGTTGACTAATGATCCGATTCGTTATAGTCCGGGCTGGCCTCCAGTTCCCACCAAACTTCCTTCAGATATTCCAAAGTTTGAAGGTAAGAATGGAGAATATCCGGCTGACCACATTACCACTTTCCATTTATGGTGTTCTTCGAACTCCCTGATCGATGATTCGATTAGGTTGAGATTATTTCAACACACCCTAACTGGAAACGCTGCCAAATGGTATATTGAGCTAATTGGGGGCAGTTTTGCTACATTTGGAGAACTGGCTGTTACATTTCTGAACCATTTTCAGTTGCCTGTCCGATATGATGTTGGGACTGAACTCCTAGCTAATTTTAAGCAGGACGACGCAACCCACATTTCTGATCACATTCAGGAATGGAGGAGAAGGAAGAGGCTTATTAAAGCTCATATTCCAGGTGAATTCCTTTTGGAATGGTTTCTGAAATCCCTGCAGTCAGATATTTCGAAAGATGTATCCCTCTCCGGGGTATTTTCCGAGGAGCAGGCCATTTTTAGGGCCCAGCAGCTAGAGTTGATATATTCTCAGTCTGGGGTCCTTCACAATTATTTGCCTAATGCTCCTCGCTCCAAATTAGATTTATCTAAAACTAAGCCCGGTCCTCATGGCGACGGACTGATTGGATCGATCAATAGTGGTGCAGCTAGCCTGCTTACTCAACTACAGCAGTTGTCTTTGCAATCTGCTCCTTCTGGTCAGGCTGTGCCTGCTGAGTCATCTCCTTCCCAGTCTTTGTCCATAAATGCTGTCCAAGCTTCTGATCCCAAAGGAAATCAACAATCCGATGGGAAGAAGAAGGGACGAAATAACAAGAAAAAGGGCAAGAACGGGAAGGGAAATGCAAATAAAACCAACGAGCGTGTTGGTGAGGGTCAAAAGGAGAAAAAGAAAGTGAAGTTTCCATGCAAGCTCTGTGCTGGAGACCATCTCACACACCTTTGCCCTAAAATTCAGGATGCGCAGCGCTTGTTAGCCCAGCAGGGTTCTTCTAGTTCCCAGGCTGTGTTAACAAACCCTTTTCCCCAAGGGCAACAATTAGTTGTTGGCGCGAATCAAAATCCTGGGGCTTCCTCTGGGGGCACCCAGGAGGGGGAAATTCCATCGAACATTTTCATGATGAGTGCTCACGCGGATATCGCTACGAGATCTCGTGATTATGGCGGAGAAGAGTCTTCGAAAGCTAAGGAAGTTCCTGATGCTACTGAGCCGCTTCACATTACGAAGCCTACTGTTGAGTCTATGCCTCGGATGCCCAAAGCATCTTCTAAGCGATCAACGATTAATCCAAACGCTAGGGCTGCCTAGAACTACTCGATTGTGGAAGATCTGGCGCAGAGTCCTTGTGCTATGTCAGCTTTAGAGGTACTCCAGTCTTGTCCGGCTCAGCGCAGTGCTTTTCTCACTGCCATTGGGGCTATTGATCCGAAAAATTCTCTTCTAATTACTTTTGATATGACTAATTTTAAGAAGAGACTCCCCCATCACATGGCTTTTCATATTAAATCATCGTACCGGAAGTGCAATATCTTTCGAACGGTTGTTGATGAGGGTGCTTCCACATGCGTGATGTCTCTCACATGTTGGAAGACGATTGGATCTCCCAAAGCTGTTCCATCTACCACTCTTCTGACTGCGTTTGATGGTAATTCTCACAGACCGCATGGTATTGTCCCAGCTTTGCCTATCTGTGTTGGGGGAAAAACTGTGAATATAGAGGTTGAGGTAGTTGATGCAAGCTTGGACTACAACCTTCTGTTGGGGCGAAACTGGATTTATGAGATGGATGCCATTGCATCCTCATTATTTTGGATTATTTGTTTCCCTCACGAAGGGAGGATTGTTACAGTGGATCAACTGGACTGTCCTCCTGTAGACCCGAATGCGTCTACTGACTCATCTGTTCCAAAGTTGGATAATACTAAGGCGCTTGTTGAGAATTTAGGAGTTGGAATGTATTCTTCCTTGATGGGTACTTTCAATATTCCTCCTCCTATGGTTCATATTAATGCAATTTCATCCTCCAAGGCTCCTCTTTGAAGAGAGTTCTTCAGAACTCATTATTTTTCGGACCCTTGGACCTTACCTTCCCCTACTGCCACATTAGCGGAAGGTCAAGTGGGTGGAATGGCATTTTCGATTTCTGCAGCTGAGATTGCATATCAGTCTATTGTTGACACTGCAGAATCTACTCCAGCTCCTCTTTCACCGGAAGAGTTGGATGGTGATGTGGCCCCGGCTTGGACGCTTAGTTCTTCTTCGGCCCAGGATTGCCTTGATACCACTCTTCCATCTGAAGAGGCAATCCTAGAAGCCATGACTGGTATAGATAGACCGTGGGATGATTTGCATCATCGGTCTTACTTCCTACCTGACTTGAGCGAAGTTGAAACAATTTTTCCAAGTCCTCAGTCTCCTGGTCCTGTTCACCCAGTCTTGAACCCTTTGGCACCAACACAGGTTTATGCTGAAGGGAACATGGCTGTGATCTCTCCTACTATCCCGGTGAACATTTCTAGGGATCCCAATATTATCGAGAATGTCTTCATCGGAGCTGAATGTTCCCGTGAAGAGGTTCAAATTTACACCGAGCTCTTTAAAGAGTATAGGGATGTATTCACTTGGTCTTATGAGGAAATGCCTGGAATAGACCCATCTATTGTCCAGCATGAGATCAAGACGTATGAAAACGCTAAGCCGGTGAGGCAAAAACTTCATCCGGTCAATCCTAGGAAGGCAGCAGCTATCAAAGCTGAAGTTGAGAAGCTGCTTAAGGCGGGATTCATTTTCCCTGTTCCTTTGACTGAATGGGTTTCAAATCCCGTTCTAGTAGATAAAAAGCAAGGAACGATTCGAGTTTGCATCGATTTCAGAGACCTAAATAAAGCATGTCCTAAAGATAATTACCCCACACCATTTATCGATCAGATCATTGACGAGTGTGCCGGTAATGAGATTTTCTCCTTCATGGACGCTTTCTCCGGATATAATCAGATTACTATCCGTCCTGAAGATCAGCATAAGACTGCCTTTATTTGTCCCTGGGGTACGTTTGCATACAAGAAGATGCCTTTTGGTCTTAAAAATGTTGGGGCTACCTTTCAGCGGGCCATGTCATATGCCTTCCACGACATCAAAAAGATTATTGAGGCGTACTTGGATGATTTAGCTGCTCATTCTCGAAAGAGGATGGATCATCCTGCTCACCTCCGGCAAATATTTGAACGATGTCGGTTCTATAAGATTAGATTGAATCCGAACAAGTGCGTTTTCGCAGTTACATCCGGTCGGCTATTGGGATTCATTGTGTCTAGGGAAGGGATAAGGGTAGATCCCTTCAAGGTTGAGGCAATACTTCGGTTGCCTCCCCCGTCTTCCATCCGTCAGCTTCAAAGTCTTCAAGGAAAGTCTAATTTTCTTCGGAGGTTTATCGTCAATTATGCTGAGATTACAAAGGGATATATGAGACTGTTGAAGAAAGGAGTTCCTTTTCTTTGGGACGACTACGCTCAACGCTCGTTTGATGCTTTGAAAAAGGCATTGACCTCTGCTCCTTTACTGAGTCCACCTAATTATAGCAGAGATTTTATTTTGTATCTGGCAGCAGCAGAATCTACCATTGGTATGGTTCTGGTTCAGGAGGATGATGCTCTTGCAGAGCATGTTATTTACTACCTTAGTCGAGGATTGGTAGGACCTGAACTCCGGTACACTCTGATAGAAAAGTTAGCTTTAGCAGCAGTTCATGCTGTGCAGCGACTCCGGCATTACATTATTCTTCGAAAAACTTATGTTTTGGCAGCAGCCAATCCATTTCAGTTTGTCCTCAGTAGGCGAGTGATTGGGGGCAAATACAATAGATGGATTGTTATTTTGCAGGAATTTGATCTTGAGTTTATGTCTGCCAAGTCCAAGAAATCATTGGTTTTCGCAGAATTGATCTCCGAGTTGCCCTGTGGGGAGGAGATGATCTATGATGAATCTTTATGGATGAAAAGGCTGTTTCTTATCTCTTCACAGGATCCTTGGTATGGAATGTCATTGTGTATCTTCAGACTACGAAGTTTCCCTCTACTTTTTCGAAAGATGAGCGTCGTAAGTTGCGTCACTTGGCTAAGAATTACTTGATGATTGGTGATGCTTTATACCGTCGAGGGGTTGATTCAATCCTGAGACGTTGCTTAACTCTCGAAGAAGCTGAGGCTGTGCTGAATGATTGCCACAGTGGAGCTTGTGGTGGTCATTTATCTGGGCTTGCTACAGCCCAAAAGATCTTGCGTGCTAGGTACTTTTGGCCTTCGATTTTCAAAGATTGTATGGAGTCGGTCAAAAAGTGTCATCCGTGTCAAGTTTATACTCGAAAAATGCGCGCTCATCCAGCTCCGCTTTTTCCAGTCATTACTGTTGGTCCCTTTACAAAGTGGGGTATTGATTATACTACTTGTAACCCGCCTTCGACTAAAGGTCACAAGTACATTATTGTAGCAATAGACTACTTTACGAAGTGGGTCGAGGCTATGCCTACTTTTGGGAATGATGGTGAGACTGCAGCTCTTTTCCTTTTCAACCAGGTTATCGCTCATTTTGGTATTCCTAGAGAGATTGTCACTAATCATGGCAGTCATTTTTAGAATAGTATGATGGCTGAGTTGGCTCTCAAACTGGGTTTCCGGCAGGAGCATTCATCTCCATATTATCCTCAAGCCAATGGGCAAGTGGAAGCCATGAATAAATCCTTGAAGACAATTCTTCAAAGGAAAATTGATAAAGCTAGATCCAACTGGCATATTATGCTATATCCTGCACTTTGGGCATACAGGACATCAGTGAAAACTGCAACTGGCTTTACTCCATTTCAGCTAGTGCATGGGGTGGAATCCGTATTTCCTATTGAATGCGAGATTCCTTCTCTTAAGTTAGTTGTTGAACTTCTTCCTGACACTTCTAGTCTTGAAGAACGGCTCCTTCATCTGGAACATCTCGATGAGCGGCGTCGGGATGCTGCCACGATGAATGAAGCGCATAAAAATCGAGTTAAAGTTCAGTACGATAAGGCGGTCAAACCCAGGGTTTTTTCGGAAGGTGACCTTGTTTTGGTCTATGCCCAAGAAAAAGATGCCCTGGGGGCAGGAAAGTTTAAGTCTATGTGGTATGGCCCCTTTATCGTTAAAAAATTCCTTAAGAAAGGAGCATATACCTTGGTTGATTTTGAAGGGAACGAGTTGCCGGAGCCCAGAAATGGGCTCTATTTGAAGAAGTATTATGCCTAGGCTTTGGCCTGGCATGTTGCTTTTGTATATAGTAGTTTTGCTTTGTACATATCTGGTTGATTTTCGATCTTTGATGCGTTGGTGATGTTTTTGATCTGCTTTGGCAGGTTGTGTCGGATGTTATGAGTCATTTTGGTTTCACCGATGGTGCTAGTAGACACACCCGGAACTTAGCTTCTGCGGCTTGGGTGCTTCATTATCCAACCGGTTAGCTGTTAGTCTCAAGAGGGGTCTGCATTGGTCCTGCTTCCAATAATATAGCAGAATACACTGCAGTTATTTATCTACTCTCGGAGGCAATATCTTTGGGTGTTGATTCGCTGGTAGTTTTCTTGGACTCTTAGCTGGTGGTGTCGCAGTTGAACAATACTTATCGGGCTCGAGATCCATTTTTTCTCCGGTTGTTCTTGAGGGTACATTTGTTACAAAGATCATTTCAATTTTTAACTTTCATTCATATTCCTCGAGCTGACAATTGGTTAGCAGACTCATTAGCTAATCATTCCATACAATAAAATTTAATCATCAAAAACATCATACATTTTCATACATTTGGTACATCACATCAAACATCGCTGTATATATATCATCAGAGTGTTCAAAACTATACAAAAATTTGGATCCATAAAGTCATACAAAATTTGGGCTTATGCCCGATCATGTTCAGTCTCAAAAAATATACAGTCATCTGATACATCATATCTATCTATCTACTCCTGAGGTCCCTACCCAGAAGTTGTGTTCCTATAGAACATGATCGCGGTGGCAACTCGGCGGAATAACCGTACCCAGTCTCGGGGCACTCCTACCACCCGTCTCTGGACGGCTTCTAGCAAATCTTCCACGGCGGCCATAGGTACTTGGCAGGTTAACCCCTCCAAGTTCCTCTGTATAGCCTGGAGGGTCCTGTCTGAATCCACTGTATCCGCTTCGCCTCAGCGACACTTGTGTCGTGGGAAACCCTCAGGTTGAACTGGTCCAATATCTGTATCATGATCATGTTTACATTGTAAGTCATTATGAATCCAATCAAAAACATGTTTGTTTTTCATTTTTTCATACGTATTTGAAAAAATCCAAAAAATTATATAAGTCAAAACTTTTTTGAAACTTACCGACTGTGCCCCATGCTATGCCTGGTGGAAGGACAAGATTTGGATCTCCACGAAAGTCCATCTCGGCATAGGGATAGTCGTCCACATCGATGATTTGTTCTCCCCACCAAAGGAAGAACTCATCGTCCCAAGTGGTCCGGGGAACTTCACTTCCCCCCAATCTCTTCATCATGTCTGCCCAGCGGGCAATTCTTGGGTCTCTCGGGCTGCTGATGGTAGAGATCACTCTGGGTCTCAATGCTGGTATCTTCTCGAAGAAGAATGTCATCAAAATTGTACCATATCCAAAATGTTTTGTCTTTACTTGGCGGATTGAGGTCAATTGTTGCTTCATGTTCAGTAATAGGGTTGTGCACCAATCATATACATGAGTTAAGCATTCCACTTCTATGCTCATTTGCGTCCTGGACGCCTGGTGTAGGGAGGCAGATCCTGCCACTCTGCCAATGGTGAAAAGGAGGATTTTCATGTGCAAATCCCTTAAATCTTTAATTGCAATTTGAGTTCCAACTTTCTTGGAACCCTCTACGCAATACACGTGGACGTAATCTTCCACGGTTAGCCCTCCCAGGGGCTTCCCGTGCAAGTCTACTGGTTCTCCCCTCCGGGAGAGTCCAGTGATAAAATATATGTCTTCCACTTCAATGCGTACTGGCATCTGATCTATCATAAAGCAGTCCTCTTCCGGTTCCCAATAATTCACGAGCATTTCTAGCAACCGGACATTGCTTTTCATATTTGGCATTTTGAAAAACTTGAGCAATCCGCAATTTCGAAGAATATTTAGCGATGCTCGATCTCGCATGACTTCTTGATCAATTGCACTGTGTTCACGCTCTCTCCATGAGATAGTCATCCTGTCAAAATTCAATAACTCCTTCATTAGCTACACATTTTTTTATTTGGGCCTACGCATACGCGACTTTGTCTGTGCACAGTTGCGTATATACGCGACTTCATCATTACCAACCCGCGTATGCGCAAACCCGTGTTTTTTAGCAAGGGTTTCTATGGTGAAAATCACTAAATTTTAATTTATGAATGGACAAAATGATTTGCAAGGATGATTGATGAGCTTACCTGACAAATTCGGTGCGATTTGACGGTCGGTTGCTCCTGATTTGACGAAAGAAGTTTTTTGCTCCAGAGCACTTTTTTCCAAATCAGCAATGTAATAATGAACCAAATATGAGGTAATTTGTCTATTTATGCCCAAAAAGTTGAAAATTTTCGCAAAAATTTGTTATGCTTATTTTTTCAATCTATCTTAAGCTGCATAACCTGGATGCTTGGAAGTGCCCAGTTTGGTATGTTTTCAGGTACATTTTGACGAATTTGAGATTTTTCCCGGTTTTTTATCCATGATTACTGACTCGTCACAGCAGGTATATGATCTTCACTGGCATATAGGTTAGGGAAATCACTTTCCGCTGCATCTTGCATACTAGCCTCCATACTGATCACTTGCCATAGGGTCGATCCCATCAGGTCATGACTATTACACCCATTTCACTCACCGATTATTCAATCATGACTTGGTGGTAGAGCCTTCCTTTACATGGGCTTCCTAGTTAGTTCCTCGCTATCACTTGTTGCCCATGTTGCGTTTTATGTAGGCTCGGGAGTCCTCTTTAGTCCCACCATGACTTATGTGTTGAAGCTTCATTCTTCTTCTTCTTCACTATCATTTTTCTGGCCATTACCCTAGAGGCTCCCTGGTGTTGTTAAGTTGTATTATTGCATTGCATATTGGCTACTTGTTTATCCTGGCCTTTAGCCGGCTTCATTTTGGACTCGATGTTTAAGCCAATTTTTGACCTTGACTATCTGTACAAGTTAACCATTGCATGCACTTAGCTATCGCGACTTGACACCCTTTTTACCCATGGATGGAACATTCCTCTGAGTATCGCTTACCAGTTTCCGCCACCTTGCATTGAGCATAGGATCGTTCCAATCCCAGGAACTAGTGCATCTATTTCTTGATACTCGTTCTATCCATTGTACCATAGCATTATTTTATTCTTTTTCAGGCTTATTATATGAAAAAGACAAAAAAATCAAATATAACAAAAAGAGCGGGAACAGGATGTAACTTCATAATTTGATGGTAGTACAGTGTCAGTTTGTCGCCCTTGAACAAAGCATATACACTTATATATCTTTCCTCCATTTGGGATGGTTTTAGTTTCGACCTAGGTTGAGCCTTTACCTTGTTTCACTTGTCAGTCCTCCCCCGGTTGGTTATCTCTTCCAATCATATGGAGAGTTTGTTCTGCCTCCTGCATAACAGACTTATACAGTGTCACTTTTTACTGCCATGGTCATCACGAGTCATGCTTTTTTTCAAGGGAAGTCTAACCAGAGTCGGCCATTCTGCGGTGTCTCTTGACTCATTATTCAGTCGGCCTTCCCGGTCTTGTCAGTATCTTGTTCTATCACATCAGATGTTTTGGTCCTCTGCTCGTGTTGGTTTGAGAAGGTCTCCATTGACTTCTTGCTGGCGGGTTTGTCTCTTATCGACTACGACATATTGCTCTGAGAGTAAACCTAGAGCCGCACCCTAGCCCTATTTCCATCATTGATAGGTGACCTTGTGCTCGGCATTTGATCATCATTATGGGTCTTTGACTGAGTGGTTTTCCTTGTGTTCGACGTCAGCATACATTATCACACTTGGGATTCGTGCAGTACCTTGATTTCCATTTGACCCTATCGGTGGATATCTCGCCTCTGTGTCAGCTTTCATTATTGGTTAGTTCAGAGGGTTTCTTCCGTGCGCTAGCTTCATCTTGTGCATGTCGAAAACGTACTTCAGTTTGGTTCCGTCACTCTACTTCGTCCGATTCCTTCCAAATCTTGGCCTGCGGGTTACACTCGCGCTGGACTGATGTGGGATGCCTTAATGCCTTCCTTCTAGCAGATCTTTTCCCATCGACTCTGACTCATTGCTCTGGGAATAAGGTCTAGAGTATTTTTGTCAGTACCTTAGGGTTTGCAGTCATCAGTGGCAGACTCTTCGCTATCGACAGTGGGGATTCATCATTGCCTCCTGATTTGTAGATTCTTTCAAGTGTTCGACTTCAACTCATTCATTCGCACTTGTCAGATTGTACTGGGGCACCTTGACGCTCATTTTCATTATTGGTGGGTTGTCTCGCGTTGGTTAACGGTATACATCATTGACCGGTAATCCAACGATTTCTCACATGGTCGACTTCAACTCATTTATTCCCATTGTGTAGAATTGTGCCATAGTGATCGGTGAAGACCTCGGGTTGCATCAGCATTTCTCGGTTCACTTTTGACAGTCCATTCAGTTTCTGCCAGTGATTCCGTCCACCCTTATATGTTGCAGTTCAGTACAACAACATCTTATATGTTGGCTCCCGAGTTGCGTGATTGTACCATGACATCTACCCTTTATGATTTGGTACTTGGAGATTCAGTTACTTATATACCAGACATGCAGTTGCAGCATCCTTGATCAGCTTTCTATATGTGATACTTGGACATTGATTCAGACTTATCGTTCCGGGCCATGCTCAGATGATTCATTGTGTACTTTCAGTTCCGCTATACTTGTATACATGTTGGATCTATTATATACTTTCTATATATGATGTATTTTTGACTGAGCATGGGTATGCCTGCCTCAGCATGAGTTGACTCTCTGTTTTCTTTCATTGGTTTTTGGCAGGCTGAAATCTGGTGAAGTCCTCTCTTGTCCTTGCGAAGTTCTTTTTATGTGCATAATACATTTCGGCCATCATGTACCCCTTCTGACCTCATATATTAGGGGGCATCTGTTATAGCATCATTTTTCACCTTCATATGATTCATGATTTCTTTATGGTTTTAGGCACCCATTCCTACAGACTTGGACAAAATTCACTAAAAAACAGTGTTAAATTCCCCATACGCAGGTATGCCTAGACTTTTCCATGTGTATACGCGAGTCCACATGTACTTTCCCGCATATGCCATTAAAATCATGAAAAAAATATATAAAAATCCCTATTTTTCGAGTTGGGTTGATGGTTACTCTGGTAGTTCAACCACCCCAGCCCGTGGCCAACTATTTCCAACTGTTGAAACTACTTTGAGGGAGTATAAAAGCCCCTCATGTGTATGGCCTAAGGGAGAGAGAAATTATTGATATTATACTCTGTAGGAATCCTCTATCCAAGTCTGAATTACCGTGCCTCCTGCACTTCCCAGTTCATTACAGGAAACCTTTGTTTCCTTGAGATGCTCATCTCTTTATATGTCATCTCGTATGCACCAGTTCAGAAGGAATCTTAGCAAGGCAAGGGTGGGACGGATCCGGACGACGGTCTGCTCAAAGATCGTGGAAGGATTCAGGTGATCTCTCCACTCGTTATTTCTGTACATGCTATTTATAATACAAAAGTACCATCTTGTTCCCGAAATATACGTGTTAGTGTCCACTTGCATATGTGAGAATATTGTTATTTAAGCATTTATTATATTTTATTTAATGTTGCACATGGATTTCACTAACATTTAGAGTAGATATATGATGTACAACCAGTTCTTCATGCTTGTTTCTTCTTGTCTTCCAGGTTAAGAAGGAAGAAGGGTTGTTGGGGGTTTAGACCCCGCAGGATCTGCTTCAACCGTAGGACCTACGGGTGAGTTCGACGATCTGCTCTATTTAGTTTTTCATGAACATGTATGGTTGTGTGAGTCCTTCTTAAGTAGCATGCCCTGCTCTGTGGAGGTTTAAACCCAACAAACCTCTAGGGTGATTTTCCCCGAAACAACAAGAGATTTCATATCAGTTAATAGTAGAAGGTATGTCCAGGTCTTTGAAGAATAATAAAAAGTTGATGTGGCCTACTTTTCCCTTCCACTGTGGGGATTATACTCTCAATAACTTCACACATGCTGAGAAGGAAGTCATCAAGATAAGAGACCTGAAACTCTCTATAGTTCCAGGCAGGTAATATGACCCAAAAAAGGTGGCATTTTATTTTACCACTTCAGTTTCAATCGCTCGATTTGAGCATGAACTAGATGAGTTTGATGATTTGTTTATTTCTCCTAATAATTTGTCCCAATTCTATAACTTAGCCAAGTTTAAATTTCAGACTGAAGAGATGAATAAATTTATGTTATTTAGAAGCTAGATACTACTCAAAGCTCCTCTATATCAATTAAGAATTCATGTGCAAGAGTCTGAAACACAGCGAAAGGAAAAAGAGGATGCAGCCAGCCAAGTAGGAAAAGAAACATCTACCAACCATGTATATGTACAGACTGAAAATGTAAATACAAGTGACAAACTTGATGTGCCAAAGGAAAATATTGACAGTCAGTCCAATGAGCCTATTGGAAAAGAAACTACATTTCAAATAGGGAAGGAAAGTACAGTCTTTGAGACCAATATTCATGCTGAGGAAAAAGATATAGGCAGAAAGGTTATTGTACAAGCAGCAAAAGGAGATATGAGCAATAATCCAGATTCTCAACTTGGAAGAGGAAAAACTACTGAGAGAGTAGTGGAATCTACTGAACTTATAATTTCTCCCCATTTTCTAAGCCAATATGAGAAATTTTCCCAGCAAATAGGACAACCAAATAATCCCCAAGTTAAAGTTCTGGAAGATCAAGATATGGAAATTATTCCTAAACATCCTATAGGTGAAATTATGTTGAAAATAGAAGAAATCCCTCCTCTAGAAATATTTTACAATCTTAAGCATAGGGCTGTTGTGAGAAAACAGAGGAAGAGGAGAAGGACTGACTAGGATCCACTTTCGACATCACAAGTGGAACTTATGAACATTGTTTATAAAAATGCTGAGGTGAATCCATCAGAGGATCTCACCAAATTATCTCAATACGTAGGTGCCTACAGTGCTGCAACTATAGACAAAGCTTCTGAAGTCTCTCAGTTGATGAAAGAAAAAGACTTACAGATAGCTATGTTAGAGGAACATGCCACAGAGAATCAACAAAATATTGTTTAGCTGGAAAAACAATTGCAAGATAAGGAGCTAGATCTAAACAACTAGAGGCCCAACTTAGCATTGAAAAGAAGAAGATTTATGAACAAGCCTTGAACAAATAATAGCAGTTGAATCAAGAGGTAGAAAAGTTACAAAATATTTTGCAAAATGAGAAAAATGCAAAGATTGAACAAGAGAAAATATTCCAATCATCATTGGACAAGTTCAAGGATTACCTTAAATTAGATCAATTCAAAACTGAAGCTCTTGAAACGAACAAACTACTATCTCAGCAGTTAAATGAATTTTGTCTAAAGTTGGCACAAGCCGAGCCCTTGTGCGAAATAACATCATCTTTGATAGATGAAGCAGTCACTCTCAGGCAAGAAATAGATGATGCTGATGAAAAAAATTCTGAATTCATTTCATGGTAGGATACAGAGCAAGGAAGAAAAGCTAATATTCCTAGAATTGAAGAGAGACACAAGGAAATTTTATTTGTGTAATGGGAACAGCAGCTGATGAAATTAGAAAGAGCCATATCAAGAGCTAAAAGTATGATGAATTATATAACGTAGTTGATTAATGACAACTTGTATGCCACTAATTTGACCTCAGATTGTACCCCAGGCAAATTACCAAAAGTAAAAGAAGTTGATTCCAGGTGGAAGGAAGAGATAATCAATAAGAATCAATAGATTAGCAAACATCAGGAAATTTCATGGGATATTATGTGGACTTACCTAATCAAGCCACATAGTCAGAAATTTGCCATCAATTTCCTTTCAGACGCTATTAATTGTATCATTCCTAAATTCTCTGATGCTACGCATACTGGACAGTTACATTCAAGGCTAAGTCATCCAACAGAAGTGAAAGATATGTTCAAAATTTTTCATCTGGGCACATTGAACGCAAGAGATAATCAATGAATCGGTTTCACTTCAATATAGAAATTTTGTTTTTAGATTTATGATGAGATAGATTGTAGCAGTAGTTTTAGTTATTTTGTTTAATTTTAAATTTCTATTTAAACCCCTTTCATGCATTTAGAAAGGGGTCCTGAATTTGTAATATTTTGACGTGGATGTTACATTTTTGTACTCCATTGATTCTTATATTTTTATAAAGGATCACATCTGGTGGTTTTATGAAAAATTGTCTTGAAGAATTGCATTTCTGTATCTTGGAGCCTGTTTTATATTGAAGTGCTAGATTTGGATATTGAATTGCATTGGGAAAAGTATCAAGATGGATATGGTATTTCTATCTATTCACTGCTAATTTTCTTATGCTATGTGATATCCTCTTTAAATTTTGCTATCATTTATATGTACTTGTTTTATAATATTTCTTTACAAATATCATTTCTAAGTGTGTACAAATATTCATCTGTTACAACATATGCAAATGATATATAAAATGATGAGTACAATGTGTTATTATAACTCTGTTTAATTTCTTAAATAGAGTTATCATTATTTGATGCTGCATATTTCAGTTAAATTATAAATACATTTTCATCGTTATTGATTTAATTGAAACAATGTTAAAGTTGTATTCATATTTGACACCCGGGTTAAATTTTAGAATTATTTATCAGTCATAGATTAAATTAGATAGATTATTTAAGTTATTTTAGTCCCATTTTCCACTCATCCAATCATTCCATCACCAACCCAATTTAATTTATTAGGAAACTAGTCCTATCAATCCAGTCGGAGCCACCACACCAAACGGAAAAGGAGCTGTCCTAAGGTCCCGACCGGGTGGTTTTCCCCCAATGTTTGAAGCAGAAATTTTCAAGGCTTCAACATTTCTGGCACTAGAAGGAGGGCCTAAGCTATGAATGGTAGATAAATCCAAATTTTCGGGCCATTCAAAGAGAAGTTCACCCTCATCATCCTCTTGAATTTCTTCTATTTCTCAAATCACCAGAGAAGAAATTGATAGAGATATTCAAACACCCACTACCAAAGTACCAAACCAATCAGATAATCAACCTCCTGAGTCCCCTAAAATACAAGCTTTAGTTCATAAACTCCAAGGGTTCTCATTTTCATTAGAAGAATCTGAAATATCTGAAGGTAGTGTTACTTCACAATTTATTTTTTCCAGACCTCTCACTAGGTCACAGAGTGAAAAACTTGGCATTCCTCCAAAGGAATTTCCATTACCTAGTAGAATTGAAATGAAAAAAAACCCATCGGAATCAGAGAGTGATATTAGTTCTTCATCGCAAATTCAATCATCTGTTTCCCAAACCCCAACTCGGAAAAGAATAGTTGTTTCAACATCAGCTATTCAAATACCAACTGTTCCAATATCATCTCCTCAAACAACATATGTCAAAACAACAACTGTCTCTTCTAGTTCTTCAATAGTTATCACAACAATGGCACAAGTAGCACCAAGACCATGGGCTAGACCGGGAGCTGTTAATATGGCTGCACCTTTACATGATTTACCAGATCATCCTAAAAAATGGCTGCCAAAATTTAGTCTTGACCTTGGTATACCAGCAAAAGAACATATCAATAACTTTATGCTTGCTATAAATTTAAATGCAGGAGAACATGAAGATGTTGTCGTCAGATTATTCCCATATACTTTACAAGGGACAGCAGGATCCTGGTATTTCTCATTACCTTCAGGATATATTACAATTTGGGATATTTTTGCAGATCATTTCTTGGCCAAATTTGGAGATGACAGGTCAATAGCTACCTTAATCAATGATCTCTCCAATCTGAGGACAGAACCCAAAGAACCCATTAAAGATTTTAACTCTCGATTCAACAAAATTTTGAATAAAATTCCAACAGATTCAAAACCTAGTGAGAAAGTTAGAAGTGAATGGTATATAAATGCTTTGCCCTCAAATATAGCAATTTTTGTAGATAGAGCTATGAAACCTACTTTAGCTGAGAATATGAAAGAAGCTATTTTAGTTGAAAAATAGATTATTGCTCTAGATAAGAAAAATGCTATTGAGGAAAGAAAATCCAAGAAAGTCACTTTTAAGGATGATTCAAATAAAAATACACCAAGAGATCCATATGACATGGAAGGCTTACAGAAATTTCTCAAAACCATGTCTAATGAAATGGTTGAGATTAAAAAGCAAGTGGCAGAGACTTCTACTAAGAGACCATTCATAAACTTCAAGAGAAATCAAGCTGAATCTAAACCTCCCAATTCAATCTCCAATGCAGAATCAGAAGAGGAAGAAGAAGAAGAAGATACTCCTCCAGTATCAGATGAAGAAGAAGAAAGAGAGGAAATAACTAAATTACATGGAATGTGGGATTTCATTCTCTCTAACTCAGACAATGAACAAGAAGCCATGCCTGTAAGTACAAGGAGTAAATCTATAGCAGAACTTGTTCAATCTACTCCTAAGAAGAAAAGCACAACTTCAAACAAATCCCCTGTAAACAAAGCTTCTCCCTTACCCACTCAAAATCATCCATCATCTTCTAATCCTCCTACATCAACATTTAAGACTTTGGTCGTATCAGATCCTATGGATTATAATATTGTTTAAGAAATGAAAAATACTAGAGCAAACATCTCCTTACATGAACTCAGCAAACTTAAACATCAACAGAAGCTTCTATTGAAAGAATTAAATGCAACACCTATTACCCCTGTACCAAGTGGTGTAGTTGCCAAAGCAGCTAAAGGAACTGGTGAACCACTAGACAAAGCAGATGCCACAAATACTTTTCTTATTGGAGAAAGATCAAATCTCAGACACCTCCTTTTATTTTGACTTATGAAATCTACAACACGAATTTTCATAATTGTTTGATAGATTCAGGAGCATCCTCTATTATAATTCCTACCTCAGTCTGTGCAAAATTGAATATTGAACCACAAAATTTTGTAGTTCACATTGTTCAATTGGATCACTCTAAAGTTAAAGTTGTAGGAGAAATCAATTCAGTTACTATTCGATTAGCTTCTGTTCCTAGGATTGTCTAAAGAATTGATATTCTGGTTGCAAATATCCCTGAATTCTATGGATTAGTCTTAAGCAGAGATTGTTCTGCAAAGCTTAATGGTTATATCGCAACTGATTATTCACATATGTGGCTTCCTTACAAAGGGAACCCAAATCAAATCAAATTTGAGAGAGAAAAACACATGATACATACTGTAACTGAATTTGAGAAAGAAAATGAACCTGTAGCTTTTAATAAAAACATTCTTGGAGGATATTCTACTGAATCATTCCTTGGGAATTTCACAACACCACAGTCACCCTTTTCTGTAAATACTTTTATTTCACCAATTGAAAAAATTTCACAATCTAATTCTTCTAGAATTGTTAATGTTTCTGATACATTTGTAGATAAAACTGTAAATAAATCTTTATTTTGGTCATTATATTTTGATGGATCAAAATCTAGTGATGGAGCAGGAGCAGGATGCATTTTAATTGATCTAGTTGGAAAGAAAACCATGTTGTCATGTAGACTATAATTTGAGTGCACAAGCAATACTGTAGAATATGAAGCCTTGATTCAAGGACTTTATAAAGCAATAGGGTTAAATGTCAAATACTTGAAAGTATATGGGGATTCTGAAATTGTCATAAGACAAGTAAGGAATACCATCCATTGTCTTTCAGGTCATCTCAAACATTATCAAACCCTTGTGCAAGACTTAACCCCTCAATTTTTAGAATTTAACATCTTTCCTATCCCTAGAGCCCAAAATACATCAGCTGATTTGTTAGCTAATGTTGCATCCAAACTCCTTCCTGGTGAAGATTACAGTCCTGATAGATTTTCAGTAGAATTGATTTTTCGCCCATCTGTTCCCGATAATATCACAAACTGGAGAGTATTCTATCATGATGAAGATATATTGAATTTCTTAACTTCAGAGAAATCCTATGATGAAAAAATTATTGATGAAGATGATCATGATTTGCAAATTACTTCAAAAAGTAATGAAAATACTATTCCTAAATCTGTTGTTAAACTTGAAGATCTATATGATATAAAAGACAGATTCAAGAAAGTTACTAATGCTAAACTTCAAAGTTCTACTTTGAAGTTTGAATTAGTAAATCTTGGCTCTGACTCTAAGCCTCAAAATGTCAATCTAGGACTCGAGTTAACTCCAGAAGAAAGAGCTGTTTTCATCAAACTTCTGAGTATGTATAAAGATATTCTTGCTTGGAATTATGAAGACTTGAAAACATATGATACTTCTGTTATTCAACATACAATTCCAATGCTTTCTGATGTCAAACCTGTTCAACAGAAGTTAAGGAAAATTCATCCAAATCTTGAAGATCAAATCAAAGTAGAACTCAATAAACTTTTAAAAGCCAAAATTATTTTTCCTGTAAGGCATTCTAATTGGGTTTCCAACATGGTACCTGTCAAGAAGAAAAATGGAGATAGTAGAATCAGCATTGATTTTAGAAATTTAAACAAGGCATTTCAAAAGGACAATTTCCCATTGCCAACAATGGAACAAATGCTTCACAAGGTAGCTGGTTCTGAACTCATGTCCTTCCTTGATGGATTTTCAAGCTATAACCAAATACTAGTACATCCAGATGATAGGTTGAAAACTACTTTTAGAACCAAATGGGGAACCTGTGCTTATCAGAAAATGCCTTTTGGTTTAATAAATGCAGGAGCTACTTTCCATAGAGCCATGGATATAGCATTTAAGGGTCTGATTAATAGGTCATTTTTTATTTATCTTGATGACATAACAACATTTTCAAAGAATAAATCCAATCATCTACATGATCTGAAACAAATATTTGAAAGATGTAGAAGGTTTGGTATTTCTTTAAAACCAAAGAAATCCTTCTTTTTTCTCAATGAAGGAAAACTCTTAGGTTTGACCTGGATAGAGTGAAAGAAATTTCTGATATTTCTTTACCTCATAACAAAAAATCCATGCAATTATTTTTTGGTCAAATCAATTTTGTAAATAGATTCATTCCCGATTTTTCTCAAATTTTTTTACCTATGAAGAATATGATTAAGAAAAATTCAGTATTCAAATGGGGGTATAAAGAGAAAGAAGCCTTTGATGCAATCAAACAGGTAATCATTAATGCACCTGCATTGAATACTCCTGATTTTTCTAAATATTTTATTCTATATACTTTGGCCACCGAAACATCCTATGCTGTTGTTTTAACACAACTCAATGATCAACAAATAGAAGCACCAATTTCTTTCTTTAGCTCAAACCTGCAAGGAGTTGAGCTTAATTATTCCGATGTAGAAAAATAAGCCTTTGCTGTATTTAAATCAATCAAACATTTTAGACCTTTTCTCCTAAAGACACATACCAAAATTATTGTCCCATTCTCTGCAGTGAGGCAATTATGAATTCAAAAATAAGTAGGAGAAAAGAGAGCTAATTGGGTGACATCTTTGCAAGAATATGATATTGATATTAAGCCAGCCAAGATTGTTGGAGTTCAAGGTTTTTGTAGATTATTAGTAGGAGCTCACAATATACCAGAAAATCAAGATCCAGATAATGTTGTTCAAATAAATTAGATAAGTATTATAGATTCTGAATGTCAATATGTTGATCTGATCTTCTACTTGAAAAATGGGTATGCTCCTTCTAATCTGAGTTATAAGAACAAACATGATCTAAGATTAAAAGATAAACATTATGAAATCATTGATAATGTGTTAATCAGAAGGAATTATGTTTCGATTCTATTAAGATAACTTGAAAAGACTGAAGCAAAAAAGGTATTGCAGGAATTACATGATGGACCAGCAGGTGGACATTTTGGAGGTGATAGCACAGCTCACAAAATCATCCATGTTGGATATTATTGGCCTACCCTTTTCAAAGATACACATGATTATGTGAGGAAGTGTAGAATTTTTCAAACTGCTAGTGGAAGACAAAGGAAGCCAGCTTTTCCTTTGCAACCAGTAAATATTGAGCAACCATTTGAGCAATGGGGGCTTGACATCATTGGTGAGGTAGTACCTCACTCTTCCAAACAGCACAAATACATCCTTTCAACAACATATTACTTCACAAAGTGGGTAGAAGAAATTCCTCTAAAGGTAGCCAATTCTGATGCGATTATTGATTTCATAGATCAATTCATCTTTACCAGGTTTGGTGTACCTAACGCTCTTGTATTTGATAATGCATATTATTTTTCTGGAAATAGTATAATGGAATTTGCAATCAAAAGAGGTTTTAAATTGAAATATTCAGCAAATTATTATCCACAAGGTAATGGTTTAGCTGAATCTACTAATAAAAATCTCATCAAAATCATTAAAAGGACCATTGATCAAACTCAAAAGAATTGGCACAAGTCTTTAATATTTTCATTATGGGTTGATCGTATTACTCATAAATCTTGAATAAGAACTTCACCTTTCAATTTAGTTTATGGAAAAGAAGTTGTGATACCATCAAATCTAGTTCTCCCATCATTAGCTCTAGTGCAATTTATTGAAGAAAATCCTTCCTCATCTATTCAGTTGAGATTTGATCAAATTCTTAAATTAGAAGAAGATAGAGATAAAGAAAAAATTATTCATGAAAAACATCAACAGCTTTTAAAATCTTCTTTTGATTCAAGTTCCACCGGCTCAAAAAATTTGTCTATTGGTGATCTTGTTCTGAAATGGGTAAAGCACATGAAGAAAAAGGTAAGCATACCAAATTTCAGAAAATGTGGCTTGGACCATTTCAGATTGCTGAAAAGATAGGCTCATATACATTCATACTCCAAGATTTAACAGGAAAGAGAGAATCTCTTCCTGTAAATGGGCTTGTCTTAAAGAAATTGTTTTCATAAGGAGGTAACCCCTTCTTACATGTACATGTTCCTTTCTGTAATTTTTTTTTATTTTGTTAAATAAAGGTTGTTAATAAGTCTCTAATTGACTTTTCACTATTAGAAAATGTCTTAGGAAGAATATTATAAATACTTATTTTGTGTAAATAAGAATTTTTAGGGAAATTATTACATTTTTGGATAGTTTAAAATAAAATGTTAAACTTTGAAAATCTGTTTAAAACATTTGCATGATCTTTTGAAACTTTGAGGAAAATGTAAATCATTATAAGTTTATTGAGCAGAGGAAGGTTATCTTTAATAAGTAAAGACTTTTTCAAGCTTTAGCACACAAAAAACTCTGAAAATTTTCATCCATTAATTCTTAAGGATACAACCATTTCACCCCATCCATTTAAGTTGTGATTTTTTAGAATCTAATTCTAAGAAATTATATGGCAAAACTTAAGAGATAAGAGGTCTCATCACGAGCCTATTTACCATGATCATAAGAAGTAATAAAACTGACATTACCAACACTACATACCAAAACAGGGTTATGGCTTATAAATATAAGACAAGGGGTCTCATCACGAGCCAACGTGTTCAGTTTAATTACAACTAGTGAGTGGCATTGTTATTAACTGGCTACCAAACCAAAACAATGGCTTTTAAACTAAAAAATAAGTAAAAGACAAAAAAAAACATGAGATAACATGTCTTATGAATTTATTTTTCAAGATAATCTTAGTTGGATGGGACAATGAAATGGTTAATGGTTAAAAGGTAACCATGTCGATACTATGAACGTTTGCAGGCAGCAGAGGAAATGCCTATGACAATAGAGTATATCACAAAATCTAAACTTGGAAAGGCCCCTTACTTCATTATTATCAACCAATCAAAGCTTGAGAAAACCAAAAAATGTTTTTGTTTTTGAGGAATTAGAAAGAAATTGTAAGTGATTTTTATTCTTTTTCAAAGTTAGATTTTATTTAAAATTTCTCTGAGATAGTTTTCATTATCTTTCAAAAAATTTACTTACTAGAAATATAGTATTCATTTTACCTTTTCAGAGATAATTGTTTCTTCCAGTGAATCGTCAATTGTTGTACAGTACAACAACCCTCCCCATTTCTAATTTTTAGAATAAATTTCATTTAGAAATAGGTCCCCTTTCAAATCAGATGAGATATAAATACTTTATCACTTTAATATAATACATAAAAATATTCATTTGGAACAAAGTCCGATGTGATATAGTAATCGCAATCGCAAATCGCAGATATCCTTAAGTTGTATATTTGTTTTAGAAAAACTCTGATGTGATTGAACCAATTGCAATCACAAATTGCAAAAGTTCTAAGTTTTCACATTTGTTCTATAAAACTGTGATGCGATGCGATTGATCGCAATCGCATTTCGGAAGAGCAATGTAATATGCACTTGTTTTATAATCTCCAATGTGATAGGCTCCATCGAAAATCGTAAATCGCAAAAAGAAAATGCAAACTCTTCATTTGGTCATTTGCAAAACTCCGATGTGATGCGATTGATCGCAATTGCATTTCGGAGGAACAAACATTTTATTCACTCATTATACTAAAATCTCTGATGCGATGGACTACATCGTAATCGCAATCGCAAATCGGCTATTATCATTTGCAACTCATTTCTTTCGAAAAGAACCAATGCGATACACCATAATCGCAATCGCAAATCGGCGGAGATAATATTATGTTATTTATTATCCCTTTGAAAATCCCCAATGCGATCAATACTTAGTCTTTTGTTTATTTTTACACTACGCATACACTATTTATTCATCACAATCTCAAGAATACAAAAGGGAAATTTTATATTGTTATTTCAAAAAACGTAGATTTCTGATTGTACATTTACCATTAATAGAAAATCAAATGAATAATCACGATTGATTTTGTTTTAAATGCGTGAGTGTGACTTTTATAGAAGGCATTTAAGTTTTAACACAAAGTTAATAAATTGAAAACAACGAATAAATCCTTTTCTATAGTTGTTCTCCTTATTGCATTTTCACCACGTCTAAAAGCTTTTCTCCGTTGTAGAACTACGGAACACCCAATCCTTTCATTTGCCGAGAAAGGGAAACATTACCAGAAAACGAAATGTCTAAGAGATCTAGGAAAGAAAAGGCCACTGTTGCTGCAAAGACCCCTATTTTCACCATGGTACCAAAAGAAAAACCAACAAAGCTTAAGCTGGTTACAGACACATCGTGCCAAGGTCTTGGGAAACTCTCTTGCGAAGAGGTATATAACCTCATTGAAAGGGAAAATCCTAAGGTCACTGTGACGAAGGCAACAGTTCCTGACGAAAATGACTCAGAGTGTGATTCAAAAACTTCTCTTCAAGCACTTGCGAATTCATTCCTGCACCGAATTGCAGCTCGGGCTAACATTTTCCCTTACTATGATGTGATCCGGTGGGTGATAGATAATTTCACTATCCAGAACAGGACATTTGTTTCAGCTACTGGGACAACATTTGGGTCATTTAAAGCAAAATACATTAAAGCAATGTACCACCTTCCCGACCCGCAGAAAATCTACAACAAAGCCTTCATCAAGGAATTTACTGCAAATAATGAAAATCAGTCGGAGCCAATCAGAGAATGGAGAAGAGCTCCAGAGAAGCACAAAAATGAAGCATCAGGTATGTACTCTGTGGAGTCCCTTTCGCCTCCATACTGTTACGCTACCGCAATGATGTGCAGGCTATTTGGAAATGATAAGTCAACTAGGTTTTTGATACAAATGGTACCTTTAATTCATTCTACTATATATTACAAAATAATGGACTGGGCTGTCATTCTTTCAGATAAGATAGCCAATAGAATCCTTGAGTATAGAAAGGACAAGGACACAGGAAATACAACCCCATTTTACTTATGTGCCTATATTCTAGATGCCCTATGTTTCAACTCTGAATTTCCCATGTTAGGATGGAAATGGAGCCCCAAAGATCTTGCTCCTATTCATATATATCATAAAATCTTATGGAAGAGACATTTTAAAAACCATGTTTACAGAGTTTGTCATGGTTTCCTCATCCCTATTTATCAAACCATTTTTAACTGATTCCCTCCCAGGCTTTCTGAAAAAGCTAAAATTGATATATCCTTGATTGGGGACTGGTTCGGAGAATAAATATTTACTTATATCAGAGTCTTCGGAAGCATCATAGAGCCCCATATTCTGCCTCTGTATGTTCCAGATAAACTGTTAGCACAATAGATGTCCTATCAGTTAACAGTAGAAGGCATGTCCAGGTCTTTGAAGAATAATAAAAAGTTGATGTGGCCTACTTTTACCTTCCACTGTGGGCATTATACACTCAATAAATTCACACATGTTGAGAAGGAGGTTATCAAAAGATCTTCAGCTCTCAACAGTCTGGGGAAGGCAATGTGACCCAAAGAAGGTGGTGTTTGATTTCACCACTTCAGTTTCAATCGCTCGATTTGAGCATGAACCAGATGAGTTCGATGATTTTTTTTGTTTTTGCTGATAATTTGTCCCAAGTCTATAACTTAGCCAAGTCTAAATTTCAGACTGAAGAGATAAATAAATTCATGTTATTTAGAAGCCAGAGACTGCTCAAAGTTCCTCTAGATCAATTAAGAATTCATGTGCAAGGATCTGAAACATAGCGAAAGGAAAAAGAGGATGCATCTATCACAGCAGCTAAAGATACATCTACCAGCAGAGTCAATGAACAGACACAAAAGGAGGTCACAGGAACTAATCCTGTAGTACAGAAAGAAAACACTAGCCGCAAATCTGATGTGCAAAAAGAGAATACTAATGATAAACTCAATGTACATATTGATCATCAATCTACAGCTCAGACAGGAAAGGAAAGCACAGGTACTAAAACCAATGTGCATACTAAGAAAGAAGACACAGGCAGTAAGGCTACTGTATAAGTAGTAAAAGGAGATATGAGCAATAATCCAGATTCTCAACTTGAAAGAGAAAAAACCACTGAGAATGTGGTATATTCTGTTGAACTTATAGTTTCTTCCCATTTTCTGAGCCAATATGAGAAATTTGCCCAGCAAATAGGACAACAAAATAATCCTCAAGTTAAAGCACTGGAAGATCAAGATATGGAAGTTATTCCTGAACATCCTACAGGTGAAATTATGTTGAAAGTAGAATAAATTCCTCCTCTAGACATATTTTACAGTCCTAAGTGTAAGGTTGTTGTTAGAAAGCAGAGGAAGAGGAGAAGAAATAACCAGGATCCACTTTCAACATCACAAATGGAATTTATGAATATTGTTTATAAGAATGCTGAGGTGAATCCGTCAGAGGATCTCACCAAATTATCTCAATATGCAGGTGCCTATAGTGCTGCAAATATAGATAAAGCTTCTGAAATCTCCTAGTTGATGAAACAAAAAGACTTACAGATAGCTAGACTGGAGGAACAGGCCACAAAGAATCAGTAAAAGATGGTTCAGTTGGAAAAAAAATTGCAAGATGAGGGGCTCAAATCTAAACAGCTAGAAGAGCAGCTTAGTATTGAAAAGAAGAAGATTGATGAACAAGCCTTGAATAAACAGTAGCAGTTAAATCAAGAAGTGGCTAAGTTGCAAAATCTACTACAAAATGAGAAAACTGCAAAGATTGAACAAGAGAAAAAATTCCAATCAACATTGGACAAGTTCAAGGATTACCCTAAATTAGATCAATTCAAAACTGAAGCTATTGAAACAAACAAATTGCTATCTCAGCAGTTGAATGAATTTTGTCTAAAGTTGGCACAAGCTGAGCCCTTGTGTGAAATAACACCATATTTGATAGATGAAACAGTCACTCTCAAATAAGAAATTGATGATGCTGATGATAAAATTTTTGAATTCCTTTCATGGCAAGATACAGAGCAATGAAGAAAAGCTAATCTTCCCAGAATTGAGGAGAGACACAAGGAAATTTTATTTATGGAATGGGAATAGCAGCTGATGAAAGCAGAAAGAGCCACATCAAGAGCTAAAAGCATGATGAATAATATTACACATCTAGTTAATGATAGTTTGTATTCCACTAATTTAATCTCATATTGTACCCCAGGAAAATTACCAAAAGTAAAAGAAGCTGATTCCAGGTGGAAGGAAGAGATAATCAATAAGAATCAACATATTAGCAAACTTCAAGGAATTTCATGGGATATTATGTGAACTTATCTAATCAAGCCACACAGTCAACAAATGGCCATCAAATTCCTCTCAAATGCTATTCATTGTATCATTCCTGAGTTCTCTGATGCTACGTATACTGGGCAGTTACATTCAAAGCTAAGTCATCCAACGGAAGTTAAAGATATGCTCAAAATTTGCCGCCTGTGCAGACTAAATGCAGGAGATAATCAATGAATCGGTTTCACTTCAATATAGCAATTATGTTTAGAGATTTCCGATGAGATCAACTGTAGCAGTAGTTTTAGTTATTTTGTTTTATTTTAAAGTTCCTATTTAAACCCCTTTCATGCATTTAGAAAGGGGTCCTGAATTTGTAATATTTTGACTTGGATGTTACATTTTTGTACTCCATTGACTCTTATATTTTTGTAAAGGATCACATATGGTGGTTTTTATGGAAAATTGTCTTTAAGAATTGCATTTCTGTATCTTAGACCCTGTTTTACATTGAAGTGCTGGATTTGAATATTGAATTGCATCGGGAAAAGTATCAAGATGAATAAGTTATTTCTATCTATTCACTGCTAATTTTCTTATGTTTATGAGATATTCTCTTTAAAAATTTCTATCATTTATATGTACTTGTTTTACAATATTTCTTTATACATATCGTTTCTGAGTGTATAGAAATATTTCATCCTTCACAGTGTATACAAATGATATATAAAATAATGAATATAATGTGTTATTATAACTCTGTTTAATTTCTTAAACAAAGTTATCATTATTTGATGCTGCATATTTCAATTAAATTATCATACATTTTTATGGTTATTAATTTAATTGAAACAATCTTAAAGTTATATTCATATTTAACACCCAGGTTAGTTTTAGAATAATTTATAAGTTATAGATTAATTAGATAGTTTATTTTAGTCATTTAGTTTCATTATTCACCCATCCAAATCATTCCATCACCAACCCATTTAATTTATTAGGAAACTGGTCCTATCAATCCAGTCAGTGCCACCACACCAAACGGATAAGGAGCTGTCCTAAGGTCCTGACCAAGTGGTTATCCCCTAATGTCTAAAGCAGCGATTTTTGAGGCTTCAACATTTTTGGCGCTAGAAGGAGGGCCTAAGCTATGAATGGCAGATAAATCCAAATCTACAGGCCATTCTTAGAGCAATTCACCCAAATCACCAGGGAAGAAATTGATAGAAATATTCAAACACCCACTACCAAAGTCTCAAACCAATCAGACAATCAACCTCCTGAGTCCCTTGAAATACAAGCTTTAGTTCATAAACTCCAAGGGTTCTCATTGTCATTAGAAGAGTCTAAAACATTTGAAGGTAGTGTTACTTCACAAATTGTTTCTTCTAAACCCCTCACTAGGTCACAGAGTGAAAAACTTGGTATTTCTCCAAAGGAATTTCCTTTACCTAGTAGAGTTAAAACAAGAAAAACCCCATCGAAATCAGAGAGTGCTACTAGTTCTTCATCACAAATCCAATCATCTATTTCCCAAACCCCAACTCAGAGAAATACAGTTGTCTCAACATCAATTATTCAAACATCCGCTGCCCAAACATCATCTGCTACAATATCATCTGCCCAAACAACATCTGCTCAAACAACAACTGTCTCCTCTAGTACTTCAACAATTATCACAACAATGGCACAGAGACAATGGACTAGACCGAGGGTTGTAAGTATGGCTGCACCTTTACATGATTTACCAGATCATCCTGAAAAATGGCTGCCAAAATTTAGCCTTGACCTTGGTATACCAACAGAAGAACATATCAATAACTTTATGCTTGTTGTAAATTTAAATGCAGTAGAGCATGAAGATGTTGTAGTCAGGTTATTCCCATATAATTTGCAAGGGACAGCAGGATCCTGGTATTTCTCATTACCTTCAGGATCTATCACAAGGTTGGATATTTTCGCAGATCATTTCTTAACCAAATTTGGAGATGACAGATCAATAGCTACCTTAATCAATGATATCTCCAATCTAAGGATAGAACCCAAGGAACCTGTTAAAGATTTCAAATCTCGAATCAGTAAACTTTTGAATAAAATTCCTACAGATTCAAAACCCGGTGATCAGGTTAGAAGTGAATGGTATATAAATTATTTTCCCTCAAAAATAGCATTTTTTGTAGATAGAGCTGTGAAATCCACTTTAACTGAGAATATGAAAGAAGCTATTTCAGTTGAAAAATGACTGATTGCTCTAGATAAGAAAAATGCTATTGAAGAAAGAAAAGCAAAGAAAGTCATTTTTAAGGATGATTCAAAGAAAAAGACACCAAGAGAACCATATGACATGGAAGGCTTACAGAAAGTTCTCAAAACCATGTCTAATGAGATGGTTGAGATTAAAAAGCAAGTGGCAGAGACTTCTACCAAAAAACCATTTAGAAATTTCAAGAGAAATCAAGCTGAATCTAAACCTCCTATTTCAATATCCAATGCAGAATTAGAAGAAGAAGAAGAAGAAGATACTCCTCCAGTATCAGATGAAGAGGAAGAAAAAGAGGAAATAGCTGAATTACATGGGATGTGGGATTTCATTCTCCCTAATTCGGACAATGAACAAGAAACCATGCCTGTAAGTACAAGGAGTAAAACTGCAGCAGACCCTACTCAATCTACTCCTAAGAAGAAAAGCAAAACTTCAACTACCAAAGACAAATCTCCTGCAAAGAAAAATTCTCGCATACCCACTCAAAATCAGTCGTCATATTCTAATCCTCCTACATCAACATCTAAGACTTTGGTTGTATCAAATCCTATGGATTATAACATTGTTGAAGACATGAAGAAAACTAGAGCGAACATTTCTTTACATGAACTCAGCAAAATTAAACATCAACAAAAGCTGCTATTGAAGGAATTAAATGCTACACCTATTTGTCCTTTACCAAGTGGTGTAGTTGTCGAAGTAGCTAAAGGGACTAGTAAGCCACCAAACAAAGTAGATGCCACAGATACTGTTCTTATTGGAGAAAGATCAAATTCTCAGACACCTCCTTTTCTTTTGACTTATGAGATCTACAACAAGAATTTACATAATTGTCTGATAGATTCAGGAGCATCCTCTAATATAATGCCTACTTCAGTCTGTGAAAAATTGAATATTGAACCACAAAAGTCTGTAATTCACATTGTTCAATTGGATCGCTATAAAGTTCAAGTTGTAGGAGAAATCAATTCAGTTACTATTCAATTAGCTTCTGATCCTAGGATTTTCCAAAGAATTAATATTCTAGTTGCAGATATCCCTGAATTCTATGGATTGATGTTAAGCAGAGATTGGTCTGCAAAGCTTAATGGTTATATCACAACTTATTATTCACATATGTGGCTTCCCTACAAAGGGAAACCAAATCAACTCAAAGTCGAGCGAGAAAAACACATGGTGCATACTCTAACTGAATTTGAACAAGCAAATGAACCTGTAGCTTTTAATAACAATATCCTTGGAGGTTATTCTGCTGAATCATTCCTTGGGAATTTCACTGCACCAAAATCACCCTTTTCTGTAAATACTTTTATTTCGCAAATTGAAAATTTTTCACAATCTAATTCTTATAGAATTGTTAACGTTTCTGATACATCTGTAGATAAACCTGTAAATAAATCTTTATTTTGGTCATTATATTTTGATGGATCAAAATCTAATGATGGAGCAGGAGCAGGACGCATTTTAATTGATCCAGATGGAGAGAAAACCATGATGTCTTGTAGACTAGAATTTGAGTGCACAAACAATATTGCAGAATATGAAGCCTTGATTCAAGGAATTTATAAAGCCATAGGGTTAAATGTCAAATACTTGAAAGTATATGGAGATTCTGAAATTTTCATAAGACAAGTAAGAAATACCATCCATTGTCTTTTAGGTCATCTCAAACAGTATCAAACCCTTGTGCAAGACCTTACCACTCAATTTTTAGCATTTAATATCTCTTCTATTCTTAGAATTCAAAATACATCAGTTGATTTGTTAGCTAATGTCACATCCAAACTCCTTGCTGAAGATTGTAGTCCTGATAGATTTTCAGTAGAATTGATTTTTCGCCCATTTGTTCCCGATAATATCACAAACTGGAGAGTATTCTATCATGATGAAGATATATTGAATTTCTTGACTTCAGAGAAATCATATTATGAACAAACTATTGATGAAAATGATCATGATCTGCAAATTACTTCAAAAAGTAATGAAAATCCTATTCCTAAATTTGTTGTTAAACTTGAGGATCTATATGATATAAAAGACAGATTAAAGAAAGTTAGTAATGCTAAACTTCAAAGTTCTACTTTGAAGTTTTAATTAGTAAATCTTGGCTCTGACTATAAACCTCAAAATGTTAATTTAGGACTCAATTTAAATCCAGAGGAAAGAACTTCTTTCATCAAACTTCTAAGTAGGTATAAAAATGTCTTTGCTTGGAATTATGAAGACTTAAAAACCTATGATACTTCTATTATTCAACACACAATTCCAATGATGTCTGATGTTAAGCCTATTCAACAGAAGTTAAGAAAGATTCATCCAAATCTTGAAAGTCAAATCAAAACAGAACTCAACAAAATTTTGAAAGCCAAAATCATTTTTCCTGTAAGGCATTCCAATTGGGTTTCCAACACGGTATCTGTCAGGAAGAAGAATGGTGATATTAGAATCTGCATTGATTTTAGAAATTTAAATGAGGCATGTCAAAAAGATAATTTCCCATTTCCAGCCATGGAGAAAATACTTCAGAAGGTAGCTGGTTCTGAACTCGTGTCCTTCCTTGACGGTTTTTCAGGCTATAACCAAATATTAGTACATCAAGATGATAGGTTGAAAACCACTTTCAGAACCAAATGGGGAACCTATGCTTATCAGAAAATGCCTTTTGGTTTAATAAATGCAGGAGCTACTTTCCAGAGAGACATGGATATAGCATTTAAGGGTCTGATTAATAGATTAGTTGTTATTTATCTTGATGACATAACAGTATTTTCAAAGAAGAGAGCCAATCATCTACATGATCTGAAACAAATATTTGAAAGATGTAGAAGGTTTGGTATTTCTTTAAACCCAAAGAAATCCTTCTTTGCCCTCAATGAAGGAAAACTCTTAGGGTTTGTTGTGTCAAAATATGGTATATATTGACCCAGACAGAGTGAAAGAAATTTATGATATTTTTTTACCTCATAACAAAAAATCCATGCAATCATTTTTAGGTTAAATCAATTTTGTAAAAAGATTCATTCCCGATTTTTCTCAAATTGTTTTACCTATGCAGAATATGATTAATAAAAAATCAGTATTCAAATGGGAGTATAAAGAGAAAGAAGCCTTTGATGCAATCAAACAGGCAATCATTAATGCACCTGCATTAAATACTCCCGATTTTTCTAAAGATTTTATTTTGTATACTTTGGCCACCGAAACATCCTATCTTGTTGTTTTAACACAGCTCAATGATCAACATATAGAAGCACCAATTTCTTTCTTTAGCTCAAACCTGCAAGGATCTGAGCTTAATTATTCTGATGTAGAAAAACAAGCCTTTGCTGTGTTTAAATCAATCAAACATTTTAGACCTTTTCTCCTAAAAACACATACAAAAATTATTGTCCCATTCTCTGCAGGAAGACAATTATTAATTCAAAAGGAAGTAGGAGAAAAGAGGGCAAATTGGGTGACAGATTTGCAAGAATATGATATTGATATTAAGCCAGCCAAGATTGTTAGAGGTCAAGGTTTTTGCAGAGTATTGGCAGGAGCTCACAACATACCAAAAAATCAAGATTCAGATAATGTTGTTCAAGTAAATAAGATAAGTGTTATGGATTCTGAATCTCAATATGCTGATCTAATCTTCTACTTGAAAAATGGGTATGCTCCTTCTAACCTCAGTTATAAAAACAAACGTGCTTTAAATGCTAAACATTATGAAATCAATGATGACGTGTTACTCAGAAGGAATTATGATTCAATTCTATTAAGATGCCTCGAAAAGACTAAAGTAAAAAAGGTATTGCAGGAATTACATGATGGACCCGCAGGTGGTAATTTTGGAGGTGATACCACAGCTCACAAAATCATCCATGTTGGATATTATTGGCCTACCCTTTTCAAAGATACACATGATTATGTGAGGAAGTGTAAAATTTTTCAAACTGCTAGTGGAAGACAGAGGAAGCCAGTGTTTCCTTTGCAACTAGTAAACATTGAGCAACCATTTAAGCAATGGGGGCTTGACATCATTGGTGAGATAGTACCTCACTCTTCCAAACAGCACAAATACATCCTTACAGCAACAAATTACTTCGCAAAGTGGGTAGAAGCAATTCCTCTAAAGGTAGTCAATTCTCATGCAATTATTTATTTCATAGATCAATTCATCATTACCAGGTTTGGGGTACCTAATGCTCTTGTCTTTGACAATACATCTTATTTTTCTAGGAATAGTATAATGGAATTTGCAATCAAAAGATGTTTTAAATTGAAATATTCAGGAAATTATTATCCACAAGGTAATGGCTTAGCTGAGTCTACTAACAAAAATCTCATCAAAATCATTAAAAGGACCATTGATCAAAATAAAAAGAATTGGCACAAGTCTTTAATCTTTGCATTATGGGCTGATCGTATTACTCATAAAACTTCAATAGGAACTTCACCTTTCAATTTATTTTATGGAAAAGAAGCTGTGATACCATCAAATCTAGCTCTCCCATCATTAGGTCTAGTGCAATTTATTGAAGAAAATCCTTCCTCATCTATTCAGTTGAGATTTGATCAAATCCTTAAATTAGAAGAAGATAGAGAGAAAGAAAAAAATATTCATGAAAAATGTCAACAGCTTGTAAAATATTATTTTGATTCAAGTTCCACCGGCTCAAAAAAATTTTCAATTGGTGATCTTGTTCTGAAATGGGATAAAGCACATGAAGAAAAAGGTAAGCATACCAATTTTCAGAAAATGTGGCTTGGACCGTTTCAGATTGCTGAAAAGATAGGCTCATATACATTCATACTCCAAGATTTAACAAGAAAGAGAAAATCTCTTCCTGTAAATGGGCTTGTCTTAAAGAAATTCTTTTCATAAGGAGGTAACCCCTTCTTACCTGTACATATTCCTTTTTGCAATTTTTGTTTGTTTTGTTAAATAAAGGTTGTTAATAAGTCTCTAATTGACTTTTCACTATTAGAAAATGTCTTAGGAAGAATATTATAAATACTTATTTTGTGTAAATAAGAATTTTTAGGGAAATGATTACAGTTTTGGATAGGTTAAAATAAAATGTTAAAGTTTGAAAATATGTTTAAAACATTTTCATGATCTTTTGAAACTTTGAGAAAAATGTAAATCATTATAAGTTTATTGAGCGGAGAAAAGTTATCTGTAAAAAGTAAAGACTTTTTCAAGCTTTAGCACACAAAAAAATCTGAAAATTGTCATCCATTGATTCTTAAGGATACAACCATTTCACTCCATCCATTTAAGTTGTGATTTTTTAGAATGTAGTTCTAAGAAATTATATGGAAAAACTTAAGAGATAAGAGGTCTCATCATGAGCTTGCTTACCATGATCATAAGAAGTAATAAAACTAACATTACCAACACTACATACCAAAACAGGGTAATGGCTTATAAATATAAGACAAGGGGTCTCATCACAAGCCAGCGTGTTCAATTTAATTATAACTAGTGAGTGGCAATGTTATTAACTGGCTACCAAACTAGAACAATGGCTCTTAAACTAAAAATAAGTAAAAGACAAAAGAAAAAACATGAGATAATATGTCTTATGAATTTATTTTTAAAGAGTCATAATCTGAGTTGGATGGGACAATGAAATGGTTAATGGTTAAAAGGTAACCCTGTCGAGACTATGAACGTTTACAGGTAGCAGAGGCAATGCCCATGAAAATAGAGTATATCACAAAAGCTAAACTTGGAAAGGCCCCTTACTTCGTTATTATGAACCAATCAAGGCTTGAGAAAACCAAAAAATGTTTTTGTTTTTGAGGAATTAGAAAGAAATTGTAAGTGATTTTTATTCTTTTTCAGAGTTAGATTTTATTTAGAATTTCTCTGAGATAGTTTTCATTATCTTTAAAAAAATTTACTTACTAGAAATATAGTATTCATTTTATTTTTTCAGAGATAACTGTTTCTTCCAGTGAATCGCCAATTGTTGTATAGTGCAACAACCCTCCCCATTTCTAATTTTTAGAATAAATTTCATTTAGAAATAGGTCCCCTTTTTCTTTAGATAGGATTAAAAACTTAGACGAAATCCGATCATTTTTTAATAAAACAATAAAGGTTCATTGTTAAAAGATAAATATTGCATATCTTTAATAGCAAGTGTATATAAAAAAATGCAACATTGAAAAATTTCCGATCCGATGAGATATAAAGACTTTATCACATTAACATAATACATAAAAATATTCAATTGGAACAAATTCGGATGTGATATAGTAATCGTAATCACAAATCACAGATATCCTTAAGTTGTATATTTGTTTTAGAAAAACTCCGATGCGATTGAACGAATCGCAATCGCAAATCGCAAAAGTTCTAAGTTTTCACATTTGTTCTGTAAAACTGCGATGCGATGTGCTTGATCACAATCGCATTTCGGAAGAGCAATGTAATATGCACTTGTTTTACAATCTTTGATGCGATAGGCTCCATTGCAAATCGCAAATCACAAAACAAAAATGCAAACTTTTCATTTGGTCATTTTCAAAACTCTGATGTGATGCGATTGATCGCAATCGCATTTCAAAGGAACAAACATTTTATTCACTCATGATACTAAAATCTCTGATGCGATGGAATACATCGTAATCGCAATCGCAAATTGACTATTATCATTTGCAACTCATTTTTTTTTAAAAGAGCCGATGCGATACACCATAATCGCAATCGCAAATCGGCAGAGATCATATTATGTTATTTATTGTCCCTTTGAAAATCCCCAATGCAATCAATACTTAGTCTTTTGTTTATTTTTACACTACGCATACACTATTTATTCATCACAATCGCAAGAATACAAAGGGAAATTTTATATTTTTATTTCAAAAACGTCGATTTCTGATTGTACATTTACCATTAATAGAAAATCAAATGAATAATCGCGATTGATTTTGCTTTAAATGCGTGAATGTGACTTTTATAGAAGGAATTTAAGTTTTAACACAGAGTTAATAAATTGAAAACAATGAATAAATCCTTTTCTATAGTTGTTCTCCTTATTGCATTTTCACCACATCTGAAAGCTTTTCTCCATTGCAAAACAACAAAACACCCAATCCTTTCATTCGCCGAGCAAGGGAAACTTTACCAGACAACGAAATGTCTAAGAGATCTAGGAAAGAAAAGGCCGATGTTGCTGCAAAGACCCCTATTTTCACCATGGTACCAAAAGAAAAACCAGCGAAGCTTAAGCTGGTTACAGACACATCGTGCCAAGGTCTTGGGAAACTATATTGGGAAGATGTATATAACCTCATTGAAATGGAAAATCCTAAGGTCACTGTAATGAAGGCAACAATTCCTGACGAAAATGACTCAAATTCTAATTCAAATTCTTCTCTTCAAGCACTTGCGAATTCATTCCTGCACCAAATTGCAGCTCAGGCTAACATTTTCCCTTACTATGATGTGATCCGGTGGGTGATAGATAATGTCATTATCCAAAACAGGACGTTTGTTTCAGCTACTAGGACAACATTTGGGTCATTTAAAACAGAGGACATTAAAGCAATGTACCACCTTCCGGACCCGGAGAAAATCTACAACAAAGCCTTCATCAAGGAATTTGCTGCAAATAATGAAAATCAGTCGGAGCCAATCAGAGAATGGAGAAGAGCTCCAGAGAAGCACAAAAATGAAGCATTAGGTATGTACTTTGTGGAGTCCCTTTCCCCTCCATATTGTTACACCGCCGCAATGATGTGCAGGCTATTTGGAAATCATAATTCAGCTAGGTTTTCGATACAAATGGTACCTTTAATTCATTCTGCTGTAAATTCTGAAATAATGGATTGTGCTGTCATCCTTTCAGATAAGATAGCCAATAGAATCCTCGAGTATAGAAAGGACAAGGACACAGGAAATACAACCCCATTTTACTTTTGTGCCTATCTTCTAGATGCCCTATGTTTCAAATCTGAATTTCCCATGTTAGGATGGAAATGGACCCCCAAAGATCCTGCTCCTATTCATATATATCATAAACTCTTGTGGAAGCGACATTTTAAAAATCATGTTTACAGATTTTGTCACGGTTTCCTCATCCCTATTTGTCAAACCATTTTTAACCGATTCCCTCCCAGGCTTTCTGAAAAAGCTAAAATTGATATATCCTTGATTGGGGACTGGTTCAGAGAAGAAATATTTACTTATATCAGAGTCTTCAGGAGCATTGTAGAGCCCCATATTCGGCCTCTGTATGTTCCCAATAAACTGTTAGCACAAGAGATTTCCTATCAGTTAACAGTAGAAGGCATGTCCAGGTCTTTGAGGAATAATAAAAAGTTGATGTGGCCTACTTTTCCCTTCCACTGTGGGCATTATACATTCAATAACTTCACACATGATGAGAATGAGGTTATCAAAATAAGAGATCTTCAGCTCTCAATAGTCCCGGGAAGGCAATATGACCCAAAGAAGGTGGCGTTTGATTTCACCACTTCAATTTCAATCGCTCGATTTGAGCATGAACCAGATGAGTTCGATGATTTGTTTGTTTCTATTGATAATTTGTCCCAAGTCTATAACTTAGCCAAGTCTAAATTTCAGACTAAAGAGATGAATAAATCCATGTTATTTAGAATCCAAAGACTGCTCAAAGTTCTTCTAGATCAATTAAAAATTCATGTGCAAGAATCTGAAACACAGCAAAAGGAAAAAGAGGATGCATCTAGCAAAGCAGCTAAAGAGACATCTACCAGCAGAGTCAATGAATAGACACAGAAGGAAGTCACATGAACTAATCCTGTTTTATAGAAAGAAAACACTAGCGGCAAATCCGATGTGAAAAAAGAGAATATTAATGATAAACTCAATGTACATATTGATCAGCAATCTACAGCTCAGATAGGAAAGGAAAGCACAGGTACTGAAACCAATGTGCATACTGAGAAAGAAGACACTGGCAGTAAGGCTACTATACAAGAAATAAAAGGAGATATGAGCAATAATCCAGATTCTCAACTTGAAAGAGAAAAGACCACTGAGAATGTGGTAGATTATGCTGAACTTATAGTTTCTTCCCATTTGTTGAGGCAATATGAGCAATTTGCCTAGCAAATAGGACAAAAAAATAATTCTCAAGTTAAAGCACTGGAAGATCAAGATATGAAAGTTATTCCTAAACATGCTACAGGTGAAATTATGTTGAAATTAGAAGAAATTCCTCCTCTAGACATATTTTATGGTCCTAAGCATAAGGCTGTTGTTAGAAAGCAGAGGAAGAGGAGAAGAACTGACCAGGATCCACTTTCAACATCACAAATGGAATTTATGAATATTGTTTATAAAAATGTTGAGGTGAATCCGTCGAAGGATCTCACCAAATTATCTCAATACGCAAGTGCCTATAGTGCTGCAACTATAGAGAAAGCTTTTGAAATCTCCCAGTTGATGAAAAAAAAGACTTACAGATAGCTAGACTGGAGGAACAGGCCATAGAGAATCAACAAAAGCTTGTTCAGTTGGAGAAACAATTGCAAGATGAGGGGATCAAATCTAAACATCTAGAAGAGAAGCTTAGTATTGAAAAGAAGAATATTGATGAACAAGCCTTGAACAAATAGCAGTAGTTAAATAAAGAAGTGGCTAAGTTACAAAATCTACTACAAAATGAGAAAATTGCAAAGATTGAACAGGAGAAAAAAATCCAATCAGCATTTGACAAGTTCAAGGATTACCCTAAATTAGATCAATTCAAAACTGAAGTTCTTGAAATAAACAAATTGCTATCTCAGTAGTTGAATGAATTTTGTCTAAAGTTGGCACAAGCTGAGCCCTTGTGCGAAATAACATCATGTTTGATAGATGAAGCAATCACTCTCAGACAAGAAATTGATGATGCTGATGATAAAATTTGAGAATTCCTTTCATGGAAAGATACAGAGCAAGGAATAAAATCTAATCTTCCCATAATTGAGGAGAGACACAAGGAAATTTTATTTATGGAATGGGAACAACAGCTGATGAAAGCAGAAAGAGCCACATCAAGAGCTAAATGCATGATGAATAATATTACACAGCTGGTTAATGATAGTTTGTATGCCACTAATTTAATCTCCGATTGTACCCCATGCAAATTACCAAAAGTAAAAGAAGTTGATTCCAGGTGGAAGGAAGAGATAATCAATAAGAATCAACAGATTATCAATCTTCAAGGAATTTCATGGGAGATTATGTGGACTTATCTAATCAAGCCACAAAGTCAACAAATGACCATCAAATTCCTCTCAAATGCTATTCATTGTATCATTCATGAATTCTATGATGCTACGTATACTGGGCAGTTACATTCAAAGCTAAGTCATCCAACAAAAGTTAAAGATGTGCTCAAAATTTGCCACCTGGGCACACTGAACGCAGGAGATAATCAATGAATCGGTTTCACTTCAATATAGCATTTATGTTTAAAGATTTCTGATGAGATAGATTGTAGAAGTAGTTTTAGTTATTTTGTTTTATTTTAAAGTTCCTATTTAAACCCCTTTCATGCATTTAGAAAGGGGTCCTGAATTTGTAATATTTTGACTTGGATGTTACATTTTTGTACTCCATTGACTCTTATATTTTTATAAAGAATCACATCTGGTGGTTTTTATGGAAAATTGTCTTTAAGAATTGCATTTTCGTATCTTGGAGCCTGTTTTACATTGAAGTGCTGGATTTGAATATTGAATTGCATCGACAAAAGTATCAAGATGAATATGGTATTTTTATCTATTCATTGCTAATTTTTTTATGTTTATGAGATATTCTCTTTAAAAATTACTATCATTTATATGTACTTGTTTTACAATATTTCTTTATACATATCATTTCTGAGTATATAGAAATATTTCATCCTTCACAATGTATACAAATGATATATAAAATGATGAATATAATGTGTTATTATAACTTTGTTTAATTTCTTAAACATAGTTATCATTATTTGATGTTGCATATTTCAGTTAAATTATAATACATTTTCATGGTTATCAATTTAATTGAAACAATCTTAAAGTTATATTCATATTTAACATCCGGGTTAGTTTTAGAATCATTTATAAGTTATAGATTAATTAGATAGTTTATTTCAGTCATTTAGTTTCATTATTCACCCATCCAAATCATTCCATCACCAACCCATTTAAGTTATTAGGAAACTGGTCCTATCAATCCAGTCGGAGCCACCACACCAAACGGAAAAGGAGTTGTCCTAAGGTCCTGACCGGGTGGTTATCCCCTAATGTCTGAAGCAGCGATTTTCGAGGCTTCAACACCTACATTAAAATTTCAATGTATAACCTACACCACCTCCTTCAATTTCCATTTAACCTACTTAAAGAACCATAAAAACATCAAAAATATATGATATATGGAAAAATTATGTAAAAAATATTAAAATAATGACTTACTTTGACCATTAAAATAGGTAAAAGTAAGTTATTTCTTACCATTGTAATTTTACCATTTTGAGAGATTTATGAGTGGTTTTAACCTTGATTCTTCAGTAGAGGATTGTGACCAATCCAGTGGATGATTTTCATTGTTGTTAGTTCTAGGTAAGATATATATCCTTTCTCTCCATTTTTACGTTTTTCATTTTTAGTTTCATGCATCTTTGGGGAAAATTTTCGACGTTTTAGGAACTAGGATTCGCCCTAGTTCCATTGCAAGTATCCTATATTGGGAGGTGTGATGAGGAAAATTATTTTGTACAAAAAATTGTTGCTCATTGCACTCACCCTCAAGGTTAAGTGTGATGGGTTGCACTGCCCATGTATAGACAGTGGGATGAGTGTAGTAAGGGTTCTAAAAATTGAATTTTAAATTGTTTTCTCCCAAAAACTTTTACATTATTTATCTTATGTGTTTTTCCTTGTTATTTGTAGGTATTTACCAAAGTGAAAATGGTACTATGTTGGCGATAAATGGAGTATGAAATATAAGATATGATGGCAGCGAATGATCCAGCCATACTGTAAGCATTGTGAAACTGTGGACTATTCAATTTCTTTTAGATTCTGGGTATAAGGGCCCAGTTGGATTTGTTGGAGTATTGGTAAGAGCTTGGAATTTATAGGGGAAATTATTCATAATTAGAGAGCATATAGTCACTATAGATGTTGAGGACATCTATTTCTTGACAAGGATTTCATGTAGAGGGGCTCTTATTTCCTTGTCTGGAGGTAGGAGAGGTGGAGAGACAATGAGGGTTTATATAGCTATCCATTATCAACCTACTTCTCAGCCTAGCAAGGATGGGAATATTTTGATCAAATATATTCACCATCTTCCCCTCAAAACCATTCTATTCACCATTACACGATTGGATGGTATTTTTACTCTTCACTTCGATACTAAGTGCCAATTGTAGTATGCCCTAGAGTGTTTGGAACCTATGGTCTTCAATTGGTGTGAAGGGGTCTTCCTCAATGTTAGGGAAAAACTCAATAGGGAAAAGACCGAATGGTTAAATTACTTTGGTTATGACTCTATCATAGCTTCATTTTCTCTTGACAGGGTACCACTACTGCATCCTTACAGGATATATTTTGAGCTACCTAGACCTAGAGAGCCCCATATGAGTCGATGGGTAGACTTGATGGCTTGTCATGGAGGAGGACCCATGATGAGGTTCACCCCTACATTCTTCATATCGATGCATGAGTACTTGATCATGATCAAGGACTACACTTATGCTGGATTGGACTTCCATGGAGATATAGAGTTGATTTTACCTGACAGCAAGTAGTGGAGTGACACAGGTAAAAAGCATTATCATTTTGGATATTTTGTTTGTTTTTTTAGTTTCACAATTTTTTGTTTTTTTTTGTTTTTATGTGTCATGGACTAACTATCAGTTTTTCATACAAATATTGGACCAGTGTGACCAGTGGGCATGTTTCCACTACATCGACGGGCACAACCACAATTTAGGCAAGGTGGACCAGAGGGAGCTGATCCAGACATAGTAGAAAGATTGGTCAATTTCGGGCTTGTAGTATTTAGGACAGAGGGATAGATGAGCTCCTTATCCATCTATAGTGAAACACTATAGCAGTGTTATCTTATATTAGTTGATTGTTGCGTAAGGTTTCCTATGCAATTGTTTATTACTAAGATCACCATCGGGATTAGTCACCTAGGGCATTTTGAGTCACATTTGTTTCTAGCATGTATCGTATATTATAGTCCATGATCCATATGTGTCTCAGACACAATTTTTGTAAAACCAAAACATTATTTATAGATATATATATATATATGTATGTTTTCTACTTCTGATAATATCTTGCATAATGTATGATGATGATTGTATGTTTACAAATTTCTCAAATGTTTGTCTAAAACATAATTAGATAACAATGTTGAGATTCAACAAGAAGGTTCAGCACCCATTCCTAGTGCATTAAGCAACTAGTTACATTCAACACCTGGTTTCATTAAGCACCTAGACTAGGGTGGGGCCCACAGTGCTATTTTTGGGTGCATGTATTTTTTATTATCCCTTAATTAATATGAACATTAAACAGTATTCTATTCTCAATGTGCAATTTAATGAGTTAACTGAAAGTGATAAATTTAGTTAGCTAGTGGATTTCAAGTTAGACGTTGGTTGGTGGGACATGCAGAGTAATTCTAGTTGTAACAGATTTCGAAGTGCAATGGTGCATGAGTTGGTGAAAGTTGTAAATCAGTTTAACTCAGTTAAGTGAGTTAAACTCGGTTGTGCTAGTTGTAACTGAAGATACACTAGTGAGAGATTCAGTGAATTAAATATTAATTAATTCATAATCAGTGATCTCACATGAAACTGAGGATTTACTATTATTAGTTGCATGCATGTCACATCTAGTGGAGACCCAGTTGAGTTCTAGGTGAAAGGGAGGTTAACTATCAGTTGTAGGATTATCTTCTTGCACACATGCAGGCAAACACCCATTAGAATGCCCATGATACTTGCGCAGTCAAGGGAGGAAAGAATTCCTATATTTTAGGGATATTTACCATCAGGGATTGTGCAAGCAAGGCATGTTGTCTAGAGGTTGATAACTGGCTATGTGTTTGTCAGTTTTGCATATGACAGTGTGAGACAATTAGCTGAGTACTAGAGGGCTTTTGTGAGAAGATTGTTGTATGTAATTGTTTCATGATCCATGCTTAATATACAATAGAAGATAGTGGGGTTTTTAGCTGTAAGCTTTCCCCGGGAAATTATATGTGTTGTGTGTGATTTATCTTTCTTCATCTTCATGTGATTAGCGATTGTGTTTTTAATTCTGCAAAAGATTTGTAGAAGAGATACAATATTTAACTTTAGCACATTGTTAGATTGGGTGAATCCAAGATATACATTCATATTGTATAATTTCTACAAACACATATGTCAATGTATTTAGAATTCTTGGAACATGTTGATACTCAATGTAATAAAAATTTCTCTCTAAGAGGTGAACTCTCAAGAACATACGCAGCATAGTTTGAATCCTCACTGAATAAACATTATTTAAATGTAGGACCATGAGTTTTGATTCAAATCTAACAATCAAATGTGAAATATCATGTGAAATGGCATTAGAAAATAGTTCTATCATAGCACTATATTCAACAATATTGTTAGTCATGCAACCGATGCATATTACTTGAAAACTCATTAACTTGTCAATCGGAGCATGAATTTCCCACGTAGCGGAGGAGAGGTTTCGGGTACTACGACTAGCGCCATCCACATATGGTTGATGAATGCAAACATCTAGAAATCAAGTGTAATCCAAGATAAGCATAGGTGGTAGAAGACTCTCAATAAAACCACATTGCAAACACACCAATAAACCTATACAATATGTACACAATGACTATGTAGAAAAAATATAAGCATAGTAATTTTAGAGGTACAACCCATTTTCAGGTTGTACCAAGGGAATTGCGTCAAAGTATACAAGTGCATAAGCCCCTTTCACAAGTACACATTTAATTATATATGGACCTAACCACATTGGTTCAAGTTTCCCAACTCCTAATTTGTCGACTTCTTGGTCATACAAGATGACTAGATCACCTTCTGAGAAGGCAGGAGGTTTAAAATTTTGGTAAAATTATGCTTTGATTTTTTGTGAGCCTTTCTAGCCATTGCAACATCATGTCAAGTCTCATCTAGATGAGCTAGGTGCAAAAAATGTTATTCTTCGGTGGAGGTAGCGAGAACAAGTTCAACAAGAAGTTTTAATGACATAATTTCATATTCAATTGAAAGAGTTTCTTCCATACCATACATAAACTGAAAAGGTGTGAATACGGTTTCAATGTGAACAAATGTATGGTATGCCCACAAATATGAAAAAAGGATGTTTATGATTCCTTACCATGCATTGATGCATTGTTTTCATAACCTTATTGATGACCATTACTTGTCCGTTGTCTTGCGGGTAGTAGGGAAATGAGCTATCATGACGTAAGCCCAACTTGGTAGTCATTTCAAACATCAAGTAATTGTGAAATTTTTTTCCATGGTCCATGAATATAACTTGTGGTACACTAAACCTCACAACAACGTGGTTAAAAAGGATGAGTTCAACAGTTTTTCTGCTATTGTTATATGTAGGCATCACCTCGGGCCATTTAGTAAAATAATTTATTGCAACGATTATATAACCATGTCCCCAAGGCATGTGAGGGTTACATGTCATAAATTCAATGCCCAATTTAGCAAAGGGTCCAATACTGACAACGGGATGCAAAGGAGCAGGTGAAGCATGGGCTTTCTAGTTATGGATCTGGCATGCATGACACTTTTGGACTGCTAGGATACAATCTTTGAACATAGTCGGCCAAAAATAACCAACACATAATATTTTTTGGGCAGTAGCATATCTAGACATATTCCCACCACATTTTCCATCATGAAAATCATTTAAATCTTTCTCAGCCTCTTCATGCATGAGGCACCATCAAAAAATTGTATCAACACCATGACAGTGAATGGTATCAACGATTATGATATAATGGTGAGCCTAGTATCAAAATAAACATTGGTCTAAACACGTATTTTTAGGATGGAAAGTTTGGGTCTAGATATAAATAATGATATCTCCATACTAAGGATTAGAGGAGTTGATCATAAACAACATTTCATCAAGAATAGAATCATCGGTCGTTGATTCTGAATTAGAAGAGTGAAGGCCATATATCATTTCAACAAAGACTAAGGATTTATTAGACTTGGATTTAATAAAATCCAAATCAAAATATTGGAGTATAACAATACACTTAGAGTATTTTCCCCCAAGGAATTGATGCAACAATATGTATGTCATGGGGTTGCAATTACAAACCACAATAGTCTTGTGAAGCATGATATAGCGGAGAAACCTTGGAAATTTTTTTGCAACTGCCAAATATATTTCAACATGAGAATATTTGATCTTAGTATCAGTCAAATTACAACTCAAATAGTAAATAGGGTGTTCGTTACCTAATTCATCTTACTGCAGAGTCACCTAGTTGTTTAACGGATAAATTACTTCTACGGATAAAGTTAATCTCCCTAGACCTAGTGGCTTGATATAGAAACGACTAAAACAAAAGTGTTGTGCTTTCCTTACATATTTTTTAAATATGGAAGAAATAATTACTTGGGATCCAATGCAAGCTCTCTTCTTCTCCCCACTTGTATGCTTCAGCTCCAACTCCAATTGCTGAATGTGGAACCTGCAAATCATCCAAAATAAGAAAGAGAACCAAGACTTACAAATAGAATATACAAACAACTCTAAACAATAAGGAAAGGATTCATTGTTTTAAACATGCATAAATGAGACATAATGTGTAGGAAAACAAGGCACTTTTGTATTAAAAAAATGTAGGAGAAGATTACAACCCTTTTGGACCTTGACCTTGTAGATCTCTCCTGATTATCTTATCTTTCCTTTGCCATAATAGCAAGCCTTCAATCACATGTCAAACACATGGATGGATTATGGAACTCTAGGCACATATGAGAAAAATAAGGGCATAACTAAGAGTATCCAAAATCCAACCTAGACACTATGGTAGGTGCTAGATTTTGTTAGAAAGTGTAGCAAGAAAGGCTCAATTTGACTTTAGCCTTAGTCAAATTGAGTAAATTGAATTTCCACATAAGAAGGACAAATTAGAGGTATTTAAATAGTGTGACATCACTCTTGTCACTTGGTTAGCTTAGTAAATTTGAGTTAGTGGGCTTGGAGTTAATTCAAGCATGTGTGATTGATAAATTTTAGCAATCTTGTTCAGTTATTTTCAGTTTTATTTAGTTAAACTGGCCTCTATCTATTGATAGAGTCAATTGAGCAGCGGGACATTATTTTAAATCATAGATCTATTATTTAACTGATCAATAAGCCCAAAATAACCCATGCATGCATGGAATTCGAATTCCTCAGCTAGAGTGGACAAATTAAGGCTAATGTAAAATCATTTGTATACTAGTGGAGTGTACAAATTTTTGCATGTAGGAAGTTGATCAATCCTCATGAATTGTGCAAGGAAATGCAGAATTCCTTATTGTTTATGATCTTGAATTAGCTCATATTTGTGTAAGGAAATAGGAGGCTGGAGGAGGCAGAAATTGGCTAAGTGTTGGCCAGAGGTTCTTATTCATTAGACAGAAAAAATTTATTTTGCAGGTTGTGCTTAGAGTTGGAGCAAGAAAATTTAATAGTTTTTCTATTCAAATGATTAATTCAAAGAGGCTTGAGGGATTTTTCCTATTTTTTTTCCCCTAGAAATCACTATGTACTTGTGGTTTTGTTTGTTGCATGTCTATGCATGTTGTTCTAAATTTTGATTCCCATTCCACATATTAGTAGAGTAGAATTTGTGTCTCTTGTTTTCAGTTCAAAATCTTTAGCAGTTGCAATTTCTATAAAAATTATACATGCTATCAGAACCTTGAAATCAAATTAAAACCAGTATTTCAAATTTTCCCCTCAAGAATTTCAAATTTGTGGCTTCAGTGTAACAGTTTTTCTTTAGATTCAGGAGAATTTATTTCAATGGACTAATATCGTAGTATGTCCTGGATGGTAGCTCGAATTTCCTAGCCTATAAGGATTGAATGGAAGTAGTGCTTGGTGATAATGGTATCTTAGAATATGTTAAAACTGAAATTGTGAAACCCTAACATTCTGATGCACAATGGTTAACCCAGTGGAAGAAGGATGTTGTTAGAGCCAGGAGGATCATCCTGGAGGGTGTGAGAGACCATATTCTCAAAATTAAATGGCAAGGAGAATCCATTTGCTATGTGGAATAATCTGACTGATTTATTCAAAAACAGTAGTGATGCCATAAAACTGGGTTGGATGAAAAAATTGGGAATTGAAGACAAAGGGTATGAGGTAGTCTTCAGCAATGGGATGACCTACCTCAAGAATTTTGCTTCAGGTCAGATCATGAAAATTGGTGTCATTATCTATATCCTATAAACATTAGAAGAAGATGCATGTGCCACCTTCAGGATCTAGTCAAAAATTAGAGATGTGATGGTTGAGAGGGAGCAGGATAGACCTCTCAAGATGGAGCCTAAGCCACGTAGAAGTTGGGTTGACTAGCAGGATGATGATGATAAGGACCAATCAGAGACCTCTAGTAGAAGAAGAGTTTGAACCAAGTGGGAAGATGGATCAATTATAGATATACCTCTAGAAGTGAGTTGGGGTGAAGTAGAGCCTTAGTCCTAGAGTTGCAAAAATTTGGCTAGGGTCCATTGAGGTTTCCTCCTCATGGATCATTACATTTCTACAAGGGCCCATAGTATTTAGTAGCAGAAGGATCAATATCAATTAGTGAATTCAGATGTTGAGGAGAAAAGAGAAGTGTTGATAGCAGTGCAGGAGGCACAATGCATAATCAACATCAGTGTAGTTTCCTAGTAGACAGTTACAAAGACACAATTGATTTCATGTTTTTTTTTATGCTTATCATTGTAGTTGTTGCAGAAGCAATAGCAAAAGTGAGAGGTAGTTCTATAGTACATTTCAGAAGTGTTGGATATGGGTGGTGCAAAATCCATTTCTTGCTAAGAGAGAGTGTTAGAAAGTGTATCAAGAAAGGCTCAATTTGACTTTAGCCTTAGTCAAATTGAGTAAATCAAATTAACACATCAACAGGACAACTTGGAGTAATTTAACTAGTTTGACATGGCTCTTTTCACTCGGTTAGCTCAGTAAATTTGAGCTAGTGGGCTTGGAGTTCAGTCATGCATGTGTGATTGCTAAATTTTAGCAATCTAGTTGAGTTATTTTCATTTGTATTCAGTTAATTGTCCTCTAACTATTGATAGAATCAGTTGAAGGTCAGTGGAGTAATGGGACATGAGTATAACTCATATATAAATCAGTTAACTAATCAATCAGCCCAAAATATCCCATGCATGCATGGAATTCGAATTCCTCAATTGGAGTGGAGGAATTAAGGCTAATGTAAAATTATTTTTATACTAGTGGAGTGTACAAAAATTTTCATGCAGGCAGTTGATCAATCCTTGCGAATTGCACAAGGAAATAGGGATTTCCCTATTTTTTAGCATCTTGCATTAGCTCATATTTCTGAAATGAAATAGGAGGCTAAAGGAGGCATAAATCAGCTAAGTTTTGGTCAGAGGTTCTCATTTTGCAGAGACAACCATTTTTCTTTTGCAAGTTGTTCTCAGAGCTAAAGAAAGAAATTGTAATAGCTTCTCTATTCAACTTATTAATGCAAAGAGGCTTCGGGGGTTTTTTCTAGTTATTTTACCCTAGAAATCATTGTGTTTTTGGTTTTGCTGGTTCCATGTCTATGCATGTTGTTATAAATTGTGATTTCCATTTCACATACTAGTAGAGTATAATTTGTGTCTCTTGTTTTTAGTTTGAAATATTAAGCTGTTGCAATTTCTATCAAATTTCTACAATTTTATAGGATAAAAGAGTTAGTTTGAAATTGGAAGTGTGAATGGATTTACCATTGAATAATATTTACATTAATTATATGAATAGAGTATATATTACAATTGCTCGCTCTAACTCTAAGCTCAACTTGTGAAAGAATACTTGTTCTCTTTGCTCAATGAACAATTTTGGCCAACACTTAGCCAAATATCAACTCACCTAGCCTCCTATTTCCTTGTGCAAATCCTGATGAAATTAGCCCCTATTAATTAGGAATTTCCTACAAATTGATTACAAAATTCCCAAGGATTTATCACTGATTACATGCAACACCTATACACTAAAAACTAGTCTATAATTGATGTTATAATACCATGTCATCTCCACTTCGGCTGAGGAACTCGAATTCCTTGCATGCACTAGCTATTTTGGGCAAATTTATAAGTTAAATGAAAGATCTCTTATTTGTACTGCTATCCCACTACACAAATGACCTTCAACTGACTCTATACATAGTTATAGGTTAGTTAACTGAGTAAAACTGAAAATAATTGAACTGGATTACTAAAATTTAGCAATCACACATGCATAACTGAACTCGAAGCCCTCTAAATCAGATTTAATGAGCTAACTGAGTGACTAGAACCATGTCACGCTAATTAACTACCTGCAAGTTGTCTTGCTGATGTGGAAATTCGATTTTACTTAATTTGATTAAACCTAAAGTAAAATTGAGCTTTTCTTGCTACATTTTTTCAACACTCACTCTTAGCAAGAAAGGGATTTTCCATTGTTAGCATTATGCCTGATGTGTTGTCCTTTATGGAAACCTACTTCATCAAGTTGTAATTGATGTTGAAAATGTGATAATATGATTTTGGAACTAAAGTAGATGATTGATACATATGTTACAAATGATATGGACAGAGAAATTGTAGTTTAGTGAAGTTTGAGAACATATACGCAATTTCTGTGAAGAATGGTCACATACATACGCAGGTCCTGTGAGAAAAAGTCTCGTACATAATCTGAACCATAGAAATATGGATACCAGGGGTCATTACCATGGTATCTTCGCATATTAATTGGAGCAGAAACGTTTATTTGATCCTACCAATGAATATTAATGGCTTTACCAAAGTATTTACCTAAGGTATTGGCTAAGGCTAAAACCATATAAGGAGATGTAAATAAAGTTGTTATGTGTGAAATATAATGGGTTATTTATGTATGATCTGAACTGAAACAGCTGTGGACCAAGGAGAAAGGAGAAGGCTCAAGTCTGAGAGATCTAAAATTACAATAAGTACTAATGGTTATACTTGACTTAAATTTGTTCATGTTTGAATATATAATGATGCAATATTTGTTTGAATGCATTAGAACTGATCTATGATTTGGCAGTAAGGTAATTGTAATATATTTGTGTTTGCAGTGAATGTTTGATTCATTTATTTAATATTTATATGTGAGTTATATTCATTAATGTCACATACATACGCAGATCTTGTTTAGTATTGTTGTGTATGTTATCACTCCCCCCCGCTTCCCAAGTCTGAGAATGGAGTTGAAGGAAGGTAACCACAAACAAACCTTTAGGTCAGGTAGCTAGCCCTACCAAAACTAGAGAGGAGTCTCTCAATGTCACTTTTCAGCCAATGAGATGACTGGGTATAATGATTTTAGGCTAGTTGTGATTCTCACTATATTAGGGTTTTGTTTTTTTGAAGATTCTGCTGGATAAGAATGATAGTTAGGGAATGGTAGTATTTATCTTTTTCAATGTTTCTTGCTTTTTGAAGATTACATTTCATTCGAAAAGGTGACAGAGAAGTATGGATGTTTACTAAGCTCAGCTTCCACTAAACCATCAATGATGAATGAAACACACATCACACAGCTCTGGCTTCTTATATGCTCATTATAGGCATCTATGTTTTCATAATGTTGGTGATGTAGACAAGTGTTTGGGAAGAAAAATCATGGTAGGAAAAAAAAAAATTATTTCTCAATCATATTCCTGTTGTTTGATTTGAATGACCAACTAGAAAAAGCAATAAGGGGATAAAGGAAGTATTTTTCTACTTGGCACTAAGCATCGAACGCTCACCACACTCACCATTGAGAACAAGAAGACTTGTTGAATGAAAATAATCAATTATTTTAAAGGACCATTATGGTTACTAAATCAAGTTAATGGTCGTGTCTCATGTTTTCATAGATGGTGGAGGTCAACACATTAAATTCTAAAAAAACATTCTAAGGTAATATTATTTGATTACAATGAGAATCCACAGTCAATAGCTCTATAGGTAATACTATTTAATACAAAATAATATCACTTTTTAATAGGTAGTTGATGCGCTGAAATATTAAAAAGAAAACATATCTTTTCAATACTTTTCGAAAATTAATTTAAATAATTGCAAAATTTTAAATTGATTTGAAAAAATAAATATTTGATTGGAAACTAATTTAGATGACTACAAGATTGTGAACTACTTGATTTAAAGAAAAATCATTTGATTTCTTCAAGATAAAATCTAAACTTCCTTTATGAATTTTTTCCTAATCAAATTAAATTAATCTATTTTAATAATTATAGATTATTTGTAATTTATAATTTTATTTTTAATAATTATCATTAAAAATAATAACATTTTTTCCTTTTTAATTATTAAAAAATAATTTTTATTTATTTAATTAATATATTTAAATAACAAATAATTTACTTATTTAAAAAGTATATTTAAATAAAATGCATGGAAGGCAGTTTAATTGGTGGTAATTGGTGGTATTACTATTATGTAATGAGTGGAGCCAACCCAAATCACTTTTATACATTTTCCCAATTCATTTTTATTTATTATCTCTAAATAAACCTACTTTGAATTTGACATACATCTTCCCAATTTCAGCAGAGTCATATTGATAGTGGAAACTTCAACATTACAACACTTGCATTCCATTAATTCTTCATTTTTTAAACCTTGCATTGCATAAATTTTGGATCCTTTAAAAAAATCCTTAAGGTTTTTGAACAAATAAAATAGAAATTAAACCAAAACTTACTTTCTAGTGATTTCATCTACCATGATTATGAGGTGCTTGGGGATTGCCTTCTCATCGCTCGGTGACAGTTGCGTTCCACACGTACTCCCTGCCATTTATTCTCCCCAAAACAAAAATAGTCATACTGATTCCATTATCGTATTTTTCCCTAGTAATTTCAACCGAAGTTGGAGTATGAGAACCACGGGTACATAGAAGATGCCAAATCTTCATTTGGGGCAGTTTTAAAAAAGCCTTGGGGCATGTGGTTGCCTGATTGACATGGATATTTCGTGACGGTGGATGTATTCCCATTGGGTTCCAGAGCATTCTTTCTCTGCCGCTTCAATCCAGCCCTTCACAACGCCTTGTTCACTGTCTATCGCATAGGGGTATCTTTTTTCTATCCCAAACTATTCATTTCTGGTCTTTTGGTGCTCCGATATTCAAAACAGCACTTCAATTGGACTTGGATGGGGGTGAAGCAAAAGATTGGGAACAATTCCGCAATACTATTAGGGGTGCTGTTTTTTTTCATGCACAAGGTGGCGATAAGATCACCTGGAATGGGCCTCTTAAAGATAACATGGTCATTGTGCAGGAAATATATCGCAATATCATCTCTTCCTCACAATAGGTACAAGCTACCAGAATTTTATATCCTTTTTGGCATCATAAAATCCCCACGAAGATCAATTTGTTTGGGTGGCTGGTCTGGTGTGGTAAGATTCTTATCTGGGAAAATCTTAAGAAGAGGGGTCATCATGGGCCGAGTCAATGTGCAATTTGCTGCAAGGAAGAAGAAAATATTGCACATCTTTTCTTTAGTTGTCCTACCGTTTCTCAGTTGTGGAAGCTATTCAGTCCTTTCTTTATGGATCCATTATGGACTGTAGTGGATTTCATATCTGCTGCCATTGAATGGGACAAATTGCAGAGTAATTTTAAATCGCTTCCATTCTTCATTATATGGGAGGTCTGGCTGGCTAGAAATCAATTGATATTTGAGAAAAGACCATTTGAGTTAAATCGTGTTTACTCTGCCGTTATAAGATGGATTGAAGATTGGCCTCATTTTGAACAAATTGTTGTGGATGGATCTCATCGCATCAAACCCCATGAGATTGCCATCCCTACCATCTTTTTTGACGGGGCAAGTGAGGAGGGTATTACAGGCTGCGGTGTTTGGATCAAACTGTCCATTCAGGAAAGGATTCACATTTATTGGAATGGTGGTCCTGGGACCAATAACAAAGCAGAGATCATGGCTCTTTGGGGGGGCCTTATGGTGGCCTCAAACCTTCAATTACAGAATGCCAACATATATGGTGACTCCAAGTTAGTCATTGGGTGGATTACCAACAGAAATGAAATGATGACCCCGAATTTGCAAGGTAGGCTTGATAGAACTCAAAGACTATGGCTATCACTCATATATTCAGAGAGAATAATACGCGTGCTAACTGGTTATCGAAGAAGGGTATTAAGGCCAACTTTGGTTTTATGAAGGTGCTCCATTATAGAGATGGAAATCAGATATGGGATTCTTCTATTCCCATTCCATGAAGAAGATGCTTTGGTTGTCATGCAAGTCAGTTTTTTGGTCTTTTCATATACTTCTGGCTGTGTATTGTACTCTTTTTCGGCACAGGTTTTCTCGGCGATAGCATATCGGACTGGTTATTTCAATCTTTTTTGGCATAGATCTATGGGATGTGTCCAACTATTTTTAGGTGTGCTTTCCTAGGGTCTTCAAATATCACAGAATTGTCCTGCTTCAATCAAGAAAGCCTGATCAACACATTATCAAGCGAGCTTGAAACAACATATATACAAGCGAGTCTGATCAACACATTATCAAGCAAGCCTGAAACAACATATCTTGGCCATTCAGGGCAACATAGGCAGAGGCCGAATAATCTCCTTTTATCTCTAACCCTGCATATTCAATTTGGCTTTGTATGTTATGAATATCTCTGTTTGCCTGATTGTTAAATGTATTCATCTCTTTCAATCCTATTTCTCTTGTCTAACAGGGATGATCAGATTCAAATCATGATGGGGCTGGGTAATGCCCCCCATAATTTTGATTGCCACTTAACTGTAATATTCTTCTTCATGCTTTGAATGAGCACCTTATATTGTGGCTTGGTAATTTTGGTTTTCTCGCTGGTTTCATATCAGCTGAGAATGTAATTTCGTCAAATGTACTGTTATATCTAATATACACAGCGTTTTTTTTCTTCTGAAAAAAAAGAAGACGCCAAATCTCTGTAAGTGATCACTATCAGGCACTTTGACTGAGTTCGTTTTGGCTCCTTTTGTCTTATTTCTTCTAGTCATGGCATGCGATTGATTCTCATATAGTTCATGGTCAACATTTATGGAAGGTGAAAATCCGCATTTAAGGAATCTGCAAGCAATTTTACAGAGATGTATCGATATGCACTCAACAAAAATTCAATTAATACGATATATGATGGATATCTAAAATGATCCCTGATTTTTTTATCATCGGAATAGTTTTCAAAATTAAGAAATTGTTTTTGAAATTACCCAATAAACCTTGCACTAAAATTTTTGGAATCTTACTTTTACCATCTTATCATAGAGGTCGAGGTTGTTTTCGGAAATACAAGTCAATCCCCATGGTAAATAGTTGTTTAAGAGAGCAGTAAGTTTGATTCAAAAAGGAGGAAGGATGTCGAGTCATATATTTCCACGTGGATGGTAATCGTAATGAGGGCTTTACAAAAAATATAAGTAAATTTATGTAGTTATATAAATTAAATGATTAATAAAAAAATTATAAGAGATATTACATTAGCAATTATTTCACAAGATGCAAAGAGAGGTCAAAAGAATTTTAAAATTGAAAAATTTGTATTTTGGTTTTTTGTTATACGGAATTCTGATCTACGAATAAACCAAATTCCCTAAGTGTGGTGTTTATCACTTAGAAAAATAGAGGAAAGAATAACTATCACTTTCTCTAAAATAAGCAAATATACAGAATGGGAAAAGAGCTTACTTGTGATTCTTTCGCTTCTCCTTCTCCTTCTGTCGTTGTTGTCGTCGCTCTCAATCCAACTCAAGTCGCCAGATCAATTCCTACAAACACAAACAGAGAACAACAAACAACATGAAATATAAAAGATATCTACTTATCTTACTCAAATCAAATCGATTAGATATGAAATACATACATCATTCAAGAATACATTGCACAAGAAATAGAGACATATGTATGGGAAAATGAACAACAATCTTTATTAAAGAGTAGAAGGGGAAGATTACAACCAATGGATCGATCTCTTATCAACCTGCTTCAGCTTCATTCCAGCCTCATCACATCCAACATTATCCCAGTAGCATACCAATACTTTCACTCTCTGATCAAATGAGAATCCAAAAACATAACTTTACCAAAATTCTTCCTTCCTAGAACTAGGATGAGTGCTCAATTTATAGGGAAGTTGATGGTAGTTTTTCAATGAATGAATTTCTAATAATAGGAAATACATGTTTCCAAGTTTAGAGGTGTTCATCAATATTACAATACATTACATCATGATTTATTCATCTTGATCACGAATTTATGAGGGAGGCATTCCCATTCTCATCACATAAACTATCTAATAACATGTACATAGTTCAGAAAGTCGTCTACATTGGAATGTTTCCCAATACAGACATTCCTATAGATGTAGGCCCATTTTCTAATCACAATCTGTATGTAAGGTCATCTTATATATTATGTGTACAACAATCCTAAAATCACAGCCCAGATGGATGAAACTAGATCTGGGGTCTTCTTATCTCATTCACTCAATCGTTTAGGTACAATTCTAACCATGCGAATATATGATTTGTAGTCGAACATGGTAATACATAGTTTTATTACCAACCAATGATGTGAGATGTTAACAAACACGAGAGAGCCACCACTAATGTTAATGGCTCTCAAGGTACTGCAATACAGTTTGCAATGCATGAATAGATGATTTGATGTCAGGTGCCAAACAAAATCTTTCAGTCAAAGGTCCAGAAGCAAGAAACTTGTCGATGATGTAACAAGCCTCAGGGTACTGGAAGATGTTTCTAAGTAAACTTCCTCGATGATGATCTGATTGTCGACAGGAGGCCACTTTATTGCGAAATGGGAGTTACTGATTTTAGAGACAAAATGTGACTTGATATAGCAATGTTCAGGGATGATTGTCATGAAAATGAATGTTTATGAGTATTGTGAAAGGATGAGGATTCATTGGATGAATTCTCTTGAACATATTGACAACACTGAGATGAGTTGGCGGCATTGGCCCAAAACCGAAGTGAAGGTATGATGAACCATAGGCATGAATGAACAATCAAGAATATTACCCAACCCAAAAGTCACGATGATGGAGTGAAAGTGTCATGTTCAAGAGCGACCTGCTACCATAAAGTGTTTTGTTTTCTTTTCCAAATTTTCCCCGGTCATTTTTCGACCAGTACCTCTTTATTTTTTAACAAGCTTGAGGAGGATAAAATATGCTTGATCTATAATTCAACCCTTCGGGCGAATACATCACTATTTAATAATTTAATGAGTCTAGTGATAAATGAAACTTGATTCTTGCCATGATCGATAATTCCATCGCTATTTTATTTTTTAACAAGCCTAACGAAAGTGACAACCAGGTCCTTTTTCATGTTTAGAGAGTTTGAAAAAGACGACAAAAGAAAACTCCATGAGTCATTTTTCGTAAATTTGTCACTCATATCCAAATAGTGTAAAATAATACCTGATAAAACCTCTTAGCCATGTTCGAATAAGGTTTTCCTTTTACGTAAATAATCTATCTCAGTCTGAAAAAGGGTTAAACTTATACTAAGTAGATGTTGTTTCATTTACTTTTACGAGCTCGAAAAGACAAGTGCTTGGAAATCTTTTGACATTATAAGAGTCTGAAAAGAGCTAAAATAAGACTCTAGGGGGTTCCTTTTTCACATTTATCAAAGCTCGAAAAAGAGATAAAAGTGCACTTTAATTCCTTTTTCATTTTTATCAAAGCTCGAAAAAAGAGGATAAAAGTATGCTTTGACCGAATTTCAATTTAATTTACAAGAAGGAAAAGACGAGAAGAACTCAGCATTTTCATGTGTTTTACAAGCATGAAAGATAGCAAAAGAAGCTCGGGATTTTCATGAGTTTAACGAGTCTTGAAAATAATAACCAAAATGGGCTCGAGATAGTTTTTTAGTGCCCTCTGTAAGAGCACATGCCCCTAAGATTAATTTCATTCACCTAAGTAAACTACTGGTTACTAATAGCTGGATGGAATGAAGGTTCACTTATGAGATCAAATGGAAGACTCATCTTAATTAGGAGAGGATTTGTTTCATTTTTTAATGAGCATGACACAGGAAAATAATTATGCTCATGGAACCTTGTTTCATTTATTGAGCTTGACACAAGAAAAGGAATTATTCTCATGGAACCTTGTTTCATTTAATGAGCTTGACACAATAAAAGGAACTATGTTCATGGTCCGTTTCATTTTTTAACGAGGTTGACACAACAAAAGAGCCATCCTCATAACATGTTTCATTTTTTAACTAGGTTGACATAGTAACAGAACTATCCTCAAGGGAACTTGTTTCATTTTTTAACGAGGTTGACATAGAAAAATAACCATCCTCATCACTTGATTCATTTTTTAATGAGGTTGACACAGTAAAAGAACCATCCTCATAACCTGTTTCATTTTTTAACGAGGTTGAAAAAGTAAAAGAACTATCCCCATTGTGCAGTCGGACCAATGAGTGTGCATTGGAACAGATGTAGTCTAACAGAGTCATCATTTAAGGAGTTTGATGAGAACCATAAATGATAAGTCATAAAATGCGTTGACAGGTATTCTCTAGTGTTTCCATTGAATTTTGGAATGTCAAAGGGTAATTTAGAATATGACATGGTAAACATCGAAGGAATAGAAATAGTAGATGATGTCGCAACTGTAACATATGGTATAGCCGGAGATGTGGACACAACCATGGTCATATGACCTAGTGTATACCGTATAGGATCTATAGGAACTCAAATTGAAACTGGATCAAAAGAAGAAGTGTAAGGTGATTGAGGAAAATTATCATAAAGATAAAGCTCCGATCCAAAATGAGTTGGAGTCGAAGGTATTTCGTCTTGTGGTATTTCTTCAATCGAAATCAAACCATTTGGAAGAACTCCATCATCAGGGCTGAGATAGTTTTCAGGTAGTTGACTGCGCGATATGGGAGACTCAATGGCTACAATCGATTATGAAGCGACGGATACTAGAAGAAATTACTATTGTTCAACTTCAGGATCTAGATGTTCTGGTAAAAGAATGATGGGATCTGGATTAACTTCCAGTTGAACAATTTTGGGTTTGATAGGTATGGTCTCACTAATTGGATGGATCGTGACCACAGGTAGTTGTGAGGACTCTATCTCGACAACAGTAGATGAACTGGGATTTGTAGAAACAACTCGAGACAACTCTAGTATGTATATGAATTTATATGGGCCTTACATGGATAAAGTGGACTATCAAGATAGGTTCCTCTTGGCTAGTAGTAGTTGTAGGAGATCTAAACTTTACTTTGGGAGTCTAAAAAATTTTGGTAATTCCTTGGCGATATTTTAGGGGATAATATGTGTAGTGGGCTAATTTTCCATGCCTTTTCCAAAAAAAATATTCGTTACTTCCCATTTTTACTAAAAATGATTCCCCAAATTTTACAGTATTAAATCATCTTACCTTAAGAAAAACAAAATTTTATACAGAATTATATATAATCATTATAAATTTGAAAATTTTACAAAAATGTCAGTAAGCCTTGGGACTAGTAATATTCACCAAGGTTTCTAAAGTTTAAGATAAATTTATATCCTTAAAATTTTCCTTGGGAATTGCTACAAAAGAGGAGTGTCTTTATAGTAACGTTTTAAAAAAACTGCAAGAAGTAGAATATCTAGATGTGAAACTAGCTAAATTGACCCAAACCTAGACTAATAAGAAAAATAGAGAAGCTTGTATATCTAATATACTTGATTGCTTCTTTATTTTTGAAGCATTTTTTTAACAAAGAAACTAGAATCAAACAATGGGTTTCCTCAAGAGGGGATTCTAACCATAATCCAGTCATGTTGGAAATAGCCGTTTTCCAAGAGAGACCCATTAGTCCTTTAAAAGTGTATCTAAATGTATTAAGGAAGAGGAGATTATAAAAAAAATAAAAGAGATATGTATACCTTATGATAGCGACTTGATAAAATATGCCCGCACATAGTTCCATCAAAATTTGAAAATATCTAAAATGTACCTTTGCAATGGATAAAGGACAAAAAAACATGAATGATGACAAATAACTTAAGGAAATGGAGTGAGATTTGGAAATACAACAAATAAATATAGGGTTTGGATATTTAGTAAAGGATCATAAAGCATACATAAAAAATCTTGAGGACAAACATAGGAAATTACTTTTGCAAAAATAGAAGGATTGGAGGCTTAAGCATAGCCCATTATGGCTTAAGTTGGGAGATGGAAACACCAATTTTTTCATAGATATGTAAATTATAGGAAGAACATTAGCTCAATCTAGAAAATAGAAACAAAAATGGTTCATGAGAAAAAAAAATCAATGAGATAGAAAAATTAGGGGTATATTACTTTCCATCTCTTTTCAAGAAAGAATCTCAAGCCACCATAGTAAAGGTGATAAATTTGTCATATTATTTTGCAATTTTTTTCAATGCTAAGGAAAATCACACTTTGATCAAATAAGTGGGGAAATAAGAACCAATTATGATTCTTTAAAGTTTCCAAAAGTACAAAATTCTTGGGTCGGATGGAATTATTTATGGGGTTCTTTGAGTTTATCAGAGAAGACCTAAGAGGGGTGGTCAAGGAAACTAGAAAAATAGGAAATGTGATTGGATCTTCAACATATATTTTCTTCATTAATTCTAAATGATAATAGTCCTACATTTTTTTAATAAATTTAGATCAATTTGTTTATGCATTTGTATCTAGAAAATTATATCCAAGGCAATAGCCAGGAGACTAAAATGAGTCTTTTCAAGGTAAATTTCTGATGAATACATTGGGTTCTTAGAAAAATAAAAATACATGAGTCTACAAGAGTTTTTAAGGGAGTACTCCACTCAATCAAACTCAAGAAACAAAATTTAAGAGTGATAAAATTGGACCTATCCAAAACATATGATAGGGTAAGATAATTATATCTCAACCTTATTCTTACACATCTAGGTTCCAATCATTAGTTTGTAGTATGGGTAATGAGTTGTAATACATATCCATATTTATTTTTATGATAAATGGAGTAACGTCTCCTTTATTTAGGTCGGGAAGAGGTCTAATAAAATAATGTCACTTATCCCCTTTCCTTTTCCGTTTAATTCTTGAAGTATTGTGTGTGTTGTAAAATGAGGCTTCAAAATTGGTAGTTTTACGGGATTATAATTGGAAATACTATAAATTCACTCATTTACTATTTTTTGATGAAAAAATTATTTTATTTTAGGGTTATATAATAGAAATTGAGAAGTTTAAGGACATTGTGGACTTATTATGTAATGTAAAAAGAATGAACATAAATTTAGATAAATCAACTCTCTTACTATGAGGTATACCTGAGCAGAAAATGAACTATTTTTCAAAAATTTCTCCCTTCAAATTAATAGAACTTGAGAATGGATTGAAGCTTTTTTTCCCCATCGGATCCCAACATGTAGACAAAAATATATTGAAAATGGTTTATAGCTAAAGTGAAAAAGAAGATGAACACTTAGTGTACTAGTTGGATTTCTTGAGTTGGATGCCTAGTACTAGTCAAAGCTATACTATAAAGAATCCTTATATTTATTATGTCAATGGCATAGATCCCAAAAGGATTTTTGAATGGCATTAGAAAGTTATGTTTTGTGTGTGTGTGTTTGGGATGGAGGGGGGGAGGGGTCTTAGATATAATGTGAAAAGAGACTTTTCTCCAACCTATTAGAAGAATCCAACCCTTCCAAAAGAAAAAAGAGGAAGGTGTTTAAAGAACCCTTTTAGCTTATGAGGTGTAAATTAGGTGGTTAATGTGGGGTTTAGTCTCATTAGGTTTTAAATTCAAACCTTATGGGGATGGGTTGAGAGTGGGATCCACTTCTGGAGGAAATAAACTATGTCAAGGGATGTTTAGGCTAAAGTGAGTATCACACGATCCTAGTGACAACATCCCACTAGTGGGAAGATCCTTTCTTTATTCAACATTAAGGTTAACCTCATCCTAAACTCTCCCTAACTAAAAATATATATGTCTATTTAAAATAAGAATATTGAAAATATGAGTAAACAAAATTATACTCTGAAGAAAGAGAGAAAAACGAAACTCAACTAAAAGTTGTTTTCCACGTGAGAAATGTTTTCCTACATCAAATTACAATTAAATTGCATTAGTAATGATTTTTTTGCAATAAAATAAATTTATGACAATAGTAGATTGTGTTGTCCTTGATGGACTACCTCATGGTATTATTGATATGTAATTTTCACTTTCACTTGGAAGTGAGAGAAAAGAGAAAATAACATTATTCTAAATTTTTTGTGCAAAATGTTAATAATTGACCTATAACCTGTAAATGTCATAGAAAGGGTTAAGGGTGAAAGCCTCTTATAAGGAAAATAAATTATTCCATAAAATGTTTAGACTCAATCTAATCTGCCTTGCACAATGTTGATGACAACATACCATAGATGAGCAATTATTGCATTCTTAAAAATAAAAATATATTTAAATAAATTAAATTACCAAATAAAAATTCAAATTATTATTTAATAGCATTATTCATGATGTAGACTTTATCTTAATTAAAAATATATTAATTATTCAAAAGGAAATATAAAAAGGAAAAATAATGAACATAAAAGTGATACAATACTATAAGTATGGCATTATATATATAATAATTATGGTATTCTATTATATTTATATATTTATATATAAATATAATAAAAATTATTATTTTTATTTAATAATATTTTATTGGTATAGTTAATCATTTTACTTTTTGAAAGTTTTGTAGTTATATTTTTTTGGTAAATTTATCTGAAATTTAATAGAAATTTGTTAAAATTATAAGTATTCCAAATTCTGTAGGGGTTTTAGGGGTGTTGAATCTATTTATGTATTCAAAAATTACTTTTAAATATATAATAATAATAATAATAAAGTGATCTAACCCAAAATTGTTTTACCAACCAAAAAATTCAAAACTTAGAATTGTTAGATAACACCAAATTCTATGTAACATAAATTAGCTGTTAAAAAATAAAATAAATTAAGTTTCTTATTTATTTAAAGATTAAATTTGAAATAAACCTATTTCATTGAGCAAAGAGGTTCTTTACATCCTAGTAAGACAGATATGTTGTAAGACGTTATGTAGTTCCTTTATGTTGACTAGGTCAAATTAAAAGGATAAAAATAAAAAAACTAGGTTATGTAATGTAATGTTATATATCACTTTTTAATTTTTATGAATTCACTTTTGAATTTATTAGTTCACTTTTGTTTCCCAGTATAAACTTACTATCAGTTTTTGAGATGGAGGTTTATGAGAACCCATTCATGTGGAAACAGGAATATCGTCAATTTAAAGCGAGGGGACTCCACATAAATGTGTCCTTAGTTGTCGTAGGGTGAAAAAACAAAATTATATTTGTTGTTTTTCCATATCATATATTTAAACATGAAAATTATATCATTTTATTTATAAAAAAATAAACTAGCCTAGATCCATAGTAACTTGGATCTATCAAACTTCGAGACTAATCAAGTCTCTGGAATTACAAACCTTTCCTCAAGTTTTGCACTCAAAAAAGAGGTTTGCACCTCAAGAGATTTTGTCACTCTTGGCGATTGATAGATTTGAAGCCCTAGTTAAGATAGATCTAGGATGTTAATAAATAAATTTATATAGATAATTTCACTTGTTTCTAGCATTCTCTCTCTCTCTCTCTCTCTCTCACACACACACACATATATATTACAACATCATAATACAATATAGTCCACCGAATCTAATAGACAAGAATGAGATGTATTGTTAAGGCACCCTGTGATCAGAGTTCAGTAGTTTAAAACTTCATGGAAACAAATCCAATTATGTTAAGGGTTGGTGCTATCCTCAATGATTTTGAAGACTTAAATGCCCCAATATCATGATTTCTCAATCCAAAATTTTAATTTCCATAAAATTTAAAACTCAACCTTAAAAATAATAATTATAAATATAACTACACCAACAAATCATTATATCATTAATCTTATAACCCATACACAAAAATATATATATGGTCGAAAATAAAATATAAGAATCAAGAGATTTACTTTCTCTTGTATATATATATATATAGAAAGTAAATCTCTCAAGTCTTATATTTTATTTTCGACCATATTAAACTGAAATATTAGAACTACAAAAGCCACGAGCATAGTACTTTAAAGCAGAGATTATTTTTGAGCTATTTTCTGATTAGGTTCTTAATAGATTTTATCCAAAATCTAATATAAATTAGAAAAACATTAATCATGTAGTCTTATTACCTCTCGCTCTCCCCAAACCCAAAATTCCCTCTTATTTATTGCCTTATTCTCGCTTGTATTGATGCTACTCTTCTAGATTGCACCATTTATGTTCCCTAGACTCTAGAAGCATTTCTCTCTTCCTTTGTTGTGTCGACCTCCCTCAAACTCTCATTCCACAGACTCACATCCTTCTCCTAAATTTCCTTTATTAGGTTTTGGCCCTTGCTTAGTATAACATCCCTTGGTTGATTTTCCATGTAAATAAAATAAGACCAAGGTCATGGGACACATATTCCAAGATAAATGGTGGGAAAACATTATAGTGGGCATCACTTGTGGTTTATTAATGGCTATGGAAATTGACAAAGGCAAAGGGGCAACAAATGACATTTAATTAAGGAAATAAAGGAAAATAGGAGAAAATGAAGGTGAAGAGACACAAATATGCATGTAAGGGAAATTAGAAAGAAAATGAATGAGAATGAAACAAAAAAAAGAAATAGAAAAGGAAGAGACATGAGGCATCAATGATAAAAAGGCATCAGAGAAATTGTTGATTTATTTTTTCAATTCATAGCTTTTGGCACAACTTTTGATCAGTGTTAGTTTTTGTCAATTTATCTTTTAGCTCTCATATACGCTTTCACACTTAAATTATTCTTGGAGCATCCTATCATTCACCTGTACTTGGAGAGAAGCAAGAAAAGGATAAGCAAAGAATATTCTAGATAGTGGAAAAGAAGGTTGGATCAACAACCATAGCATGAGTTCATTGCAGGTAACAGGTTGCATGTGTGATTTCCTTGCTGAGATTTGAATGCATGATTCACACATGTGGTCCCTTGGTTAGTGTTTTTCATTGGCATGGAGTTTTTTTTGGATTGATAGTGGTTTCATCTTTTCCTTTCCATTTCCTAGATAGTCATGATGTAGAGAGTTCTCTATCTAGATTTTGATTGGTTCTCAGGTTCCCTACTGTTTGTGGGTTAGGATATAATTTCTAAAGCTCTGGAACAACTCAGGTTGAGATAGAATCCCTGGAACCCTAGACAGCTTGGGAAGAGATGAATTTGGTTTGATGTTAGTGATTTCTGGAATAGTTAGGTGAAACTGTTGTGGTGGAGGGTTCAGGTGGGCCCTCTAGAACCCTTGGTCGGTTCTATTTTTGTTTAACCCATATGATCCCACATTCATGCTTGGAATATGGCACGAGGGTGATTGTATAAAAGAGAGATTTGGTCCAATCCAATCTACGGTCGGGTGGTACATGGAAGTCCCTGACTTGGTTGGCATTTGCATATACTAATATGAGTCATTTTCCTATTGTGGGATATGAGCACTTGTATTGGTTATTATGTTGATCTTATGGATAAATTTTCATGGATTCTACTCTCGTTATATGTTGTTTAAATTCATGGTTATAGTATGTGCTTTTACCATGAATCTCGTTCATAATTTGATAATTTATTGAATAATTGATGAATGCATGGGCTAACAAGTGTTGTTGCAGCTAACTTGAGAGGGAATTTAGCTTTTATGTTTATCATATGTTTGAAAAAATGCCTATCATGTATTTTGCATGTCTTTAGCAGTAATTAGCTAGATTATTGGTTTCATAGACTTGTTGTAATCTTATATTGCATTTTGGAAATTTCTAGGAGCTTCTAGGTAGTTTCCTAGAGGCTAGCCATGAAAATTGGCACAGATCTCGCAACCGCTAAGACATAATAGGGATATCTCAGTTATAACTACATGCATGAAGGATTATGGGTGCAATTTTAGCCTCCTAACCACATGCAAACTATTTTATGGGTGTGGATGTGGTGTCAAGCTTGTGAAAATGAGTTCCATATCAAGGATTGATCACAAGGGTTGGTTTTCGGTTTGTTGAGTGATATAATGTCCCTAAGGGATGTTAGTATGTGTTCTGGTTTGTAGACCCTAATTCCGTAACTGGAACTTGTGGTCTATAGACCCGAGTTCCACAACTAGAACTTGCAGGTTGGGTCATATCATAGTAACACTCAGCTTATGTTTAACTGGAGATCTTGTAAAAGAGAGTAAATACGGGAGGAGGTGGTTACAGGGCGATATCAAATTGAGATTGAAACATTGTACCTGAGGGTATATGTGATTGTTATGCATAAATGTACATTTTTTATGTATAAATCATTTATGCAAGTTAACTATTTACGGTTGTGGATATCATGACCTTATCCATGTATGAGTTGACATGCTTGTGATGTTATATCATTATACTATTGATTGATTTGTGCATAAGTGATAGCCTCCCCTGAGATACACTGAGGTGTGATTTTGGATTATGTTTTCTATTTGGTTTATCTAACGTGGCATGATAACAGGAAATATAAGATCATAGATGAAGAAAAAAATGGTGGACTATAACTCACATGACTCCACTTATAAGCCTAGTGTGAATTCAATAGAATGGGCAAGGTTAGTTTAGCAGTAAGGAGAAGAGTATTCTCCTGATCTAGCAAATACACTGAGGAGTCTGAGGGTAGAGATCAGAATTTGCAAGGAAGATAATAACATGTTGATTGAGGCACTCGAAAGACTTGCAAGGGCTTAGTTAAAGAAAGTAGAAGTCAATGTAGTGATTCTTCAAAGCCTTTCAGATCTGTAGAAGTAGGGACATATATGGAATAGTTTAAAGGTAAGCAGGAGGAGAAGAATAATGGGGCACATGGTAGCAATTCTCAAACATGGTACAATATGGACAAAGATGATACAGTAAGAGGTGGTAGATTCTCCAATACACTTGAGAGGAGGGGCAGTACTTAGGGATTTCACTCTAGTTTCGAAAATATACTTCATCAACATCATTTCCATCATCCTTATAGGAGTAAGAATGGATATGGTTCACGTCAAACAAAGATTGTATGCCAAATTTACATCCCTGGGAAGTTGAAACACCAATTTACCCAAATAGGGCCCATAGTTTTGGTGCTTCATCTCCTAGGGTTAGGGTTTTGGATGTTTAGGGTTTTCCATTGTTTCTAAATAATAAATAGGCCCTCGAACCTCATTGTAACTTATTTCAGAGGCTTGTAGCTGCCACATCTCTTCTCAGAGATAGCTACCAACGCCCTAGCTAGTTTATTTCCATTATGTCTGTAAGCAAATATCAGTTCTTTGATATTAATGAAATCAAGTGTTATTTCTGCTGCATCTTTGTATTTATGGTTATATATTTATTCTATTGTGTTCCTGCATAAATCCAAATCAATGCCAATCCATCACCCTCATCCATTTCCAACATCCACCCATCATTTCCAAGATTTTCTCATTCATTTTCCTCTTTGTCCTAAAATGCTAAATGAAACCTTGTTTTTATCAGGAAAGTCCTAGCTTTTAGCAGAAAATTGTTTTTATTATATCTCAAACACCTTGCATGCATTTGTTGAGTTGTTTCAAGGGAAGATGAATGTATATGGGGGTAACATTCTTAGGAAATTTCATCAATTTTTGGTGCACGGTTTATGCTAAATCAACCTCCATCACCTACAATCATTTTTTTTTTCTCAAGATTCATGCATCCAATGGCTGAGGATTTTTATGGGGAGCTGCATAATGATGATAGTAATATACGAAAACAGTTTCTGGTTAATCTGATCTACCATTTGAGATCTGTTCCTAAATCAAGTCTGCTACAATGGGGTTGTCCTGAGCAACCTATACAATCAAATCAAAACTCGGCATCAATTATTTTTTCACCCACATAGAAGAATATCCAGCCACCTTGAGCATCATGAATCCATTTCTGAAATTGAGAAGAGAAGACCCTCCTTAGGAAGGAGTCCATCCATTCCACCAGCAGAATATTGAACATTGGGAGAAGACTGCACACACAAAAAAATTTATGAGTCAAAAAAATCATCATGCTATGAAGACTTGCACAGAAACAAAATTATGAAATACAGCACTCACATCATGCACATCTCAGCAGCAACATTTTATCCAGGGATATGAAGCAGCAACAACAACAAAAAAAATACCCTATAAGACCTTCATATTCAAGTTTATCAGTAATAGGACCTCAAGCAGGTGATCACATGCATCTTCAGGATCATGAGTAGTAGCTTCAGAACCACCAAAAGCAACTTCAACAGTCATATCAACAGCGTCAATATCACCTGCAAAAACACATCAAGGGTAAGGGTCAGGTATGCAATCATCTAAACCTTTCTTCTAATCTATTCTAGCTTATGAAAAAATTAAATGAGAAGGAAAGTTTTTTTATAGCCAAAATCAGTAGCAGAGAAGCCTCGGCCTTATATAGCAATTAGCTTAATTTTTCCACCAAGACGCACACACATGTGGGAGAGGAACAAGACAAAAGTAAATAGGACTTGAGAAAGTTGGTAGTAAGAAGTTAGCTATGATGGAAGGCAAGGAGTTCCGAGGGGTAACTGAGGGTGAACTCAGTTAACAGATAAATAACTCTGAGTTTATTTTGCATGTAATGAAAAAAGAGAAAAAAAATTAAAACGAAAACAGAGAAAATTTTGAAAAAATAAAAAGAAAAATAATTAAAAAATTAAAAATAAAAGGTGGACCCACCACCTCTTGGCATGTGAAATAGAGTTTCTACATGAGAAATAGAGATGCTACAGGCACAAAATTTGCTACAGGAAAAAAATATTTCTATAGGAAGTCAACTAGGACAATTTTTTTTTATCAAAGGTGGTTTTCCTCCTCTCTTCTTCCTCTCCTCTACTTATACACTGCATGGATAACTCCCTCATGCACCCATTCATTTATTTCACCTTTCAAGTAGGCAGGAAACTCCATTTTTACTCTTGACTATAATTGCTACAGGAAAGTTCTAACAGCTACAGGATTTTTGTAGCACTACAGGAAACCCTATAAATACTACTGGAAACTTATTTTCAAGTAAAGTAGCTCTCTCAAAGTTTTTTAAACTTCAAAAAGAGCATGATAATTTATTTTTTTCCTATACCTACCACTCCTAACCCTCACTTCACTCCATGCACAAGGATTCACTCCCTAAATCCTATGTTGTGCCACTAGAAGCTAAACCACCTATAGCTTGGCATGGGACCTCTCCCCTTACCTCTCCATCACTCCAAACACTCCATCACTCCATCCCTAACCTTCTTAAACCATTTTGGTTCATATTTAATAAATATAGAGCCCCAAGAAGAAGACAAAAGACTGCTACATGAAGTTGAAAAGCTTCCTATAGCAATTTTGTATATGGCACAACAAGGTAAAAATATGAGGATAATTTTATGAAGATGGTTTCAAAGGACCACCAGCAGACTCCGGGAGGATTAACACAACAACAAAGGCACTTGAGGACCTCCATGCAACACCTGCAACAAGAAAAAACAAATAAAAAAGTTAAGCAGCTCACTCAGAAACAAGCTGCTAACTCAGAAAATACATAATAATAAAAACAAAAAGAGAAATATAGCCATGGCTATCACCAAACTCCAGCTCCCTGCACTAGATAATTTCTGCAACTCCTTCGCAATAGGTACAAACAAGGCCCTAACTTTACACACCATTGAAATTTAAGAATCACTTGAGAGAAAGAAGCAACTTGAACCTGCATTAGAAGTTTAATGGAAAACTGAGATAGGGGAATAAATGTAAACAGACGAGTAGCAAGAATATCAATAGGAGAAGCAACACATGGGACAATAAACAGAGAATGAAATAGACCAACATACATGAAGAACCACAAGGCAAGGAGGATGAATAGGTTGTTAAGAGGATGAGCAACAGTTTCAGTAGGGGGGTATGATGGGCCTCTAAATTAGACATAAATTAAGGCCCATATAACATTTCTTACTCACATAAAATATATATTAAATCTTTCTTTCTACACTTAATAATGTTTTTTTATGCTTTAATGTGTTCTTAGGAAGGTTTAGAGATAATTGCATATTTGTGCCTAATATTATTTATTTTGGAAGGATATTATGAGAATATTGGACACAATATGAAGATTTGGAGAAGGAGATAATTTAGGGACTTTCTTCCTACTACTAGAGGATCAAGATTGGAAAATAAATGAAAAAAATATCACGAAATTATTCAGAAATTCTGGAGAGATTCTGGAACTCTGATGATGAGAAAATCTAGGAATGTGTTCCCTGTCATTTACTACAAACTTCTAGTGTTGGGAACTAGATCCACTATTTCAAGGATTTTGGAGGGGAAAGCTTCCTCCTTTCAAGGGGAATGATTCCTCATCATTTTTTATAAGTACAAATTTGAATTGGCCTTTAGGGGCATGTATTGTTTAGTCTTATTGTGGAGAAAACTTGTTTTCTGGAAGCTCAACTTTCTTTTCTTGCAGGGATGTACTTGGTCTGATTCAATAATGAATATTGGTGTCGTTTTTAGCTTCTAAGGTTGGTTTCTTCCATAGGAATCTGATTCCGCCTTAGGCTTGGCCATCCCAGGAGACTCAGAGCCCTCTTGCACAATTTCTTTATGTTATTTTCCCTTCTTATTTGCATACATATATTATTTATGTTTTGCATATTTCTGTATTTAGTATCGTTTCTTTTCTTGCTATAGGATTGAGTTAAGTGATGCAAGTGAGCTCTTTTTCAGGTTTTTCATAGGTTCAAAACCATTATTCATCGTTGTAATGACTTTGGAAGGTCATCTTAATCATTAAGCTACTTGGATTTGGTTACTAGTTCACGAATATAATATTTCACTGTATAACTTACCTCATAAGCATGGAGGTTGTTATATTATAGAGAATACATAGCTTGAACACCATTGAAGACGTACCAATCCTATTGCTTTTTCTTATTCCTTGTGTCATCGTCAAATCAATGTATTGTGTTGGTTCAATTTGGTGTAAAGATAGTCAAGTTAAGGTAAGCAATTGTTATCATACTATACAGTGTACTATGAGTTTATAGATTACTATGAGTTTCACCTCACTCTATCTATACAGTGTATCTAATGGAAAATATGGTGTATTATGCTTATATGTTCTTATTTTACCTAATCAATGGGATAAGCTAGACCAATCTAAAATAGTGAATAGAGAACAATACTATAGGTATGGTAATAACTCTTAACATGTATGGAATCAATACTACAAGTATATATGGTTTTCTACGGTATTCATAACAACCATGGTATTCATATTAATCATAACACTGGTGCACTTCTATAAACTAAGCTTTTATTAGAGTGTAAGTATTGCTCATATCAATTATCTTGTTCTTATGGTTGTACTTTACCTACTTCTATTCATAACAAGTGCTTACATATTACTCATACTTATCACTATATTAAGGAAACCCTTACCATGTGTTACCAGCTTAATGGGCTTCAACTATTCACACAGATTAATCGAATCACTTCTATGTATAAGCTTATTGTTTCATAAGTTCAACCAAACTTATGGAAAATTGAAATTTCTAGGCACATTTCTCACGAAAGTGTAACCCATATTCATACATTCACCCTATGATGAATTTATATGGGCCTTACATGGATAAAGTGGACTATCAAGATAGGTTCCTCTTGGCTAGTAGTAGTTGCAGAAGATCTAAACTTTACTTTGGCAGTCTCAAAAATTTTGGTAATTCCTTGGAAATATTTTAGGGGCTAATATGCGTAGTGGGCTAATTTTCCATGCCTTTTCCAAAAAAAATATTCGTTACTTCCCATTTTTACTAAAAATGATTCCCCAAATTTTACAGTATTAAATTATCTTACCTTAAGAAACACCAAATTTTCTACAAAATTATATATAATCATTATAAATTTGAAAATTTTACAAAAATGTCAGTAAGCCTTGGTACTAGTAATATTCACCAAGGTTTCTAAAGTTTAAGATAAATTTAAATCCTTAAAATTTTCCTTGGGAATTGCTACAAAAGAGGAGTTTCTTTCTAGTAACATTTTAAAAAAATTGCAAGAAGTAGAATATCTAGATGTGAAACTAGCTAAATTGACCCAAAACTAGACTAATAAGAAAAATAGAGAATCTTGTATATCTAATACACTCGATTGCTTCTTTATTTTCGAAGAATTTTTTTAAGAAAGAAACTAGAATCAAACAATGGGTTTCCTCAAGAGGGGATTCTAACCATAATCCAGTCATGTTGGCAATATCCGTTTTCCAAGAGAGACCCATTAGTCCTTTAAAATTGTATCTAAATGTATTAAGGAAGAGGAGATTATAAAAAAAATAAAAGAGATATGTATACCTTATGATATAGACTTGATAAAATATGCCCACACATAGTTCGATCAAAATTTGAAAATATCTAAAATGTACCTTTGCAATGGATAAAGGACAAAAAAACATGAATGATGACAAAGAACTTAAGGAAATGGAGTGAGATTTGGAAATACAACAAATAAATATAGGGTTTGGATATTTAATAAAGGATCATAAAGTATACATAAAAACTCTTGAGGACAAACATAGGAAATTACTCTTGCAAAAATAGAAGGATTGGAGGCTCAAGCATAGCCCATTATAGCTTAAGTTGGGAGATGGAAACACCAATTTTTGTATAGATATGTAAATTATAGGAATAACATCAACTCAATCTAGAAAATAGAAACAAAAATGGTTCATGAGAAAAAAAAATCAATGAGATAGAAAAATTAGGGGTAGATTACTTTCCATCTCTTTTCAAGAAAAATATCAAGCCACCATAGTAAAGGTGATAAATTTGTCATATTATTTTCCAAGTTTTTTCAATGCTAAGGAAAATCACACTTTGATCAAATAAGTGGGGAAATAAGAACCAATTATGATTCTTTAAAGTTTCCAGAAGTACAAAATTCTTGGGCCAGATGGAATTCTTTATGGGGTGCTTTGAGTTTATCAGAGAAGACCTAAGAGGGGTGGTCAAGGAAACTAGAAAAATAGGAAATATGATTGGATCTTCAACATATATTTTCTTCATTAATTCTAAATGATAATAGTCCTACATTTTTTTAATAAATTTAGATCAATTTGTTTATGCATTTGTATCTAGAAAATTATATCCAAGGCAATAGCCAGGAGACTAAAATGAGTCTTTTCAAGGTACATTTATGATGAATACATTGGGCTCTTAGAAAAATAAAAATACATGAGTCTACAGGAGTTGTTAAGGGAGTACTCCACTCAATCAAACTCAAGAACAAAATTTAAGAGTGATAAAATTGGACCTATCCAAAACATATGATAGGGTAAGATAACTATATCTCAACCTTATTCTTACACATCTAGGTTCCAATCATTAGTTTGTAGTATGGGTAATGAGTTGTAATACATATCCATATTTATTTTTATGATAAATGGAGTAACGTCTCCTTTATTTAGGCCAGGAAGAGGTCTAATAAAAGGATGTCACTTATCCCCTTTCCTTTTCCTTTTAATTCTTGAAGTATTGTGTGTGTTGTAAAATGAGGCTTCAAAATTGGTAGTTTTACAGGATTATAATTGGAAATACTATAAATTCACTCATTTACTATTTTTTGATGAAAAAATTATTTTATTTTAGGGTTATATAATAGAAATTGAGAAGTTTAAGGACATTGTGGACTTATTATGTAATGTAAAAAGAATGAACATAAATTTAGATAAATCAACTCTCTTACTATGAGGTATACCTGAGCAGAAAATGAACTATGTTTCAAAAATTTCTCCCTTCAAATTAATAGAACTTGAGAATGGATTGAAGCTTTTTTTCCCCATCGGATCCCAACATGTAGACAAAAATATATTGAAAATGGTTTATAGCTAAAGTGAAAAAGAAGATGAACACTTAGTGTAATAGGTGGATTTCTTGAGTTGGATGACTAGTACTAGTCAAAGCTATACTATAAAGAATCCTTATATTTATTATGTCAATGGCATATATCCCAAAAGGATTTTTGAATGGCATTAGAAAGTTATGTTTTGTGTGTGTGTGTTTGGGATTGAGGGGGGGAGGGGTCTTAGAGATAATGTGAAAAGAGACTTTTCTCCGACCTATTAGAAGAATCCAACCCTTCCAAAAGAAAAAAGAGGAAGGTGTTTAAAGAGTCCTTTTAGCTTATGAGGTGTAAATTAGGTGGTTAATGTGGGGTTTAGTCTCATTAGGTTTTAAATTCAAACCTTATGGGGATGGGTTGAGAGTGGGATCCACTTGTGGAGGAAATAAACTATGTCAAGGGATGTTTAGGCTCAAGTGAGTATCACACCATCCTAGTGACAACATCCCATTGGTGGGAAGATCCTTTCTTTATTCAACATTAAGGTTAACCTCATCCTAAACTCTCCCTAACTAAAAATATATATGTCTATTTAAAATAAGAATATAGAAAATATGAATAAACAAAATTATACTCTAAAGAAAGAGAGAGAAACTAAACTCAACTAAAAGTTGTTTTCCATGTGAGAAATGTTTTCCTACATCAAATTACAATTAAATTGCATTAGTAATGTTTTTTTTGCAATAACATAAATTTATGACAATAGTAGATTGTGTTGTCCTTGATGGACTACCTCATGGTATTATTGATATGTAATTTTCACTTTCACTTGGAAGTGAGAGAAAAGAGAAAATAACATTATTCTAAATTTTTTGTGCAAAATGTTAATAATTCACCTATAACCTGTAAATGTCATAGAAAGGGTTAAGGGTGAAAGCCACTTATAAGGAAAATAAGTTATTCCATAAAATGTTTAGACTCAATCTAATCTGCCTTGCATAACGTTGATGACAACATACCATAGATAAGAAATTATTACATTCTTAAAAACAAAAATATATTTAAATAAATTATATTACCAAATAACAATTCAAATTATTATTTAATAGCATTATTCATGATGTAGAATTTATCTTAATTAAAAATACATTAATTATTCAAAAGGAAATATAAAAAGGAAAAATAATGAATATAAAAGTGATATAATATTATAAGTATGGCATTATATATATAATAAGTATGGCATTATATATATAATAATTATGGTATTCTATTATATCTATATATTTATATATAAATATAATAAAAATTATTATTTTTATTTAATAATATTTTATTGGTATAGTTAATCATTTTACTTTTTTGAAAGTTTTGTAGTTATATTTTTTCAGTAAATTTATCTGAAATTTAATAGAAATTTGTTAAAATTATAGGTATTCCAAATTCTATAGAGGTTTTAGGGGTGTTGAATCTATTTATTTATTCAATAATTATTTTTAAATATATAAAATAATAATAAAGTGATCTAACCCAAAATTGTTTTACCAACCAAAAAATTCAAAACTTAGAATTGTTAGATAACACCAAATTCTATGTAACATAAATTAGCTATTAAAAAATAAAATAAATTAAGTTTCTTATTTATTTAAAGATTAAATTTGAAATAAATCTATTTCATTGAGCCAAGAGGTTCTTTACATCCTAGTGAGATGGATATGTTGTAAGACGTTATGTAGTGCCTTTATGTTGACTAGGTCAAATTAAAAGGATAAAAATAAAAAAAACTAGGTTATGTAATGTAATGTTATATATCACTTTTAAATTTTTATGAATTCACTTTTGAATTTATTAGTTCACTTTGGTTGCCCAATATAAACTTACAATCAGTTTTTGAGATGGAGGTTTATGAGAACCCATTCATGTGGAAATAGGAATATCGTCAATTTAAAGCGAGGGGACTCCACATAAATGTGTCCTTAGTTGTCGTAGGGTTAAAAAACAAAATTATATTTGTTGTTTTTCCATATCATATATTTAAACATGAAAATTATATCATTTTATTTATAAAAAAATAAACTAGCCTAGATCCATAGTAACTTGGATCTATCAAACTTCAAGACTAATCAAGTCTCTAATGTAAAGGGCCTAACCCTAAAATAAAACTATAAACTATGAGGATTTAACTTAAAACTTGACTAAACCCTAATAAATTTTAATAATAAAATTTTTCTAATTTTTCTAATTTGAGTCTTAATTGTCATTGTCTTAAGTCGTCATTGTCATAAATATAAAGTTTTGTTTTAAATATTTTTGTCTCAAAGTGCTTTTGTCTTAAATATAAATTTCTTTCTTAAAATATTTTTGTCTCAAATTGCTTTTGTCTTAAAATATTTTTGTCTCAAAGTGCTTTTGTCTTAAATATAAAGTTTTGTCTTAAAATATTTTTGTCTCAAACTAAAGTTTTGTCTTAAATTTTTTTGTCTTAAAATTTTTTGTCTTAAATATTTTTGTCTCACACTATTTTGTCTTAAATTTTATATTTAAGACAATTCAATAATTCAATTGATATTAAATTTTAATATAAACTAACTAAAATAAAAAGTGACTTTTTAAGACAAAAAATTTCTTTTGTTTTAAAAAATGTCTTATAAATACTCCTGTAGTAGTGTTTCTCTTCTATATATATATATGAGAAAGTAAATCTCTCGACTCTTATATTTTATTTTCGACCATATTAAACTGAAATATTAGATCTATAAAAACCACGAGCATAGTACTTTAAAACAGCCATTATTTTTGAGCTATTTTCTGATTAAGTTCTTAATAGATTTTATCCAAAATCTAATATAAATTAGAAAAACAATAATATAAACTAGAAAAACATTAATTTTATTTTTAAGTTTTCATAATCCTAATATCAAAACATTAATTTTATTTTTAAGTTTTCATAATCCTAATATCTCAAACATTTTCTAAGAAACTAAATTCATTTTTACATTTAAAAATACAATTCCAATCCTGCGATATTAAATCATTTAGCAAATAATAATATTACCAAAGTACTGAGGAAAAAGAGCAAAAATAACTATTTCCACGATAATAACACGAACAATGGTCAATTTCAAATAATAATGCCACTCAAATTCAAATAATAATGGCCATCATTGATTTGAATGTTCAATGTTTTCTTGAAATTTTCTATTTATTCGATTGAATTTCCATGAAGTGAATTTCCTTGCAATTTTCCGGGTAATCAGTGAATTTTCCTGAGAATTTCGGAGTCATCGAATTGGATTTCCGTGAATGCTGAATGAACTTTCAATGTATCTTTGCCAATGATCGGTGGATTTAATTCTCTTGAAAATTTGCCATCTAATAGAATTTTGCCATCTAATAGAATTTTGCCATCTAATAGAAATTTGCCATCTAATAGAATTTTGCCATCTAATAGCACCGCCAGTGGGAAGATAGGACGTGTCGAAATACCATATCTAATCGCTTGACATTGACTTGACTTGCGGTCGGCGGAAAAGCCTTCACAAGTCTGTCTGTCAAAAAGTTGAACAGTGAAAAATAAAGGTGGAGGAGGAAGATAACACGAATCCAATTGGGAGTATAAAATAAGAAAAGACCACCCCACCTTTTTACACCATCGACTTGACTTGAGTCACTAAAGATTATGGCAATGAAAATAAAATAAGAAAAGACATCAGTGGGTTGCAGCCTTTTGGACAAATTTTCAGTCAAAAAGTTGGACAGTAATCTGCCTTATAATTAATAATTAACATATCATATATTTATCTTAATTCTGCATATACAGATCTATCAATTGCCAATCAAATTTGTTGAAATACAAAATGTAAACTTGAATTTATACAATTTTTTATAAACATCTAACTTAAATCATCATAGGGTTCTCATATCTTCATGAATGTGATGATTGTCATCAAATAATTATACCCACAATACATAAGTGATTAGTATTCAAAAAATCAATATTTCCTAGCATTTGTGAATATTTGTTTAATAAAATTAAAACAATGAAGGAATGAGAAATGAAATTTCTAACACCATTATGAATAATAAGTGCTTAATATAATTTAACAAATATAATGAAACATACACAATAATAAGTAACAAGGAAATAACAAATGATATATCGCTATAAAAGTTGGTAATGGGAGGATACTAGCGGTTAAGTTGGTTAAGTTGAGAAAACTAAATGTGGGAGGACATCATAGTTAATTGGAAAAAATCTCCATTTTACATTTTGTTCGAGTATCTCAAAAAAAAAAAAGAAGTGACATGAGATTATATTTAAAATGAGAATTAATTACCCCTATGGAGGTGTTGGAAGCAACACTCATAGAGTGGGTGCGGGGTGAGGAGGGATGGCATGCCCAACTCTCCCAATTCTCCTATGTAGTCACAAATGTTACAAGTAACGAGGAACCAATGAATTAATATGGCAACCCCCATGACCTTCACATCTCCTTTCCAAGGTTGGAATTTCTCTGCCATCTTTTAGTACCTTCGTGATATCACTAGCCTATAGGTGGGAATTTTCCTTCCCAACACCTCGTCATGCAACACTCCATTGAACAAAGGCCCTATCCCTCCTAGTCTGGTTGGCATTGTTTTTATAATTGTGTGATTTTGATTTCATATTCCATGATTCTAGTTGTTATTGTTGAGGTTGAGAAGCCTACTGTTAATCATGTAGACTTATTACTTCTCACTCCCCCCAAACCCAAAATTCCCTCTTATTTATTGCCTTATTCTCGCTTTTATTGATGCTACTCTTCTAGATTGCACCATTTATGTTCCCTAGACTCTAGAAGCATTTCTCTCTTCCTTTGTTGTGTCGACCTCCCTCAAACTCTCATTCCACGAACTCACATCCTTTTCCTAAATTTCCTTTATCAGGTTTTGGCCCTTGCTTAGTATAACATCCCTTAGTTGATTTTCCATGTAAATAAAATAAGACCAAGTTCATGGGACACGTATTCCAAGATAAATGGTGGGAAAGCATTATAGTGGGCATCACTTATGGTTTATTAATGGCTATGGAAATTTGCAAAGGCAAAGGGGCAACAAATGACATTTAATTAAGGAAATAAAGGAAAATAGGAGAAAATGAAAGTGAAGAGACACAAATATGCATGTAAAGGAAATTATAAAGAGAATGAATGAGAATGAAAAAAAAAGGGAAATAGAAAAGGAAGAGACATGAGGCATCAATGATAAAAAGGCATCAGAGAAATTTTTGATTTATTTTTTCAATTCATAGCTTTTGGCACAACTTTTGATCAGTGTTAGTTTTTGTCAATTTAGCTTTTAGCTCTCATATACGCTTTCACACTTAAAGTATTGTTGGAGCATCCTATCATTCACCTATACTTGGAGAGAAACAAGAAAAGGATAAGCAAAGAATATTCTAAATAGTGGAAAAGAAGGTTGGATCAACAACCATAGCATGATTTCATTGTAGGTAACAAGTTGCATGTGTGATTTCTTTGCTAAGATTTGAATGCATGATGCACACATGTGGTCCCTTGGTTAGTTTTTTTCATTGGCATGGAGTTTTTTTTGGATTGATAGTGGTTTCATCTTTCCCTTTCCATTTCCTAGATAGTCATGATGCAATGAGTTCTCTATCTAGATTTTGATTGGTTCTCAGGTTCCCTACTGGTTGTGGTTTAGGATAGAATTTCTAAAGCTCTGGAACAACCTAGGTTGCGATAGAATCCCTGGAACCCTAGACAACTTGGGAAGAAACGAATTTGGTTTGATGTTAGTGATTTTTGGAATATTTAGGTGAAACTATTGTGGTGGAGGGTTGAGGTGGGCCTCTATAACCCCCGGTTGGTTCTATTTTTGTTTAACCCATATGATCCCACATTCATGCTTGGAATATGACACGAGGGTTATTGTATAAAAGAGAGATTTGGTTCAATACAATCTATGGTAGGGTTGTACATGGAAGTCCCTCACTTGGTTGGCATTTTCATATACTAATATGAACCATTTTCCTATTGTGATCTATGAGCACTTGTATTGGTTATTATGTTGATCTTATGGATGAATTGTCATGAATTCTAATCTCGTTATATGTTGTTTAAATTCGTGGTTATAGTATGTGATTTTACCATTAATCTCGTTCATAATTTGTTAATTTATTGAATAATTGATGAATGCATGGACTAACAAGTGTTTTTGCAGCTAACTTGAGAGGGAATTTAGCCTTCTTGATGATTCTCTGGTGAAGTTAAGAAATCCATGATCATATATGTTTCCATGACCTGTAGCTTTTATGTTTATCATATGTTTGACAAAATGCCTATCATGCATTTTGCATGTCTTTAGCAATAATTAGCTAGATTACTGGTTTCATAGACTTTTTATAATCTTATATTGCATTCTGGAAATTTCTAGGAGCTTCTAGGCAGTTTCCTAGAGGCTAGCCGTGAAAAATTGGCACAGATCTCGCAACCGCTGACACATAATAGGGATATCTCAGTCATAAATACATGCATGAAGGATTATGGATGCAATTGTAGCCTCCCAACCACATGCAAACTATTTTATGGGTGTGGATGTGGTGTCAAGCTTGTGAAAATGAGTTCCATCTCAAAGATTGATCACAAGGGTTGGTTTTCAGTTTGTTGAGTGATCTAATGTCCCTAAGGGATGTTAGTACGTGTTCTAGTTTGTAGACCCTAGTTCCATAACTCAAACTTGTGGTTTGTAGACCCGAGTTCCACAACTGGAACTTCCAGGTTGGGTCATATCATAGTAACACTCAACTCATGTTTACCTAGAGATCTTGTAAAAGAGAGTAAATATGGGAGGAGGTGGTTATAGGGCAGTATCAAAGCGAGATTGAAAAATTGGACCTAAGGGTATATGTGATTGTTATGCATAAATGTACATTTTTTATGTATTAATCATCAATGCAAGTTAACTATTTACGGTTATGGATATCATGACCTTATACATGTATGATTTGATATGCTTGTGATGTTATATCATTACAATATTGATTGATTTGTGCATAAGTGATAGCCTCCCCTGAGATACACTCAGGTGTGAGTTTGGATTATGTTTTCTATTTGGTTTATCTAATGTGGCATAATAACAAGAAATAGAAGATCATAGATGAAGAAAAAAATGGTGGACTATAACTCACATGACTCCTCTTATAAGCCTGGTGTGAATTCAATAAAATGGGCAAGGTCAGTTTAGTAGTAAGGAGAAGAGAATTCTCCTGATCTAGCAAAGACACTAAGGGTAGAGATCAAAAGTTGCAAGGAAGATAATAACATGTTGATTGAGGCACTCGAAAGACTTGCAAGGGCTTACCTAAAGAAAGTAGAAGTCAATGCAGTGATTCTTCAAAGCCTTTCAGATTTGTATAAGTAGGGACATATGTGGAATATTTATAAAAGTAAGCAGGAGGAGAAGACTAATGGGGCACATGGTAGCAAGTCTCAAATAGGGTACAATATGGACAAAGATGATACAGTAAGAGGTGGTAGATTCTCTGATACACTTGAGAGGAGGGGCAGTACTTAGGGATTTCACTCTAGTTTCGAAGAGATACTTCATCAACATCATTGTCATCATCCTTATAGGAGTGAGAATGGGTATGGTTCACGTCAACTGGAGATCGTATGCCAAAGCTACGTCCCCAAGAAGTTGAAACACCAATTTACCCAAACGGGGCCCATATTTTTGGTGCTTCATCTCCTAGGGTTAGGGTTTTGAGGGTTTTTCATTGTTTCTAAATAATAAATAGGTTCTTGAGCCTCATTGTAACTCATTTTAGAGGCCTGTAGCTACCACATCTCTTCTTAGAGATAGCTACCAGCGCCCTAGCTATTTTAATTCCATTCTATCTGTAAGCAAATCTCAGTTCTTTGATATTAATGAAATGAAGTGTTATTTCCACTGCATCTTTGTATTTATGGTTATATGTTTATTCTATTGCATTCCATCATAAATCCGGATCAATGCCAATCCATCACCCTCATCCATTTCCAACATCCACCCATCATTTCCAGGCTTTTCTCATTCATTTTCCTCGTTGTCCTAAAACGCTAAATGAAACCTTTTTTTTATCAGGAAAGTCCTAGTTTTTAGCAGAAATTTGTTTTTATTATATCTCAAACACCTTGCATGAATTTTTCGAATTTTTTCAGGGGGACATGAATATATATGGTGGTAAAATTCTTAAGAAATTTCATCATTTTTTGGTGCATGGTTTGTGCGAAATCGACCTCCATCACCTACAACCATTTTTTATTTTTTCTTAAGATTCGTGCATACAATGGCCGAGATTTTTTATGGGGAGCTCCATAAGGATGATAGTAATATACGAAAACAATTTCTGGTTAATCCAATCTACCATTTGAGATCTATGCCTAAATCAAGTCTGCTACAAGGGTGTTGTCCTGAGCAGCCTATACAGTCAAATCAAAACTCGACATCAATTATTTTTTCACCCACATAAAAGAATATCCAGCCACCTTGAGCATCATGAATCCATTTTTGAAATTGAGAAGAGCACACCCTCCTTAGTAAGGAGTCCATCCAGTCCACCAGTAGAATATTGAACATTGGGAGAAGACTACACACACAAAAAAATTTACCAGTCCGAAAAATCATCATGTTATGAAGACTTGCACAGAAACAAAATTATGAACTACAACACTCACATCATGAACATCTCAGCAGCAACATTTTATCCAGGGATGTGAAGCAACAAAAACAACAAAAAAAACACCCTATAAGACCTTCATATTCAAGGTTATCAGCAATAGGACCTCAAGTACGTGATCACATGCAGCTTCAGGATCATGAGTAGCAGCTTCAGAACCACCAAAAGAAACTTCAACAATCATATCAATAGCCTCAATATCACCTACAAAAACACATCAAGGGTAAGGCTCAGGTATGCAATCATCTAAACCTTTTTTCTAATCTATTCTAGCATATGAAAAAATTAAAATGAGAAGGAAATTTTTTTATAGCCAAAATCAGTAGCAGAGAAGCCTCGGCCTTATCTAGCAATTAGATTCATTTTTCCACCAAGACACACACACATGTGGGAGAGGAACAAGACAAAAGTAAATAGGACTTGAGAAATTTTGTAGTAAGAAGCTAGCTATGATGGAAGACAAGGAGTGCCAAGGGGTAACTGAGGGAGAACTCAGTTAACAATAAAATAACTCTGAGTTTATTTTGCATATAATGAAAAAAGAGAAAAAAAATTGAAATGAAAAAAGAGAAAATTTTGAAAAATTAAAAATTAAAAATTAAAAATAAAAGGTGGACCCACCACCTCTTGGCATGTGAAATAGAGTTTCTACATGAGAAATAGGGATGCTACAGGCACAAAATTTGCTACAGGAAAAAAATATTTTCTACAGGAAGTCAACTAGGACAAATTTCTTTTATCAAAGGTGGTTTTCCTCCTCTCTTCTCTCTCTCCTCTACTTATACACTCCATGGATAATTCCATCATGCACCCATTCACTCATTTCACCTTTCAAGTAGGCAGAAAACTCCATTTTTACTCTTGACTATAATTGCACTGCTACAGAAAGTTATAACAATATAGAATTTTAAAGCACCACAGAAATCCTTAAAATACTTCACTGAAACTTATTTTTCACAAAGTAGCTCTCTCAAAGGTTTTTAAACTTCAAAAAGAGCATGATAATTTATTTTTTTCCTATACCTACCATTCCTAACCCTCACTTCACTCCCCGCACAAGGATTCACTTCGCACAAGGATTCACTCCCTAAATCCTATGTTCGCCACTAGAAGCTAGACCACCTATAGCTTGGCATGGGACCTCTCCCCTTACCTCTCCATCACTCCAAACACTCCATCACTCCATCCCCCTTCCAAACACTCTATGAAGATGGTTTCAAAGGACCACCAACAGACTCCGGGAGGATTAACACAACAACAAAGGCACTTAAGGACCTCCATGCAACACCTGCAACAAGAAAAAACAAATAAAAAAGTTAAGCAAAATTTCACTTAGAAACAAGATGCTAACTCGTAAAAATACATAATAATAATAAATAAATAAAAAGAGAAAGATAGCCATGGTGTTGGGTATGTCTTATATTCTTTCCATGACTAAGCACGCACGGGGGGGTAAGAGGGGGGGCGATAGCCCCCTCTTTGCGCTGGGCGCAATGGGGGGGTCACAGTGGGGGCGGTAGCCCCCCCTGTCAGGGTCCGGGGCAGCGCCCCGGTGAAAATTTTTGGTCCTTAATTTCCGGCGGGTAGTCCGCGTCCATGGTTTTGTGCATGGTTTTGCACATGGTATTGGGGTACGATGGTTTTCGGCCCCTGGTATTTTTTGTAGATCCGGTCAAGGGAACTACGGTTATGTCCTAATCCAGGGTTTATGGATTGGGGTTCATGTATGCTTCGGCATGTATATATATGTGTGTTGTAACACTAAAAGGAATATAATGAAAAATCAAGCTGGTCGTCCCGATTTGGGATCCAGGGGAAAATCTCTGTGTTTATCTGTTTTATGTTTTATGCTCTCGCTATTGTTTATTTTCTGTTATAAGATTCGTGTGTAGATAATTTCTGTTAAGGGTTAAAACCTACATTTGGTATCACCCATGATATCACCAAACTCTATCTCCCTACACCAGAAAATGTCTAAAATGCCTTAGAAATAGGTACAAACAAGGCCCTGACTTTGCACACCATTACAGTTGAAGAATCACTTGAGAGAAAGAAGTAGCTTGAACCTACATTAGAATTTTAATGGGAAACTGAGATAGGGGAATAAATGCAAATAGAGTAGCAAAAATATCAGCAGGAGGAGAAACACATGGACCAATAAACAAATAATGAAATAGGCCAGCATACATGAAGAACCAAAAGGCAAGGAGGATGAATAGGTTGCTAAGAGGATGAGCAAAAATTTCAGTAGGGGGGTATGCTGGGTCTCTAAATTAAACATAAATTAAGGCCCATCTAACCTTTCTTAGGTACATAAAATATATATTAAATATTTCCTTATATACTTAATAATGTTTTTTCAAGCTTTAATATGTTCTTAGGAATGTTTAGAGATAATTTCATATTTGTGCCTAATATTATTTATTTTTGAAGGATATTGTGAGAATATTGGGCAAATTATGGAGATTTGCAAAAGGAGATAATTTAGGTTCTTGTTCCCTACCACTAGAGGATCAACATTGGAGAATAAATGAAAAAAAATATCATGAAATAATTGAGAAATTCCAGAGATATTCTAGAACTCCGATGATTGAGAAAATCTAGGAATGTGTTCCCTGTCATTTATCGTAAACTTCTAAAGGTTGGGAAATAGATCCACTATTTGAGGAATTTTTGAGGAAAGCTTCCTCTTTCAAGGGAATGCTTCTCATCATTTTTTATATAAAAATTTGAATTTTCCTCTAGGGTGTGTATTGTTTAGTCTTACTGTGGAGAAAACTTGTTTTCTGGAAGCTCAACTTTCTTTTCTTGCAGGGATGTACTTGGCCTGATTCAATAATGAAGATTGGTGTCGTTTTTAGCTTCTAAGGTTGGTTTATTCCATAGGACTCTGATTCCACCTTGGGCTTGGCCATCCTAGGAGACTCAGATCCCTCTTGCACAATTTCTTTATGTTATTTTCACTTCTTATTTACATACATCTCTTATTTATGTTTTGCATATTTTTGTATTTAGTATCATTTCTTTTCTTGCTGTAGGATTGAGTTAAGTGATGGAAGTGAGATATTTTTTAGGTTTCTTATAGGTTCAAAATCATTATTCATCCTTGCAATAACTTTGGAAGGTCATCTTAATCATTAAGCTACTTGGATTTGGTTACTAGTTCACGAATATAAGATTTTTGGAAATGCCTTGTAGCGAAATAGTAGTAAATTTGTGCTATTTTTTTAGAAGGGGTAATGAGATCCATTGAACTTGATTCCACTTGGATTAGGTCATAATAGTGTTAAATTTAATAACAAAATTCACCCCATTTCATTTTCACTTGATTAGTTTAGGCATTTGATAGATTAACTAGATCACTAGTCCTTGAATTTCCAAATTTTAGAGTAGTAATTTTCCGTTATTTTCTAACACATGTGAAAAATGGTATTTTTGAGTGATTCCACTTGGAATGGAGACCTAAGAAATCTTAATTAATAACAAAAAATTTCCCTTTCCATTTAATTTGATTTACTTGGTCATTTGGTGAATTATTTCCAAAACAAACTTTCTTGTAGCAAAAACAGAGTTTCTTGTAGCACTCTTGTAGCATGTGTAAACTCGACTAGATTTTCTTCCAAAGGCTAGTTTTTATCTCTTTGGCTTGAATCATGACCCTTAGGATCTAAATAAATGATTTAGGAAGAATAAAAGCCACTTAAGAAATTCATTTTCACAAATTATATTAGGCATTTTTATTTGAATTCATGCTCTAAGGATTCCAATTACAAATTGTTGTTCTTTCCTAGGATTAATTTCTTTTCAAAGAAACACTTCCATTCTGTAATTAGTTTAGGATTTTATTTCATAAAATTCATCCATTTCATCACAACCAAAATAAGGACACATTATATGATGCATATATACCGTTGACACCTCTTAAGTTTGTATGAACCTCTGGGTTGATATGTAACGTTGGTAGCCTCAGTAGGTGCAAAATTCTTGTTGCAATACTGAGGCTCATCACTGCTCTCTCAATCTTGATAGCATCCAAATATTTCAAGGACTTTTGTATATTTTAGGAATGTTTCAATAAAAAAATCTTTGGAAAAAACATTTGGGTAGCAAAGTGCCTCTGTCCGCTGTCAAATTCTGTTGTCCCATACCTTACTCTCAGGTAAACTTGCTCATTGGTCAACAAAGATACAAGAACATTATTTTTCAATATCTACTTCTCATATTGTAAAAGGGTGTGATTTGGCTCTCCACCTAGCTCAACATGTTGAGCATAATGAATATTTTAGCAATGATGACATGAGTCTTTATATGATGTGTTTGATATTTATTGTGTGAATGTAAATGTTGATAATAATCCTCAGTATCATTATATTTTTTCTTATTTGCAGAATGAGAGTTTCCCTCCCTATTTTGGAAGTCACGAAAGGAGGAGATTTATATCAAAAGCTTTGAATTATGTCATATTGGGTACTTTATTATTCCACGGATATGTAAATGGCATGTCTCTGTGTTGTGTAGACAATGGGACTTCTCAAAGCATGTTGAGAGCCCTTCATGGTATAGCCACTCAGTCCTTTCACATTAGAAGGACCTATAACAACACCCTTATTTACACTTTCAATCTGCCGAAACAAGACTGTAATGACGTTGTGTAGACACTCATCTTCAGGCAATCATCTGATTTTAGAAGCAGTCTCATGGAGTATTTCAAATGTAGGAAGAATACTCATGTATGTTTTTCTATATATGGTGTAGTTCGATAAGTCCACCTGGACAAGGCTATGTTTTGAAGTATGTTATATTCTTAATCTATTTCTGGAAGACTCTATCTATGACTATTTATATGGACTTCTTCACGAGACCTATTGTGAACAAGTAAGTCGAGGCTAGTGTGTTGTTTTTCTTTAAGCTTATAAGTTGTGTTTTTTTTCATATTACATTAAAGGGAAAGGTTATCTATAGTTCGATAAAAGAGTTCTTTCAATTTTTCACTTAAATTGTACTAAGATTCGTATATTGTAATGTATATAGGTTTAGCTCTCACTAAGAATAATTTTGGGACTATAGCATTAAACAAATTAAAGGATATTGAGGACCTTATGACTATGGATTTGAAGTCTCTGTGGACAAAGATGCTGGTAGAATCAGTGGAAGGTTATCAAATAGATGAAATACCTATGTCAAATTACCATCTCACTTTATATTGAGAGATGGATGATTCTTTCTATTTCTTTATGTTTTAGTTTCCATGGGAAGAGTGTTATTGTTGGATTGGGTTCATCAAATCAACAGAGAAGGTGGTTGGATGTGTCTTTGAACAACTAAGAATCTATTTTTGGAACTGCTTTCTTTATTTCTATAAGTGCTTGCATGCCTCAAAGGATTATAGAAGTTCTGTTTGATGCTTTTATCAGTCTTACTGGTATGAGTGTTGGAGGCCTTAAGGTTACAAGGTAGTTATCAGTTTGAATAGATCAATCTAATTTTTGAATGTTGTAGAAGCATGTGAGCAATGTAACATTTTAAATCTTCATTTGATTTTTAATTTTCTCGTCCTTTTAATTAATATAACAGACATTCCTTCAGGTCATAAAGTTATCAATTGGATTTAGGGGAAAGTTTTCATTTCCCCGGAATGCAACATGCATAAAGTATAGGACCCTTAATAGGAGAGGTTGGGCCTTTCATCCATGGACGGGTCAACAGGACAAACTGCCTTACCTTTCCTATGAAAAATATTTTAGGGCCATTGAAAATGTACTGGATAGGTTCATCACCATGTATGACAAAGTTAGGGATATAGATTATTCCTGAACAAAAATGACAAACATTTTTGTGGAGTTAGATAGAAAAGAGTCTCCTTAACGGAATATACATTAAATTTGGAATCATGGAATGTATGCATATCCTTAACTCTTCATTTATTTTCCTTTTCCAGTTCTTTACAGGACTACTTAACTCAAAGGCCAGGACCATTCTTTATGACTTCTTTTCCAAGGAATTATAAGATATGTGGCCACAAGGATCAGGACTACCATCTGGTCATTCTTCTAAAGAATGGATATGATAAAAGAGATCATTTATTATGGTTTCAATATCAAGCTTTTATACTAGAAGAGATTCCAGCCATAGGACATTGTCATGAAGTGACATAGATAATATAAGAAGGATAGACATGGAAAATACTGTGTGTGGATGTTGAATCCTAGACTAATGGGATCAGCAAGGATCTCTCTCATTGGGAGCACGTTCTGGATCTATTCCATTTGAAAAATTGGAGCACTGTTTATTACAAAGATTCTAATTATTATTAGCATTATAAATTTAATCTATGTTTAGTAAAGCTAGCTGAGCTTGGCCAAAAATCAAAAATTTCAAATTTAGAAAGATTCAATGAATTGGAATATATTACTTGGGTAAATCCCAATCATCAAGTGGAATAGGAAATGAATATACATTAATTAGTGGGTAGAGCCTGCAAAGAAAGAAGTAAGAACAAATTTATTCCCTCTAGTTCCTCTATGTGTTCATATATGATATTGGCATCTTTACTTAGCTATAAAAAAATATCCTTAGCTATCCTTAACTGTATGAAATTACTTTTTTGAAAACATTATTTCGAAATAGGGTTGAATATATTAAATGAGATTTTATTTGAAAGAAGCAAAGTCCACGATAAACTTTGAATGGAAATTATTAGAACCACCATTATTTCCAAATATGGTTGAATATATTAAATGATATAACTTTGAATGCATATATTAAATGAGATTTTGTTTGAAAGAAGAAAAGTCTGAGGAAATGATAGGATATCAATATAGTAATGAAAGGGCTCTAATCCATAACCAATACAATATGCTTCAAACTTATGTTCCTGGTTAGCTTGAATTTGTATTCACCTAATCAATCTGTACTATTGTTGTAAGTATAACGATTCAGTACATAGATTATGGAAAATATAGTTTCATCATAGATAAAACGTTAGTTACTAGTTAGATCAAAGTGTATTAATCACAGCTTATGTATGAGATTACAACCTATCTATCACACAACCTTTTACTCATATTAGTACAATATCACTATTCAGGGCATATGTGTTATATCGTCCTTATTATGGAAACATCTGCATGAACATAGCTTAACAACAAAGAGTAAGTAGATACGAGTGGTCTTCTCAATGCATGTACTACTCTTGTAACTAACTTGGATAAGTGAGTGATTCGCATTGAAAGTTTCTTATGATATATTGTACATGAAATACTGGTATGGTGACTATCATTGCTTTGATTACACATATCGAGCGTAGTAATCCATATGGAAAAAGTAAACATTATGATCTTTGTGGAATATGCTTATACAATGTAACCAAAACGTTTGATTAGGGTAATGCTTATAGCTTATATATTACTGTGAGTTTCACTGCACTTTATCTATACACTGTATCTAATGGAAAATATGGTGTATTATATTTATATGTGCTTATTTTACCTAATCAACGGGATAAGCTAGACCAATCGGAAACAGTGAATACAAAATATTACTCTAGGTACGGTAATAGCTCTTAACATGCATGGAATCAATACTACTAGTATATATGGTTTTCTATGGTATTCATAACAACCATGGTATTCATAGTAATCATAACACTGGTGCACTTATATAAACTGAGCTTTTATTACAGTGTAAGTATTGCTCATATCACTTATAATGTTCTTATGGTTCTACTTTACCTGCTTCTATTCATAGAAAGTGCTTACATATATTAATCATACTTATCACTATATTAAGGAAAGCATTACCATGTGCCACCAGCTTAATGGGCTTCAACTATTCACACAGATTAATGGAATCACTTCTATGTATAACATTACCATTTCATTGAAAGGATTAGCTCAATTCACACATTGATATCATCTTATTACTAGTGGGCAACAACAGTAAGTACAAGTGTAATCATCACTATATATGTAATTACACATGATCTCTTGTTATACACATGTCATATTAGCTTATGTTACCCTTATCCATGTATTGAAATCAATTACACACCCTTTATTATGGAGAGTATTATCAACATTAGTATTTCATAAGTAAACATGAACTATCAATTGTAATGGTAAAGCATAGGGTAAAATATGATCACCTTTATCTATAATAGCTAGTATCATTGCCATGATAACCCATATATTATGCATAGTGATATAAAATCTTGTACACGTTAAACTGAGTTTGTTGTATAATTCATAAGATTATCCGTAATCAGATCAATGGTGTTCAATCATTCGATATAATCTACTAGTATACAATCATAGTACCATCCCTATTCAAGCTAAGCTGGTAAGAAGTATTACACATGTATAGTTCAATCTTGTATAATCTGTAAGCATTAACCAAATCAAATCAATATTATTGGGATTCTTTATCATCTGCTACTTTTATAATCGAGACATATTTTGTATATTCAACCAAGTTGATGGAGTTACTTGTATGATTCCAGTAATAGGTAAAGTATAATGAAACATCATGTCTATCACACAACCTATTACTCGTATTAGTACGATATCACTATTCAGGGCATATGTGTTATATCATCCTTATTATGGAAACATTTATATGAACATAGCTAAAAAACACATAGTAAGTATATATGAGTCTTCTTCTCATTGCATGTATCACTCTTGTAACTAACCTGGATAAGTGAGTGATTCCCATTGAAAGTTGATTATGATATATTGTACATGAAGTACTTGTATGGTGACTATCATTGCTTTGATTGACTATATCTATCATTGCTTTGTGACTATCTTTATTGTGGTTGAGCTAGCACTTTTTAATTAAAGAGATATTGTCGCTATTCATGAGGTTGAACAAGCAAAGTAAACATGTATGCTTTAAATATCACAAGTGGAATCATAGGAATACTATTGTTACTATCACTTTTATTAGGGATAATCCACTACCTTTACAGAGTAATCATTAGTATTTTCTGAAGAGCTTCCTGAATTATCCACAGTATCAAGAAACATATTTGACGTTTTGAATCCCAATGGGGATCCATCTTCAGGAAAATGGAATGAAGAAATTGAAGAAGGGTCTTAATTCATTAATAGTGAAGAAGAGTAAGATAGGAGCCGACCAGAGAAATTAATATTTAATTTTTTTAAATTTTAATTTCTAATTTTAATTATATATTTTATTTTATTTTTAATTTGATTTCTAATTTTAATAATTTACTAATATGAATTAATTTAGTTATAAATTTTAATACCAATGATAAACTTATTACTTACTAATAAGTTTATTATTTTTCAAAAATGTTTATTAAATACTTTTTTATTTATTTTAATTTAATTATGTTTAATGTTTATGATTTTTAATCTAATAAATTAATTTAATTTATATTTTAGTATCAATAATATATAAAATAACTAATTATATTAGTATTTAACATTTATTTTAATATTTATTTTATTTCATTAATCATGTTTATTATTTTGTTATATTAACTATGATTATTATTTAATCTAATAAATAATATTAATTTATGAATTAATTTTAATTTTATTTTAAAACAATAATAACCAATTATTTACTAATAGGTATTAACATTTATTTCAAATGTAAATAAATATTAATACAGTAAATAATTATTTGTTTTAATTCATTAGTAATGTTTATTGTTAAATCTAATAAATAATATTAAAATTAATTTAGGAATTAATTTTTATTTTTATTTTAAATATCAATAATTTGTAAATAATTATTTATTATTTTTCATTAATTATTTAATTATTTAATCTAATAAAATTAATTATGTTAGGAGGAAAAAATAGGTAGTTGCTAATAATAATTATTAATTAATGAGAATAATTATTAAAAGTACGTTCCTTATTTATTAAAACATCACTAAAAGAAAAGAGACAATACTAATCATTAGTATTGTGTTTATCTATGATAAGGTAAGTATGAATGTCGTATGAATCATAACAGTTTGGTGATTTCACATATCACATTAGTATGGTGTATAAGGGTTCAACTCTTATTACTAGTATCATGTTAATACTTACATCTATCTTATATACGGGCTTTGTTCAAACTATTATAGATACATGATTACCATGGAAACGGGTTAACAAAGAGCAAGAGAAGATGATATTCATTATAGAAGTTTACCTAATTAGTAGGATAGAGTATCATAATGACACTTGGTAAGTAATCAATACTAGTAGGATCTCATCTATTAACATAAACTTAAGCATGTTGTTGCTTACTTAGCTTACACTCTTAGCTTACATAAGCTATTATCACAAGCGTTATGATCCTTATACCTCAACTTACAGTAGATTCTTACATACATTATACATATTCACTTGATCACTACTATGTGTAAGCTTTGATATGAGTTAGTTATGTAAAGTATGTGTGTTACTTCTATATCGACTCTATTATAGCTTATCGATATTGTACATACTATTCCACTTATTATGGAGAGATTGTTCCTTATTAACCACATTAAGTGAGTTAAGCTATACCAGTAATGATTGATACATTATGGATATTACTTATACTTCTATAATATTGGATACATATACGTGTTGAAAGTATGATCAGAGTGCTTTGTATGAATACGTATCATGTATAAGCTCTATGATTACTGTGATTTCACTCTATACCTTACCTCATAAGCATGGAGTTTGTTATATTATAGAGAATACATAGCTTGAACACCATTTAAGACGTACCAATCATATTGCTTTTTCTTATTCCTTATGTCATCGTCAAATCAATGTATTGTGTTGGTTCAATTTGGTGTAGATATAGTCAAGTTAAGGTAAACAATTGTTATCATACTATACAGTGTACTATGAGTTTAGAGATTACTGCGAGTTTCACCGCACTCTATCTTTACATTGTATCTAATGGAAAATATGGTGTATTATGCTTATATGTTCTTATTTTACCTAATCAATGGGATAAGCTAGACCAATCTAAAACAGTGAATGGAGAACAATACTCTAGTTATGGTAATAATTCTTAACATGTATGGAATCAATACTACTAGTATATATGGTTTTCTACGGTATTCATAACAACCATGGTACTCATATTAATCATAACACTGGTGCACTTCTATAAACTAAGCTTTTATTAGAGCATAAGTATTGCTCATTTCAATTATCTTGTTCTTATGGTTTTACTTTAACTGCTTCTATTCATAACAAGTGCTTCCATATTACTCATACTTATCACTAAATTAAGGAAATCCTTACCACGTGTTACCATCTTAATGAGCTTCAAATATTCACATAGATTAATGGAATCACTTCTATGTATAAGCTTACTGTTTCATAAGTTCGGCCGAACTTTTGAAAACTTCGGCCAAACTTATGGGAGATTGAAATTTCTAGGCATGTTTCTCAAGAAAGTGTAACCCATATTCATACATTCACCCTATTATGAATTTATATGGGCCTTGGATAAAGTGGACTATCAAGATAGGTTCCTCTTGGCTAGTAGTAGTTGTAGGAGATCTAAACTTTACTTTGGGAGTCCCAAAAAGTTTGGTAATTCCTTGGCAATATTTTAGGGGCTAATATGTGTAGTGGGCTAATTTTCCATGCCTTTTCCAAAAAAACTATTTGTTACTTCCCATTTTTACTAAAAATTATTCCCTAAATTTTACAATATTAAATCATCTTACCTCAAGAAACACCAAATTTTATACAAAATTATATATAATCATTATAAATTTGAAAATTTTACAAAAATGTCACTAAGCCTTGGGACTAGTAATATTCACCAAGGTTTCTAAAGTTTAAGATAAATTTATATCCTTAAAATTTTCCTTGGGAATTTCTACAAAAGAGGAGTGTCTTTCTAGTAATGTTTTAAAAAAAATGCAAGAAGTAGAATATCTAGATGTGAAACTAGATAAATTGACCCAAACCTAGACTAATAATAAAAATAGAGAAGCTTGTATACCTAATACACTTGATTGCTTCTTTATTTTTGAAGCATTTTTTTAACAAAGAAACTAGAATCAAACAATGGGTTTCCTCAAGAGGGGATTCTAACCATAATCCAGTCATGTTGGAAATAGCCGTTTTCTAAGAGAGACCCATTAGTCCTTTAAAATTGTATCTAAATGTATTAAGGAAGAGGAGATTATAAAAAAAATAAAAGAGATATGTATAGCTTATAATAGAGACTTGATAAAATATGCCAACACACAGTTCCATCAAAATTTGAAAATATCTAAAATGTACCTTTGCAATGGATAAAGGACAAAAAAACATGAATGATGACAAAGAACTTAAGGAAATGGAGTGAGATTTGGAAATACAACAAATAAATATAGGGTTTGGATATTTAATAAAGGATCATAAAGCATACATAAAAACTCTTGAGGACAAACATAGGAAATTACTCTTGCAAAAATAGAAGGATTGGAGGCTCAAGCATAGCCCATTATAGCTTAAGCTGGGAGATGGAAACACCAATTTTTGTATAGATATGTAAATTATAGGAAGAACATCAACTCAATCTAGAAAATAGAAACAAAAATGGTTCATGAGAAAAAAAAATCAATGAGATAGAAAAATTAGGGGTAGATTACTTTCCATCTCTTTTCAAGAAAAAATATCAAGCCACCATAGTAAAGGTGATAAATTTGTCATATTATTTTCTAAGTTTTTTCAATGCTAAGGAAAATCACACTTTGATCAAATAAGTGGGGAAATAAGAACCAATTATGATTCTTTAAAGTTTCCAGAAGTACAAAATTCTTGGGCCAGATGGAATTCTTTATGGGGTGCTTTGAGTTTATCAGAGAAGACCTAAGAGGGGTGGTCAAGGAAACTAGAAAAATAGGAAATATGATTGGATCTTCAACATATATTTTCTTCATTAATTCCAAATGATAATAGTCCTACATTTTTTTAATAAATTTAGATCAATTTGTTTATGCATTTGTATCTAGAAAATTATATCCAAGGCAATAGCCAGGAGACTAAAATGAGTCTTTTCAAGGTACATTTATGATGAATACATTGGGTTCTTAGAAAAATAAAAATACATGAGTCTACAGGAGTTGTTAAGGGAGTACTCCACTCAATCAAACTCAAGAACAAAATTTAAGAGTGATAAAATTGGACCAATCCAAAACATATGATAGGGTAAGATAACTATATCTCAACCTTATTCTTACACATCTAGGTTCCAATCATTAGTTTGTAGTATGGGTAATGAGTTGTAATACATATCCATATTTATTTTTATTATAAATGGAGTAACTTCTCCTTTATTTAGGCCGGGAAGAGGTCTAATAAAAGGATGTCACTTATCCCCTTTCCTTTTCCTTTTAATTCTTGAAGTATTGTGTGTGTTGTAAAATGAGGCTTCAAAATTGGTAGTTTTACGGGATTATAATTGGAAATACTATAAATTCACTCATTTACTATTTTTTGATGAAAAAATTATTTTATTTTAGGGTTATATTATAGAAATTGAGAAGTTTAAGGACATTGTGGACTTATTATGTAATGTAAAAAGAATGAACATAAATTTAGATAAATCAGCTCTCTTACTATGAGGTATACCTGAGCAGAAAATGAACTATTTTTCAAAAATTCCTCCCTTCAAATTAATAGAACTTGAGAATGGACTGAAGCTTTTTTTCCCCATCAGATCCCAACATGTAGACAAAAATATATTGAAAATGGTTTATAGCTAAAGTGAAAAAGAAGATGAACACTTAGTGTACTAGTTGGATTTCTTGAGTTGGATGCCTAGTACTAGTCAAAGCTATACTATAAAGAATCCTTATATTTATTATGTCAATGGCATAGATCCCAAAAGGATTTTTGAATGGCATTAGAAGGTTATGTTTTGTGTGTGTGTGTTTGGGATGGAGGGGGGGAGGGGTCTTAGATATAATGTGAAAAGAGACTTTTCTCCAACCTATTAGAAGAATCCCACCCTTCCAAAAGAAAAAAGAGGAAGGTGTTTACAGAACCCTTTTAGCTTATGAGGTGTAAATTAGGTGGTTAATGTGGGGTTTAGTCTCATTAGGTTTTAAATTCAAACCTTATGGGGATGGGTTGAGAGTGGGATCCACTTGTGGAGGAAATAAACTATGTCAAGGGATGTTTAGGCTCAAGTGAGTATCACACCATCCTAGTGACAACATCCCATTGGTGGGAAGATCCTTTCTTTATTCAACATTAAGGTTAACCTCATCCTAAACTCTCCCTAACTAAAAATATATATGTCTATTTAAAATAAGAATATAGAAAATATGAATAAACAAAATTATACTCTAAAGAAAGAGAGAGAAACTAAACTCAACTAAAAGTTGTTTTCCATGTGAGAAATGTTTTCCTACATCAAATTACAATTAAATTGCATTAGTAATGATTTTTTTGCAATAACATAAATTTATGACAATAGTAGATTGTGTTGTCCTTGATGGACTACCTCATGGTATTATTGATATGTAATTTTCACTTTCACTTGGAAGTGAGAGAAAAGAGAAAATAACATTATTCTAAATTTTTTGTGCAAAATGTTAATAATTCACCTATAACCTGTAAATGTCATAGAAAGGGTTAAGGGTGAAAGCCACTTATAAGGAAAATAAGTTATTCCATAAAATGTTTAGACTCAATCTAATCTGCCTTGCATAACGTTGATGACAACATACCATAGATAAGAAATTATTACATTCTTAAAAACAAAAATATATTTAAATAAATTATATTACCAAATAACAATTCAAATTATTATTTAATAGCATTATTCATGATGTAGAATTTATCTTAATTAAAAATACATTAATTATTCAAAAGGAAATATAAAAAGGAAAAATAATGAATATAAAAGTGATATAATATTATAAGTATGGCATTATATATATAATAATTATGGTATTCTATTATATTTATATATTTATATATAAATATAATAAAAATTATTATTTTTATTTAATAATATTTTATTGGTATAGTTAATCATTTTACTTTTTGAAAGTTTTGTTGTTATATTTTTTCGGTAAATTTATCTGAAATTTAATATAAATTTGTTAAAATTATAATTATTCCAAATTCTGTAGGGGTTTTAGGGGTGTTGAATCTATTTATGTATTCAAAAATTACTTTTAAATATATAATAATAATAATAATAATAAGGTGATCTAACCCAAAATTGTTTTACCAACCAAAAAATTCAAAACATAGAATTGTTAGATAACACCAAATTCTATGTAACATAAATTAGCTGTTAAAAAATAAAATAAATTAAGTTTCTTATTTTTTTAAAGATTAAATTTGAGATAAACCTATTTCATTGAGCCAAGAGGTTCTTTACATCCTAGTGAGATAGATATGTTGTAAGACGTTATGTAGTGCCTTTATGTTGACTAAGTCAAATTAAAAGGATAAAAATAAAAAAAACTAGGTTATGTAATGTAATGTAATGTAATGTTATATATCACTTTTGAATTTTTATGAATTCACTTTTGAATCTATTAGTTCACTTTTGTTGCCCAGTATAAACTTACTATCAGTTTTTGAGATGGAGGTTTATGAGAACCCATTCATGTGGAAACATGAATATCATCAATTTAAAGGGAGGGGACTCCACATAAATGTGTCCGGAGTTGTCGTAGGGTGAAAAAACAAAATTATAATTGTTGTTTTTCCATATCATATATTTAAACATGAAAATTATATCATTTTGTTTATAAAAAAATAAACTAGCCTAGATCCATAGTAACTTGGATCTATCAAACTTTGAGACTAATCAAGTCTCTGGAATTACAAACCTTTCCTCAAGTTTTTCACTCAAAAAAGAGGTTTTCACCTCAAGAGATTTTATCACTCTTGGCGATTGATAGATTTGAAGCCCTAGTTAAGATAGATATAGGATGTTAATAAAGAAATTTATATAGATAATTTCACTTGTGTCTAGCATTCTCTCTCTCTCTCACTTACACACACACATGCACACGCACATGCACACACACACACACACACACACACACACACACACACACACACACACACAGTCCACTGAATATAATAGATGGGAATGAGATGTATTGTTAAGGCACCCTGTGATCAGAGTTCAGTGGTTTAAAACTTCATGGAAATAAATCCAATTATGTTAAGGGTTTGTGCTATCCTCAATGATTTTGAAGACTTAAATGCCCCAATATCATGATTTCTCAATCCAAAATTTTAATTTCCATAAAATTTAAAAATCAACCTTAAAAATAATAATCATAAATATAACTACACCAACAAATCATTATATCATTAATCTTATAACCCATACACAAAAATATATATATGGTCAAAAATTAAATATAAGAATCAAGAAATTTACTTTCTCTTATATATATATATAAATATATAAATAAGAGATTTACTTTCACTACAACATAAAGGAGGGTTTTAAGACAATATTTAAGACAATTTTGGGTAAATTGTCTTAAATTGAGACAAAATAAAACTTGTGTATTGTCTTAAATATTGTCTTTAAGCGCGTGTCTCAAATTAAATTGTCTTAAAATATTGTCTCTATAGAGACAATATATAACACAAAGATTTTTGTCTCTCCAAAGACAATTTCATTTTTGTCTCTCCAAAGACAGTTTCATTTTTGTCTCTTATGAGACAATTTCATTTGTCTTTCCAAAGAAAATAGTTGGAATTTGTCTTATCCTATCTATTGTCTCTCTAGAGACAATATAAAACAATGAATCCAGAAAAATATCTCACTATTAAAATAAATAAATATAAAATTATTTACTTAAAAAAAGCTACAATATCATTGAATAATTTATGTTAGGGTACAGTGGAATCAAACCACCAACCTCCTGCATGGCAAGTGCTCTTCCATTGAGCTAGCACCCTTTAAACAATTATGTGAGTTATGGCAGTCCTTGAAAATTTATAATAGGCATCGATTTTTAAAAAATGCTCAACACATAATGGAATAATCCTTGTAAAATATATAATCATGCAAGCCCCTATTTTTAACTTAATAAAAAAATAACTCAATGGAGTTAGCTCACTGTGACACCCTTGTAGCTTGGCTTGCACAAAAATGTACCTCCCTTTGTAGGTAAAGTAGTCATTCTTGATGTTAAAATTGGCATCACTGTAGCATCTTTGATGGATAAAGTGTCTGCTAGAGCTTCTTTCTAAACCCAAATCTCACAAACGTATCTAATAGAGCTGAGAGTAGTGTTCCATTTTTTTGGGTTTTTTTTGTAATCCAATATACTCTCATATTAATATCTTAGAAAAATGGTTACATTCATGGCTGTAAGGGTCCTATCAAAGCGGAAACCAGACCTCAGACAATTTTTAAAGCTCAACACTATGTTGTCTGGGAAAGTCCAAATGTATCTACTATAACCTAAGACCTTTTGCAAAGCATCTCTATACTGTACAAATAGAAATACTAACAAGTAAAACCAGAAAGCAACTAGAGCCAGCAAAGTTAACTAGGACTTGGCCTGGCTAGGCCAACTTGGCTGGAGATCTCGTGCACCTCGGTCTTGACTTTCAAGTCAACTGCCATTTCTTCTACAAAGATCAAACTTTGGAGCTTGTTCCCGGGGATTCCATTGTGCCTGCAACCACAACTGAATTATCCAAAGAAACTAATCAATTTCTCTCTAAGTCAAAGCCACCACCTGTTTCTACATTAATTACACATATAACTATTTTTATGATATGGGAAGCTCAATATAACAAAATTCAACTATCACAAAAATTCAAAGAAAATTTTGAAATCTAACGAAGTCCACAAAACCAGATACAGAGATCATTTTATGTTCAACAGGTTGAAAGATTGGAACAATTAATCTGCCCCCTTCAACTTGAGCTTTAGCGTGAAAAAACTCTTCCTCAAATTTTCCACTAGGGACACTTTATGTCTGCCCCTTCAACTTTAGCTTTAACGTGAAAAGTTTCTTCCTCAACTTTTCCACCAGGAACACTTTATCTCTCACAATAGACTGGTAAATGGGCTTTAGAATTTCCATCCTCTGTAAGTTGCCCAACATCTCCTTTATGTAACTTGTGATGTTTCTTGGATGCCATATTTCCTTCTTCATTCACTGATTTTTTTTTTACTTTTCCAATAACATTGTCACATTGTCTTTGCCAGCCTCTATTGTCTCCTCCTCCTTTGTATTTTCCATTCCTAACATGTTTTAAGTTTTTTCCATTCCTAACATGGACATGTGTTTTTTCCTACACATATGCGGCTCATGAAGATTTTTTAAGAGAACACCACCCTATCAGTCCTTGTGGATGCTTTCTCTGTGGTTTTACTCCATCTTCTGAACCCTTTTCCTTCAACCTTTTTAACATGGATTGGTGCTTCTTTCCAAACACATCTTGTTTGTGAAGAACTTCCTTTGTGCTACAAGTAACATCACAAAGTGAATGCCACCCAGGGATCTTTGGAGTCTTAGCTTCCATATATTTGATGCCTGGTATCTCCCTACGTGCCTTGTTGTTAGACTTTGGCTGCAATCCAGAATCTAAGTTCTTACTCAACCTGGACTTGAAAACGGAAGAGCATACCCAAATTATTATACTGGTTCCATATAAAAGTGGGCTTGATCTTCCGATATGTTCCTTTAACACCATCATTTGGCAAATGCAACCAGACACTATTGCTGACTTTAAACTGATGTGATTTGCAAGGTATGTTGTGTGGCCTCTTGTACTTGTTGAATTGATATGTCCTGGACCTACTAATTTATCTACTGAATTCTGTAAATAAATTTTTCTACTATGTCTTGTTCTTTGGTCTATTTTGGGGCACTAATGTCAATTGTGCTTGAAAAGCATTGTCAAATGGTGCCAAAGGTTGAAAACCCAAATAAGTCTAAGACATAGTATGACCTATAGAGTTGTGAGGAAACCTATTATAGGCATGTTAAATGAAAGTTAGGTTTTCATCTTAAGCGGGAGGATGCACATAGCCATACATGCAAAGTACCTAAAAGCACATTTAGTTGGAAAGTTCGATTTAATAATCTCTTTGTGGGTGTCACATTGTGGATATATTGAGACAATTGTAAACTATGGTCCACAAATACTTCCAAAATGGTTTCTAAATTCAAGGTCTCAATTAGACATATGGATGTTGGCATCTAAAGTGTGACTAGATATGTAGGAAGAATAGTTTAGCAGCCTTTGATGTGGTATTAGACTTAATACATGGGACCATGATTGTCATCTTTAAAAAGTGATAAAAAAAACACACAGAAATAGACATGTAGACCAAAGGTAGACCAAATAGAAAATTCATAATTGTCGACCCCCATGGTTGTGAAAGGATAAGATGAGGTGTAGACATACCAAATTTCTTGCTCAACAACTTGAAAATGTTGCATGGAATATAGGAGCAAGTGTGAGCTTCAACATCATGTGACATGGAACACCAATAGAAATGTGTCCGAAGTGTTGCAAGTGTCTTGTTAATGCCAAAACTTCCTATAACAGTAAAGTATTTTACCTTCCAAATCAAACGTTATCATGGTGCTTCCTCGGAAACATGGAGGTGTACAAGTCTGTAGAGAAAATTGTTTGATTAGTATAAGTCATTTCCCTATAAGCCATGTTGGGGATTAGTGCAGGCCTATTGAAAATCATGATATATCAAGTATAGTGCATATGCTAAATATCTAGTTTAGTAGAACAACTACCTAGTGTAGGTCAATATTGTTTTCAGCTGCACAGGTAGGAGGCATTCCTCACAATTCTTGGAACAAGTCTGAATAGCATTGTAAATTTTCATAGGTCATCCAACTATTTATTCTCATAAAACTTCTCTTATCATGTTGAGACTATTAGTGCTTACAATTTTGGAATTGATTGGAAAGTGCCACTTTATCCTGCAAAACTATATCCAACGCTTCCATTTTTATGAGTCGATAAAACTTCAATGGAAGGTTCCCTAAGAGATAATTCCAACTGATATTCATTGCAATGTCCAATCCTGTTATGCTTCCAATCTCAGAAAAAATGCCACCAGTCAATTTGTTGCTATTCAAGCCTAGGTATTGTAACTTAGTGCACAACAAAATCTCTCTTGGTATCACTCTGGACAGATCATTTCCATTCATTGCCTGTTTGTCCAGTGAAATGAGATTTCCCAATGTATAAGGTATGAACCCACAAACATATGCATTCATAAATCCAATACATGAATATTTTTTAGAAAACCAAGCATTCTTGGCAGATTACCTATAAGTCTGTTGCCATGAAGATCTAGCATCTAAAGTGCAGTGCATCCTCCAATATCTGGAAAAAGGGTTCCTATAAATTGATTATCTGCCATGTCAAGGAAGTCCAAATTTTCAAGTTTCCCAACCTCTTTTTGGATTTCCCCACTAAGCTTATTGTCACCCAGCCAAAGCCTAATCAAAGCTTTAAAACTACTGATATTTGGAGAAATAGAGCTAATGAGATCAATTGACAGAACAATCAACTTTGTGACATTTCTCAATTGGAATATTCTTGAAGGAATGCTTCCAGTTAGCATATTGTCAGTAAATACGAAAATCTAAAGCCTGGAGTACTTTGCAGTTAACTATACTGGCAGGAATTATTCCTTCCAACTTATTCAGTCAAGAAAATAGCAGCATGATATTCTTGAGTTGTCCAATTTCATCAGGTATTTCTCCAGATATCTGGTTTCTACCAAGATGGAGTTGAGAAAGATTAGTGCAATTAACAAGGGAAGAAGGTATTGAACTAGTACTATAGTTAACACTGAGTTGAAGATCAGCCAGATTCTTCAAGTAGCCTATTGTGTTAGGCATGCTTCTAGAAAAAGCGTTCAGTGATAGGCCTATCACCTCCAAGCTTGTGCAGTTACCAAACTCTAACGATATACTTCCTACCAAATTATTTTTCCATAGAAGAAATTTTTCCAGCTTTTGCAACATACCAAGCTCCTTGGGTAGAAAACCTGACAGACTACTTCTATAGAGATATAGATATACAAGTTCAGAACAAGTGCTCAACCCAGGTGGATTGATCCTGATAATATATTTTCATAAAGTGCAAGTGATTTCATTTTTGTTAATGATCCAAACGAAGGAGGGATTGTTCCAGAAATCCTCGTTTTTGCAAGCCCCAAAATAGTAGGATTCTTACGGTTGCAAAGTTTAGGAGGAAATTCACCTTCAGTGTTTGGATTCCCACCTCCACAAAGAAATTTCAAGTTCTATATCCTACCAAGCTCTAGTGGTATCTTGATTCTGACCACTCAGTTGGTTATCAAATATAATAAAATCGATCAGACTGGAGCAATTGCCAAGATTTGGAAGGAGGGTTCCTTCAAGTTCATTGGGGTTGAGAATAAGGGTCTGGAGATTCTTTAGTTTACCAATTTCAGAGGGTATACGTCCTATTAGTATTTTTCTACATGACCACTACAACAGGCAGAAGATAAGGCTGACCTCCCCAAAAGCAAAAATCTTTAATATCTCCTCTTAAATTAAATTGGTTTGCAGAGGTGGATGAAACAAACTTCTATGATTTTTATCCTTGTTTTATTAGACTTACTGATGCAGTCATTTTTCCCTTCCCCAGTTGAAAATTAAGCAAGTAACTTACAATTGTGACTTGCATAGTCTTGTATTTTTAATCAGTTCTATCCCTTTTTGAAATAAACAGTTTTAAATAAACAGATACTGTTATGGCATAGTTTACAGTTTGTCTATAAAGTCAATGCAATGAAGCAAAATGCTAAAACTATACTGACTATACTAAATGATTTCTTGCATATATGACAACATTTCACATTTTGATTTTTAGCAGGGGCTTGGTGAATTGTTTGAGGTCATTTGAACATCATTTTTCTTGCTTTTGCTAGTTCCAGAAGCTCAGGTTCGCGAGCTGAATAAAATTCTCTCTTTACTCACGAGTCACTGTAGAGCACCGATAAACATGGTACTGAAAGATGGACTAATGGTCAAACGATTGGATATGGTGTTCTTAAATCTTAATTTGCAGAGCTGGACACCATATATCTTGTAGAAAAGAGATATCTGCAGATAGTAGTATCAAATTCCAATTGAACTATGAAATCCTTAATTATTTATTTTTGATAATTTATTTATGTAGAGAACTCAGAGTTGCTTACTTTTTTTGAAAGACACAAGATGAGTGCCCTCATATGTTTAGTTAATATTCTTGTGGACAATGAAGACGTGGTATGGGAAATTTGGAATTCTTCATACTGTGAAATGCCCCTGTACAGTTCCTCAACCTAAGGAGATTGGAGTATGTCAGGTATTTACCAGCTAAGGATGGAGTTAACATGTTCATTCTGGGAAATACCTTTGGACCATAAATAACTAGGACCAAAAAATGCCTTCTCAATCATGAAGTTATCTCATTCTATCCCCGAGTTGCTTACATTTTCTGAAAGACACAAGATGAGTGCCCTCATATGTTTAATTAATATTCTTGTGGACAATGAAGACGTGGTATGGGAAATTTGGAGACATTTCTTCATAATGTGAAATGCCACTCTACAGTGCATCAACCCGAGTAGACTGGAGTATATCAGGTATTTATCAGCTAAGGATGGAGTTAACATGTTCATTCTGGGAAATACCTTTGGACCATCAGAAATTAGGACCAAAAAAATGCCTTCTGAATCATCAGGTTATCTCATTCTATCCTTTTCTCAGGGACAATATAAATATACTATCTTTATTAGTCTAATATTTATATTTATATATGGTCTAATCTTTATCTATGCTTGGAATTTTTCTTAGGGATCAATTCCTGCATAGATTAGATTAGTATTGAACCACGATATCTATCGTCATCTATTTAATTAGTTTTTTTTTTTTAAGCTTCAGCGAAGCAATGAACTCAGAGTTTCTTAAATTTCTAAAAGACGCAGGATGAATGCTCTTATTTTGTTACAATTCTCGTGGATAATGAATATGTTGTACATGAAAAGTAATTTGAAAACATTTATTGATAATTTCAAATTCCCTTGTACTCTCTGTAAACCTAAGTAGACTGGAAGGGTTAGTTATTTACCATCTAGTGATGGAGTTTAACAAGTTCATATTGGGAATTTCCTCTGGACCGTTTGATAGAAACTAGGACTGGGAAATGTCTTCTGATTTATGAAGTTATCTAACTTTACTTTTTCCTCAGGGATAATATACTTGGTTTACTAGTCTAATATTTACATCTATATACGGTCATGCTAATGCCATATTAAGTTCGATGAAGACCTTGTACATTTCCCATTTATGATTTACTAATGACTCAAAAAGTTCAAGATAAGATGAGATTTGGGATTCATAAAAATCAAGTTGCAAGGTTGTTACACATTCATTCTCAAGCATTTTATTGAGATGAATTTGCTTTGGACTTTGAGGTTTTATCATGGTGAACTAGATTTTAGAACCAAACACATCCTTTGAGAATAAATTTCATATCAATAGAGAAAATAGAAGCTATACACATTCAATGTCAATTATATATTGACATTTGTTTAGGTGTAGCTGCAACAAAATGATTATATAATGTGACACAAGACACATCTTTGGGTTTTAGAAAGTTCATGATATTTGCTGACAGCTTACGTATATACTCCATAACAAATGGTGTGTGGAATAGAGATGGATAGAAGCATGCCTAAAGGCCAAAATTATCTCAAACAGCTTCTATTCTAAAGTAATCTACAGAGTTGTGTGCACTATGTACGTATTGAATTATAAATTTCACGAAGGTTGTGAGAAAGATCATACCCGAAGGCATATGGAGTGGAAGGAAATCACAAACAAATTGTCTCAAAATCTTTTGTTGCTATTTTTTTTCACATGCAGCAAATGGAAAACATGCAAAAACAAATAACACATCTTTGAATTAGAAGAGAAAACATAATTGGTAGTACAGATGTTGTCTTGGAGAAAAGGGAAAGGAAGAAGGGAAAAAAGGCAAAAGTAGAAGGGAAGTAATCTACAGAGGTATGTATAACTCAACAGACTCCACAAAGGCTGTTTTTGAAAACAACAAAAGGAATAAGGAAAAAAGGACAAAAGTAGAAGGTAAACAAAAAATACACATCTTTGTAGGGTACATGAAGAGTCCAAAGTGTACGCTCTTTGAAGTCTTATTTATCTTATCACTATTTGATCAGATTCAAGCTTGTATTGTTGTTGGCATGATATCATGATTTATTAAATTGACAGCACAACATGGTTTAAGTATGTGCACAAATATGACATTGTTTGCTTGATCTCACACCCATTTATAAAGGATTTTGTGTTTCATGCCGAATAGAGCGGTCATCATCCCTTATATCGAGGAGAGCAGGGAACAAACCGCGAAGATTGATTGATCATTTGGATCATAGATACCCTTAGTATTAAAAACTAGAACAATGACAGACCGTTCTCACCTAATAGTGGAGTTTCAAACCGGAACCAATCAAACTGGGACTGGTTAGATCTCAATGAAATAATTTAAAAAAAAATTAATGAAAAAAAACTATTTTAAAGATTTAAAACCATAATTCCAAACCAATAGACACAAAATATGCAAATTTTGTTCATATATATACCATGTAAAGGTGAGTATATCAAAATGGCACCAAGTGCAATACATATAACTTTTCTTATTGTCGATCAGGCCTAGAAATGGAAAATGCTATATAATATCCTGGTTTGAGTTCTCTCCTGGAGTCTGAACTAACGTCCAGTCTAGTCAAAAAATAAAACCACCCAATTGCTCAGCCAGATACAACAATATGATTAGAACCCAGATACAACAATATGTTAGAGACAATAAGTGAATCTTAATCTAAGAGGCATACTTCGGTCTCAGTCAAAATTTTCAAAGAAGAGCACAACTTTTACCTTCTTGTACATGAGTAAAAATCACATATTCTTTAGGATTCACAGTTGTCCTTTCTTCATTAATACTTTACAGTACCATGACTAATTATTAATGAGTTTAGATAGTAGCTCAAGAATCTCTGTTGCTAGATTTATGCATCCTTTCTCTAAGACGTATCTTTATGTAAATTAAAGATCTAGTGTTGTCTCTTTTGGATTTTGTACGCCACAAAGAGTAAGCTTCATGATCTATGTAGGGAATCAAAGCTCACTGTCACAGGGATCCCAACTTTCTACAAATCTTCATTAATTCACAATCTGTCTCTGGAGTCTCGACTCAACGTAAATATGAAAAGACAGGCATATTCTTATCAACATAATTTATTCTTCGACCATGGCACAATCAATTGTTTAGACGACCAAGAAACTCATATCTTGATCAATGCATGACCACGTAATTTTGTTTATATGACTTCATTACAAAGCTGTGTAGATTTATTTAATCGATATTCTTCCAAATTGAATTGATTTTAGAGGACAAAAGGATTTGCAAAACCCAAATTCCCAGTAATTTAACGTTCATTATAAAGCTCCAAACTGTAGATCTGATCCTTAGTGGGCCATAGATATGAACTACAAAGAGCCACAAATAAGCATGAGAAAAGTTATAATTTCCATCCAAAAACTTAATAGATATGTTCAGTAGGAGTTAAATATTGAGAGGTGCTTCATTATCACTACAAAAATTCAATGAAATCCCAAGAAGTGAAACACATGTGATAGATAAGAGCTCGTCCAACCTGAGCCAATAAAACATCTCAATGGATGCAATTCCAGCACTCTGCCAACTAAGGTAGCAACTAGTCTGGTTAGGCTTACGTATAGTAAGCTGCTATCTCACTCAATTAACCCAACATACCTCCAATATACTGTGACTAATGTTGACATATAAGGAGCTTCCTCTTTTTTGCACTTGGGGGTGACCTAGATCCAAGGTAAGTTGCTCTTGATCCTCTGGATTGGTATCTGCGACCCTTCCTGAGACAACAGATTAGGAGAGTAGTCTTACAAGGTAAGGCATTCTTTCTCAGGATGAAAACTGGCCCAAAAATCATTACACAATGCAAATCATAAGCAAGGTCATCAAGAATTTTATACCTCCCTTTGAAGTCTGGTTCTAGAGAGTTATTTATCCTTTAATCAAGATCTTCTCATATGAGAGAAACAAGATTTTAGGAAGCGTCAGGTCAAAGAAACATTCTAAAGAGGCTTTTCTTCACCCAGAAAGAATAAATATTCTTATGAGATTATCTCAATATAACTGAATTATCCTTTATTGCAAAATGATAGCTACCAGTGTTTCAATTTACCCAATATATCTATAATTAATGAAGTCAAGATGCCAGAATCGGGGTGTTTTGTTCTTTGAGCTCAAAAGGTCATGCAATTTCTTCAATGTACCTATGTTGATCATGAATGAAACAAAGAACAATTTCTAAGTGTCATCCACTTGTTCTTGTTTAAGTATGAAAGCTTTCTTGTAGCTTCATAGTAGACAATCCTTTCTAAAAAAATAAGCTATCCACAATTTACATTTGTCTTGTTCACAATTTTGATTGTGAACAAGACTATAACAATGTCGTCAACATATCTACTGAACTTCTAATGATATCGTACATGAAGCTGGACTGAAAAGAGAACATAGATGATGTTGAGTTGTATTTTCTGAGATGATGTTGAGTTGTATTTGTCATACATACCTCAGTGCCACACATAAGAATATTTACAGAGTTCTATCCTTGATAGCTATATAGGTCTATATACTTTCAGGAAGACCATTCCTACTTAAGAGTTACAGAATTGAAGTTTTTAAACATAAGGAGGATTTATTATGGAATCATATGCTTCCAGATGCTTTCATTTCCTGATGTCTAAAGCTGCTATAAGACAGAATGTCTCCATAAGATGGCTTATCTAATATTGGGCAATGATGAGACCTTACTAATGATTAAGAACATCATAATTTTTGGTCACTGTCAAGTAGTAGAATCCTCCTATATTTTGCATATGAACTTCTGTCAGTGAATCGTCACTGCTCAAGATATATTCCAATGATTATTATTATAGGAGCCCAATACTCAATCATATTTGACAGTCCTATACATATATATCTATCATAATTGTCAATTTATCTAATCTCTACTTAATAACAACTTTTCCTTCAATCAAGCATCTAACAAATTTTCAAGTTTAACAACATCAATTACTAGGATGGAGTACCACAAAATCGATATACTATCAAGAAGTTCTTATATAAATACTCCAAGCCTTTTTTGCCACTGGAGGCGAGGTTGCCCTTGTCCTCGATTCGAGAGGGAAAACACGCTCCTCTTTCAACCTGCTTGTAGAAATTACCTGTTTCCAACCTTCATGTGTCTACTTCCCCTCTTCTTTTTGGTCATTTTGCTACTTGAACAAATTGCTTTAATTTTTAATATTTTTCGTCATTTTGCAACTTGAACGAATTGTTTTAATTTCTAATAGTTTTAATTACTAGCATTTGCACAAGGGTGCAAAGGGAACGCCGGAGGTGCATTAAATGGATGTTGGGTGACCAACAGTCCGAACGGGAGGACGAAGCTGGAGGCGACAATTGTCAATTTTTTATTTGACAAAAGGGCAATAAGAAAAGGTTTTGATTGGGTGGGGTGAACAGTGTTTGCTAACCCCACTCCAGCAAAGATAACGCTTCCAGCGTAAATATAAACTAGATAAAATCAACTTATGTTTTAGCAACACATCTGAAGAAAAAAAGACAAAGAGGTCAATCATAAACTCAGTAACAGTCTTCAAACACAATGTGTGAGTTTCGCAACTTTACTGAATTAGAAACAGAAACAAATGGTCAGAAGAAGCATTGAAACATTGATAATCAAAACAAAATAAAGCAAATTTTTGACACAACACTGGATCAGATTTACTGCAACATAACTTGTTAGAATCTTGTATGAGGCATAGAATATACCCCCAACACTAATAGAACAACACTAATTCGATCATTTTCTAGTTAATGCATACACCAATTTTATTATTTTTCGGTATAGAGTGCCAAGCTAAGTCAGTTTTAGAATGGAAGAGGGAAAAATATCCAACGTTGCAAGCCTCCAGGTCAGCTCACCAACACCTCCAAAAGAGAGAAAAAAAAGCCAAATAGGTAGCCTAGACATTATCCATAGCCCATTCGGTCAATGTGTATGGAATGAAAGAACAGTGGAGAGAGAGCCAGAGTCTAAAAAGGGTAGATAATGAAAATAACGACCCACATTGATTCAGGTACTTGCTATAGATTTTTCCTTTAGAATAACATGAAACATTCTTAATATGGTACCCGGTTTGGTATGTTGGCTATTCCGGCTTGTTTGGAAAGAGAGTGATGCCTCGTACAGTACTTGAAATTTTTAATATACGAGCATTTTTTCAGTAACAACCTAAAAAAATCCACACCATACATGATCTGTCCAAAAATTGTAAACACCTAACCATTGAGGCCACATTGGCAAAAGGAGTCATCAAAAAACAGTTTTAAGGAAATGGGTACAAAAATTCCTTCTTTGATTTTGATAATGTCTGTTCCCTGGAGGGAAGAGAGTGGGGATGAAAAGAGGGAAGAGAGTGGGAATGAAAAGCAGATAAAGCTGCAGTCCCACAGGACGCAGACACAGACACAGACGGAGCACTGAAACCTTGCTTCCAGTGGCAGTGAGAAAGGACTGTAAATCTGTGAAATACTTTGTACCATCACTCTCTATGAATCAATCAACATTTTTTCACTCTACAATAGATGTTATTATTCATGTTCTGATTTGTTGCTCCTTATTTCCGTAGCATATTATATTGAAAATTAAATAAATAAATAAAAGGACAATTTCATGTTTCTGGGCTTCTTCAGAGACCTGTTTGCCGTTTGAAATTTGTGATGTAATCTCCACTTATAGTTTTATCAAAGCATCATATAATCTTGCTATTAGCTTGGATTTCTTACTGTTAGAAACCCTCTATGTAGCAAAGGTTTCCCGACTGTAGATTTTTTTTGTCTAACAGATCAATACAATATATATCGAATATAATTTTATGCTTCGATCTATAAATGTACAAAAAAACACAAAATGGAATAAAAAAAGGTTTTGAACACATGAAACAAATCTAAATTACAAACCTAGCGTTATGTAGCCTCTCTTCTAAAATACAGAAAAAAAACACGCGCATTTTTGCATAATGTAGGTTAATGAGACTAAAACAGCCCACATTGCAGTACAAGAGCTTAGGCTTACGCTTACCTCCATCTCGTTACACATGGGAATCTGAACCAGAACCATCAGACACTCTGCTGATGCACCTTTCTCCAAATCCGCTGCTGAACTTGGGAATTCGAATTGGGGCACCGGCTTAATCTTCTTGATGTGGATCCATAGCCATCCCATTGCCAACACCAGTCTATCTACCGACTATATAAGAAACAACACAATGCAGATGCTGGCCAATGCCTGAAGAGGAGGGGTGAGATAAGTGGCCCTGACAAATACCCATTCCGAATAAATGGAATGCAAAATGCCCTGGAAGTCCAACGTCAGAGAAAAGTTGAAATGAGGGTGGCTAAAGTGCCAACCTTTCATAAAAGCCGCAATCTCAAACCCTAGCATCAAGATGGAAAATAAGAGAAACCCTCTAATGACTCTGTACAGTTTACTTTACCATGGTTTGTCCTCCTCTGTCACACGATTTTGATTCTTGCTTAAAGTAACTATTCTATTTACGACAGAGAGAAGGCTCCATAGCCCCTGCGCGAGCCAGGCGACATAGCCCACGGCACGATGGGCTTTCAATAGCCATACCCAGGTAAGCTGCCTGGCATTTTTTCCCCGGCCCTACTTATCTGACTGGTGGAAATCGTCTTCAGGGCTTTGCAATCCCACCATGGACCAATTTGGATTCTCCATTTTTACTACCACGTAAGTTCCCCTGTGGATCTCCTTCTCCTTGATCCACCATTCTTGAAGCTCAAAATTGGGAGCCATATATAAGAACCAAACGACACACCACCCCTCGGGGAGTCACATGAACAAAAAAAAGGAAAAAGCACTGTGCCCAAACCTGGATCTTTAGGTCAGAGAAAGAAAAGTCAGGATCTTGGTCATAAGTTGGAAAGAATTTTGACAACAATAATAGTAAGTGCGTTCTCCTCCTCTGATTCCTCCGTCTTGTAACTGATAGAAAACGAACCCATCGGCAGCCTCGCCTATATAGAAGCTGTGCCGATCTCACAATGCGGAGGCCACCTGGAGTTTTTTCGATTCGATCTGCGAATGTCAAGATGCTATAAGCCAGGCGCGCACGCAATCAATAACTGTGGACATTTCACTTGAATATAGGAAGGGTTGGAATGGAGGGTGATCCAGGAGAAAGCCTCTAGCCTCAAAATAGTTTTAATTTTTAAAAAACAAAATATTAGTGGACAGTCTTAATTTCTAACTTACAATAATAAAAATGGTTTTAATTTTTAAACTAATAATTTAGGATTTTAAAATAAAATATTAATCGACCTTGAAAAAAATGTTTTAGAGTGATATAAAAATAAACTAAAATAATAATTTAGGATTTTAAAACAAAATATTACTGGGTCCTTAAAAAAAATTGTTTTAAAGTGATATAATTGTTATGTGGAGTAGTGATATAATAGTCATGGTTGTTTAATTATTTATTGGGTTTATAAATAAAGCATTACTATTTTATTTTATTCATGAATATTATTTTAAGATTTGTGTGCATAATTTAGGTGTAAGTTTAAAATAATCCAACATAAAATGTTGTTTTTGAGTGTTTTAAAGAGGATAGAGATTAAAGTACAATTTATATTATAAAAGGATATGATGAGTTTCTTAATTAAAATACGTGTAGTGATTAGATGGAAAAGAAGCAAATATTATGCATCTTATATGAAAGTAAAATTTAAATAAGTGCACTTTAATGACAACACAATCCTTGTAGCATGATAACATATACAAAACGACCACATGAACTCAAAGAGCTATAAAATAAGCATATTAGAAACCATTTGATATGTGAATGAAGTGTTAGAAAGTAAATCATAAAGACATTGTACCATGGGATACTCTATCAAGCTCTTACATGAAGTTCTCTCAAGTCTAAAATGGATGAGGGTAGGTGATGAGAAGCTCTTGACACCTTTGTAAGTAAATCCACCCTCTAGAATGAGGACTTGCACCTCTCCTTTATAGAACAGGGTAGGAGGAGAGATAATGTAGTCTAGGAAAGAGAAGAGGATCAAATTGTGGGTTAAAGTCTTGTGTGCTAGATCATTTTGGATGTCACAATTCCTCTCTAGTGAATTTGCTCTCTTTCAAAACCAGGTTTGTTGAAAGTACACACCTGCCCAAAACACTTCGTAGCTAATGTTTTTCCTTTAATTGACAAATATGTTGAAAGTATCTTTAGTGAGGTGCATGTCTTCTAAAATATGTGTTGTTTTAGCACGTAATGCTCATGATAATGCATTAAATTTATGAGCAACAAGTCAACACAACACTGTGGCACAATCAAGTCCACGATATATATTTTTTTCTTATTATGAAGTTCCAACCTACTAGAAATAGTTCAATATGGTGCCCCCTTTGTAATAACTTGTTTTTTTCCTTTAGTAACCATATATATCTATTGATTGTCATTTGTATGGATGAAATACAAACATTACCTAGAATTATCCTCCTTGATCACACCCTCTCCAAGACTGTTCACTGTTTGAATGGTTGAAACACAAAATCTACCAATAATAATCCCTTTTGACTACATCACCTCTCAATATTTGCCTTTCTCATTGTAATAATTAACATGTGTGGATGAAAGTAGATCTAATTCGAATTCACGAAGAAAAGCAACCTTGCATATATGGCTAGGTTGAATTGCATCGTTAACCCAGTCATTATCAACATCCTTAACCTCAGTCCCTGCATCCTCCTTGATTGCACATACAACTCAACCCCTCTCCACTCCTTCAACCGGGATGAAAATGATTCAATTTCAATAGGAAGAATCAACGGGATGAAGAAACTGGAGTAAGTTGCAATCCATGAATCCTCCTTGACTATTCTTGTGACTCAACCTGCTCAGCTCCCCCTCATCTCCTTCAACTGGGATAAAAAGGCTTCAATTTCAATAGGAAGAACAGGTGGGATTAGGAACCTCGAGCAAGTTGTAGTCCATGCATCCTCCTTGGCTTCGTCTGTAACTCAACCCCCTTAGCTCCTTCAACTTGGATTAAAAGACTTAAATAGGAAGAAATGGTGGGATCAAGAACCTCCTGCAAACTGCAATAGGAAGAAATGGACGGATCAAACTACGCCATTCAAAACAACAATATAACAAGATTTTCTCCCATGGGGTATAATTTTTTTTTTTTTTAAGCATTTGTTCCATATTTGAAATTTTAATAGACGAGAAGCTTAATGATATATAGACAAGTTAAATGTGCTTTGTAATAAATTAGAGGTTTGTAATGAACATTGCAAATATGACGTTTGAGCTTAAATATATTGGAGGAGAAAAGGACATACATGTTGTGCATCTACAACACAAAACCACCTACATATTGTATGGTAAGTCCTCCATTCAAATAAGAGGAAACTACCACTAATTTTGCTTGGATCATAACCTAAGAGGAAATAAATTTTAAAGGAAAACCAATCCAAACCTAGCTAAGCTAATAAAAGAAGGGCCTAAAATTTTGGGAGTAGATTTAAGGCTTATGCACCATGTTCATTAAATATGGATAGATGAAAGCTTGTATGATACTTGTCAAATTGAATAAAATATTCATAAAGACACATATAAAAACCTTGGATATGTACAACATCACCTGGATGCACTAAAATATACCCAAAATGTTAATGACAGACACCCAAGGAAATACTTTGTTCCAAAACTAGTAGAAGTTCTAGAAAAAAGGGTTTTCATGAGAGATCCAGTCATATAAAATTGGTTGAAAAGATAGAGGAGAAAGGATGAGGGAAAAAAAGAATCTAAATAATATACACCAACACAATATCATTTTTGTACAAGATGTAATATCTACACTATTGCAAAATTGGGTGTTAATTTAGTTTAGTCTATGTTGGGATACATGTTTCATCATATCATAGGAGAAACTCCTAAGAAAATGAGGGTAGAAGGTAGAGATCGCACACCAAGTCCAAGGTTTGTTAATTTCATGGTCTCTCATTTGGATTCCATTTCCATTCCTCAATTGCATACTCATATTACTAAATGAAAACCACTAAACTAACATGATAATGTATTTGGAATTTACTTGCAAACAAAAAAAATTCTAGTTTGCCCCTTTTTCGTAATGAGAGTAGATTTATTTCTCTAGACTAGCCTGACTTAACCAAAAAATAAATGTATAATTTAAATGCAAATATGATAATAGCCAACCTCAGTTTAATTTTTTCTCTTTATATGGTGTTACTTGTGTAATTTTAATTGATATATTAAATTTATTGAAGTGTCTTTACTAATCCTAATAGGTAGAACTAGTGGATTGCAATTCCAATATGAACAAATATCATTCCACTATAAATATTTATAAGTCATTAGTAAATCTTTGTGTTTGATATGTTTCTCAAGAAAGGAACCTATTGGAAAAAATGGAAAAACAAAATGCATCGAGGTATAAAACAATTTCTATGCACACCATAGAACTAAGCTACTTCAATAATATTTTTCCTCGTGTCATTGAAAAAATTTCCTCTTATTAACTAATTGATATTGTGATTTTTAAGTTATTTGATAAATTGGAATATATCATCCGCTAATTATACATGCTTTTTATTTCAATGTTTTTAATAATAAAGTGTCAAAGGTTTAGTTAAGAGCTAGAGGAAATAGGGATTAATTCAATTGATAAATGCTCTTGCAAAAGAGTTCATAGATCTCTCAATACAAAACCTTATTAATTATTTTAGGGTCACTAGTTGGCCTTTTAGTTTCTAGTTACGATTGTGCTCCATTTGAAGACAAAGAAAGGTAAACCTATGGGGATTGAAAATGTACCAGCCTCCCTTAGAACTTTTAATACATTCGTGAGTGAGGGAAAATATTCTTTGAAAAATGAAATAAACAATAATTCATTTACTAAGTAATAGACAAATATTAATAATATATAAGATATATATGATAAATATAATGGAGCAATTTGTAACACCCACTCCCCAACCATTTTATGTACCAACGCATCGAGTGATAGCATGTCACCGCCCCAATTTCCTTGTATCAAGTGACATCATAATAAATAGATGCAAATTTCAGTTGTACAGCTAACATCGCTGGCACTCTGCAATCCTACCTATATGTTCACCAAAGTAGATAACATTACCAAAAAATACCTTATGTAGTAGTGTCTGAAAAAACCTCGATAAAATATGTAAACAAGGAAAATTAATGTCACTTGTAAATTATAGACCCCACTCGATGTAGATCGTCACCAACTCAATCCACTAGGACACCCCTTCAAATATAATAGATTTTCAAATCATCGCTGACCAATATCCTTCAGAAAATCTCATCAAGCACACAATCGAAAAAGATCTTCAATGACAACGCAAACCATTAATGGATTGTCGCTCATATAATTAATGAACAACTTGGAAAATAAATATCCCCCTAGACCAATTAATGACTCCAAGAGACTCCTTTGTGATCAAATTCAAAATTCAAATATGTTGCCAACTCGACCAACTAAAATGAATGCACTTACATAGCAGTAAAGATCCTCAAAAATCCCCCTATCAACTAATCCCAAACCAAAGAGGAGCATGAAGATCCACAAGAGCAAAGTTTCGAAATAAATACCACATAAAACAACCAGCGAGTGCATCTCAAATAGACCACAAAGAAGACCAGCAAGTAGTATCTAAGATCCTCTAAAATCCCCTGATCGACCAATCCCAAACCAAAGAAGGAGCAGGAAGATCCACAGGAGCAAAGGTCCAGAATAAAGACCACGTAAACAACTAGCCAATGCGTCTCAAATAGAACACAGAGTAAACCAATAGCTAGAGTGGAATACAAATTGTTATTAGTGTACCTTGAAACAAAAAACTAGTAGAGATACTTGAGATCATCCAGAAGCAACATAAAAACTGAATCTAGCTCAAATAATTATGCTTAGACATATTGCACCCAACAACACCAGCAACTGCACTAGCGAAGGCTACATTTAATCCATCTACCTCCACACCTCTAGCCAAAATTACTACCCTTGTGAATTTTGTGACTAATGCTTCCATAATCCAATCTTTTATCCTCAGTGCTTTCTTCTCGAAAAATTTGTCGTAGATATTTTGAAGTGGGCATATTGTCTGCTAACGAATATTCTGTAATTTTCCTCCACCATCCTTGTAGAAATTATGGTGTATATTTGCAACTACTCATGATGTTTTAATCAAAATCTCATCAACTACTAATCACTAGTTAAAATCAAATCATCAACATATAAGGCAATAATAAGGTATTTACCTGTTACCAAGATGTGACCGAGGTTTGCATCTGCTTCACTTATGGTGAAGCCCATACCAGTGATATAATTATCGATCTTGGTGTACCAAGCACGAGGTACTTGTTTGAGACTGTACAATGCTTGTTTGAGTCTGCACACATGAGACTCCCGATCAAATGTCTCAAGAACTTTTGGTTGCTCGATGTAGACCTCTTCCTCGATAACCCCATTGAGAAATGTTGTTTTTACATCCATCACGTGGATCTTCCACCCCATCTGCGTAGCCAGAGCAAGAATTGATCTAATGGATGAGTACCTTGCTATATGAGAAAAGGTCTCCTCATAGTCAATATCCTCAACTCAAGAGTACCCCTTGGCCACAAATATGGCCTTATACTTCTCTATGTTTATGTCTGTTACTGGCTTCACTTTGAAGATCCATCTCGAACCCACTCTTGATTTATATTATAGTCTTGGAACCACTTCCGAAACATTGTTATTTACAATGTATTTATATTCCTCCACCATTGCATCAACCCATATAGGTCTCTCTATTTCTTCCTCGAAATAGGATGGCTTAGTCTCCATAAGCTCATCCATAAGAGCCATGTAGCTAGTGTACCTCTCAGGTGACCTCGTTTGCTTGTGCAAATTTGAATGAGCTCCCACATTCTTCCTCGCATCCTGCACAAGTATATCAGCTTCCCTGGTTCTTTTTCTACCTTCTTTGGATGGTTTCTCTTGAGTGAATGTCTCCATTCTCTGCCCCTTAATATTTTTGTTGCTCCACAACTTCATGAGGCTCCTCCTTTGGAGCTAAAATATCCTCTTCTGGTGGGATCTAAAGATCCCTCTCAAGAAAACACCACATCACGTTCTCCTCATTAAACTTTACATCCCTTCACACAACTATCATTATGAGGGATGGAAAGTACACACGATAGTTGTGGGGAGTTTCTATGTAACCCATAAACACAACTTTTTTTTTTTTAGTTCTCCAACCATGGAAGTGTAAGCACCAATTCTTGGAGGTGACCTAGAATGGATTGATTGATATTGAATAACTAAGGGAATAAGGTGCCATGGAGGAAGCACATGTATTAAATCGGGGAAAATAGGATTTTAATCAAAATGCAATAATTAAGAAGTGGCGGATGAATAGAATGAAGGGGATTCTTATCACAATACGTTGGTAATGAAAATGGGTATTAGTGAGGATGGAAACATAGAGGCGCAAGTAAAAGAGTTTAAAAGGTTTCAAAGGTGTCAAGAGAATACCAAACATTTGTTCAAATAAGGGGATTTAATAATTGAAAAGAGCTTGGAGAGAAGAATAGGTGGGGAGAATATGTCTAGAAATTTGGAAGAGAAAAAAGATGTGATGGCACAAGGAGGTGAGCACGTTCAGTTAGATGGATGATGATTGTCTAAAAGGAAGCCTTGGTTTGTAAGGTATTGATTAGCCTATGGAGAGAGATATCATCACATAGAAAGAAGAGGAAGAAACACTTAATAATGTGTTCTAATTGTTTGAGCTAGAGGAAGGTCAAGTAGTATACATGATATATCCTAAGAAAAGTGGATCCAATCCAAACCAACCACCCTATGAATTTTAAAAGCCTAGAGGTAATCCAAACTTTTTATTCTACTTTTGACTTGAAAGCACCTTTTCTTAGTAGTTTTGTATATAGTAGTAGTGCAAAAAAAATGAAGGTGGGAATAAAAGTATAAGTGGCATATGTTATGTTTGAATTTTAGTTCAAGTGGGGGAGCAGGCCTAATTATTCAAACATGTCCATAAGGTTTTATCTTGGTGAACAACACAACCAACGATATGGTTATAGTAGTTCTAAGAACTTTATCAAGGGTGATGGTGATGAAAAACCACATTGATTCTTATGTGGATTCATTTGGAGGGTGAAAAGGATTGTAGTGCTAGTTTCTAAGTTGATAAAGTTCCTAACCACATTGTGGGGTAATCTTCTCTAATGGTGCATGAATTTCATATAGATTTATCCCTAGGGTGTAGCTAAGGCCTTAGACGAATTAAAGGCGATATTTATATCTAAGTTATAGAGGCTAAACATTAAACAACAACAAATCACTAAGCTGTAGGAGATTAAGAAAATGGTTGGAGAAATTTCTCACGAGTATGATGAAAAATTACAAAACTTGATCAACAAACTCTCCTATACTCTCCATGAAACTCAACACGAAGAATGATCCATTCAAAGATTGTTGCTCTTTAATAATGTACCATTAATGCAATAGTCATGGGTGACATAGAGGGATGCCTTATCTTAGGCCATGAGGATAGAATCTTGTAGGGTGAACATCCATTTTACTAAAAAAATTCATGCTTGGTAGGATCTAAGAGAGAATTATGTAAGGATTTCCTTCTAGGTAAAGGACATTGGCATTACTATTGTTAAAGGGGGTGGCCTATAAGGATACATTGGTAACTATTGATGCAAGAGCATAATTTCAACAATTTATTTCAAAATTTGTATTTGTCCTCCAGAAGGTCTTAGAGATTTATAGAAGAGGAAGTTGGTTTCCTTGTTGCCCTATAATTTTGTAGAATTTCTAATTTCATATTTAGGATAGGAAATTTTAGTAATTTTAGGTATAAGTTAAGATGTTGTTTGATTTTAAGGCCTCCTAGTAATTAGGAAAGTTGAGTCTTATGATTAGGATTACTTGTGGCATCCTATGTATTTTTCAAACTCCAATACACCAAGGCAAATGCGTGGAGGATATTTGGGGTAAATGTGATTGTCCATAAAATGTAGATCAGATTTTGGGACCTTGAAGCTTTTTTCCTTTGACCCTACTAGCTCTTAGAGGTTATTTGGGGCAGTTAGCAGGAAAAAGCATAATATGCCCAAGAATATTAGTGTTGGAGCACCTATGGTTTGGGAGAAAGGATAAGGGGTTCTAGGAGTTAAGGGGTTTAAGGGTTTAGGAGCAAGTGGTTAAGGGTAAAGGGTAAAGGGTTAGGGCTTATGGGGTTTAGGGGTTAGGGGGTCTAGGTATAGGGGTTTTAAGGGTTAAAGGTTAATGTCTTAGTGGTTAAGGGATTTAGGGTTAACGATTAACCATCAAGGGCTTACATGTTAGGGGATTTATGGGTTAAGTGCCTAAGGGTTATGGTATTTATGTCTCAGCAGGTTAAGGGGTTATGGGTTAAGGGTCAAGGTTTAAGAGGATATTGGATTAGGGTTTATGGGGTTCAAGGATTCTAAGTTAGGGGTTAGGGGTTGAGGGGTTAGAGGCTTTGGGTTTAAGGGATCAAGGGGTTAATTTGTTATGAGTTATGGGTGTAGGGGTTAAGGGATTGTGGCTTTTGGGTTAAAGGGATAGGGACTTTAGTGGTTATGGGTTAAGTGCATATGTTTAGTGATAATGTGGCCCCTAATCCCCTTGTCACAACTATTGGGGGTTCACCTATCAATTTTTCTCATTGCCTTACCTATAGATGTCAATTTCTCTCATTGCCTTACCTATAGTGTGTCTTGGAGCTATTATATGTCATTTAATTGAGCTACAATGATAGGTGAGAGCTATGCATAACTCACTAAAGGTGTATCAAGAGGCTATTATTATATTGGCTATAGAATTTGACTCTTTTTATTTGTAACTTAGCGAAATGGAAAAGACGTGGAGACAATCTCCATTCTTCTTCTTTCACCGGGCCATGTAAAATAAATGAAGCAAATAGTCTCAACCCCTTGGAGAAGGAAAGTTGAGAACAATAATTAGCATGAACAAACAAATAATCCAATGAGTTCATCTTAGAGGGGTCTCCCTTTGTAAACAAGCATCCATAATCTCGTTAGAGTTAGTATGAGTATTTACTAGAAGTTGAGTAGTCTTCACATCACCAACCACATCCAATAGAAAGGTACCAACCCCTATAATAAAAATGATGTCTCCAAATAAGGTGTAGTTAATACCAATAATATCATCTTATGAATCTATTACAATATGATTTGGAAAGTACGTTTCCATACATGTGTGAAAGAAACAATCCATTTGGTTAGAAAAAGGAAGTATTTTTGAAGACCTCAAGAAACCCCCTTGAAGGAGACAAGAAGGGTTTGGAAGCATGGAAAAAAATGCTTCATATATTTTCTATCACTTGTCAAACCGAGTGAACAAACACATGCAAAGATATCATGTTGCTAAGAATGAAGTGTTTGGATTAGAGTTAAAGTTGTTATTTTAGTTTGTTGTCTTTTTTTGTCTTTTAGAGTACGAATCTTTCTGGTCTACTTTTCCAAGGCAATTTGGCTTTCAAATATTCAAGGAATATGTGAGCTAATATAATACCATATTGTAATCTTTGAAATAACATGATGAACTACTTAGCACAATTTATGGTGTTGTTGATTGAGATGTTTATTTTTGGATGGATGGATTTACATCTCTTTAGCCAATAGACAAAACTCATTAAACATTGTTGCAAGTATGTTATTGACATGTTGAAGTTTCATTGAGATTTAGAGGTATAATATTTAGACTTTTATGTTGTCACCTATCCGGGTGTGATGATACCTTGTGGAGGTAGGAAAAATTTCTATTTTTTTAACTCTTGGAAATATTCTATACGCTCTTGAGAGAATTTCAACCTTTTAAATAAAATTATAAACAAATGTAAATTCATGCGATAATTACTAATTGATTTGGGGGTGACTCAACAAATTGTAGCATGTTGGCTTGTTGAATTTGTTAGTAAGTTAGGGTTTGATAAATTTGTAAGCTTCAGTGGGATTTATTGCAGTTGTATGTGTTTTAGAGAAGCCAGTTTGGAGTCGTGGTTATGATTCCTTTATTGAATTTGATTTCTTTGGTTCTTCTTCTTGTGCATGCCCACTGTGGTATCTTCTCGTTTGCAAATATTTTCTTATTCTATACAGAAAAATTTGTTGTTGCATCCTTGAAAACGTTGCACAATTGTCCTGATTTATATTTGCAATAACTTGAGTTGTCTCGCTTCTTTCAATTGTGCTAGAATTTTCCACCTCAAGAGGGTTGTTAGTTTGTTTTCTAACTAAATTGTTACAACATTTTTTCTTGTTTTATTTATTTATTTTTTCTTCAAGGATGTGTTTCCTTTAAACTCTAGAAGAAGCATTGCAAGTGGCCTGATTATAGCAGTCATCAGAAGATGTCTATGATCATGGGCAAGATAACCCTCAGAGGGTGAAAATTGGGTATGTTATGGCTATGAAAAACTTTGGCTAACATCCAAGTAGATATGTTATATGTAGTTCACAATTAGAAGATCGCAGGCCATACTTTTGCACATAAAAATGCACTACTCCTCAAATATCAGGGTAAGTGCAAAGTATTTATTGAATATAGTTTAGTCACATGATACAACTATCCCACAACTCTACAGTAGAGAGACCAACATGGAACAACAAACTTAAAATTGATCGATGCACTCACTTTGATGGGAAGTTCGTGAACATTTTTATTTTCTTATATAATGCACTTTTACCCACATCTGGAGATCACACGAAAATGGTATTCATAATAAAGTTTTCTGGGTGAAGCAATTCATTTTTCTTGCAAGATCGGGTTACGTAGCTATAATGTCTCGTGTTTTTTCATACATCCGACTAGAAACATATCTTGCAGGAATTTTGAAGGAAATCCCACTCAAATTATCAGAGAATCTCTAGGTGATCTCATTAAAAAAGTATGTTTCTCCTTATATGTTGATTATTTTTTCTCTTCACTGTGTTTTATATATAAATTCATTTCAATTCATTCATATCATATATACTCTAGCTCCTGGTTCCAATTTAAAGGTCAAGTTCTCAACATTGTTTGTTGTTCTTTATTTGGAAAGTGCTCGTGGTTTGAAGAGGTTACAAGAGATGGGAATCTCAAATAGTTGTTAACCGAGCTAATGCAATTTTTATAGGTAGAATGTGCGGCTTCAATCCCCGATGTCTCAAATTTGGCCGCGCATTCAGGAGCTAGAATGGTCATCCTTCACCCAAATTTATCATGAGCTTAATCAACTAGAAGATAAGCTTTTCGAGGAGGCATTCAAGTATCCAGCTGATGAACTATCAGCAAGATCAAGGTTGTGGCACACCAAAAAAAAGGAAACTCGCAAAATTTAAGCTAAAAACAACCCCTACTCCTAAAGCTGACCACTTGTCTCCCTCAAGGACCACTGCCTTCTCCTTCATCAAGTAATACTTCCTCAACAACTCACTTAACTGCATCATTTCTATACCCCCAACAATCTATTTATGTTATTGTGCCCATAATATTTTTCGAATAATCTAATGTTTCATATCGGTGAATGTCAAATGCCAATTTCCTATTTGAAAACAAAATTTGCATCCCTTGTACCTAATGATCCTTCTTCGTTAAATATTTTCTTGAATGGCATTTTGTTTACTAATTTTTATCATTTAATGATTTCTTATATATTAGGATTCTTCTCTATTTCATGCCTTACAACATTTCCTCTGTAACATCTGGTGTAATTGCTAGTTTAAAATTTTCACATATTTAAAAAAATATACAATTTTAGTTCATGGAATGTAACTCAATTGACAATCACCTTGTTATGAAGTATTATGTTAAAATATGAGATTCAAAGTTCAAATCCCCTTGAGTGGCCAACCAAAAATTAATATTTTTTTTATCTATTTATTTATTATATTTTTAGAATGTGGTTTAATGAAAAAAGAAATAAATATAATATAAAAGAAATAAATATGACCTAATTAAATTTCATGTGGCTTGAATATCTAATTTCAAAAATAAAAAATAAAATTATCCATTATCCACTCATGGAATTTCAATGCAAACTTCTAAATGCTAATGATTTTGTCTTAATTGCTAATTGTCTTAAATGGTTTAAGTCTTAATTGTCATTGTCTTAAGTCGCCATTGTCATAAATATAAAGTTTTGTTTTAATTATTTTTGTCTCAAAGTGCTTTTGCCTTAAATATAAATTTCTGTCTTAAAATATTTTTGTCTCAAATTGCTTGTCTTAAAATATTTTTGTCTTAAAGTGCTTTTGTCTTAAATATAAAGTTTTGTCTTAAAATATTTATTTTTGTCTCAAACTAAAGTTTTGTCTTAAAATACTTTTGTCTTAAATTTTTTTGTCCTATATTTTTTTGTCTCAAATTGTTTTTATCTTAAATATGAAGTTTTGTCTCAAATTATTTTTGTCTCACGCTATTTTTGTCTTAAATTTTATATTTAAGACAATTCAATTGATATTAAATTTTAATATAAACTAACTATAATAAAAACTGACTTTTTAAGAAAAAATATTTCTTTTGTCTTAAAAAAATGTCTTTAAAATGCCCTTGTGTAGTAGTGCGAGCCTTCGTTTCTGTGGGTCACTTGGGCAGCATCAAGGATCAACTTCAAACTCCTAGTTTCTCCTTGCTCAGGTTGGTTATCTTGCTTTGCAGTATGAGTGTATAATGCTTTCCCATTAAAGATGGTAGTATTAAGAGTTTTACTTAGAGCCTCGTGGAGGATGTTAGGCAATTCTCTTATTACGACAGGGTTTTTACCCAGACCGAGATGTGTTTTATCCATTATTTAGTATTGGAGACTTTATCCATTATTTATTTTCTAATGCTGGGCTCGTTATTTAACTTATATTCAAAGAAGACCTCTATATGGGGGTTTTAAACGTTAATGCAGTTTATGGTATGTAATTTATGGTTTCGTTGTATACCCTTGTTGGCTTAGTTTTTTAATTTGTGCCTCAATTGGCAGAACATTTGATGTATGCAACCATGCTCTCTATAGCTCCCCTTTCTACATCTATCCCCTTTCATCTCTGATACCGGTTTATAAAAAAAAACGCATTGGTGGAATCTCATAAATGCAGCTCCAGTGACCCCTAGTCTCTTGTAGGTTCGGAGGTGATGCCTCATTACATCAAAGGAGTAGATGTGCTACGTTGAACCTTTTGAACAAAGGTGGTAACCCATAACTACTGTCTTTTCTAAGCCACAGGGAACATTGTTTCGGTCGGACTCTAGATTTTGTGAAATGACAATGTAAAAATCAAAATTTTGTGCCTTCTTTTGTTGCAGTTTTCCATCTTTCTTTCCGATTTTTTCTTGAATTTTTAGCTAAATATTGGACCATAATTTCACATTGGAAATGTTGTTGGAAAATTTTGGTACAAGGTTTTTCGCCCTACCATGAAATTTCAAGTTTTACGGAGATTTTCCTTAGTTTGATTAGATATGTGTTGATTTCTTTTTTGGTGTTTGTTTCAAGATTGAGATTCGCTTCAAATATCTTTCGATAAGAGGAAATATCAGTTTTAAGCTTTATCTTTTTAACAAAGGCAATATTTGTTTAAACAAAATTATTTTCTCAGTTTTTAGTCGGCAAGATCGTGTCAATACCGTGAAATTTAAAGTATGCTTGAAGTATGCATTGAGAATACATAGAATAATCAAAATCTGGTAGATTTGGATCATTTGAATATCCATAGAAATGCATTTAGATTAAATTTTGAAATATGATACGGGTATGTATTTTTTAAAATGACGAAGTGTGGAAAGTGAGGCAAAGTAATATAGTTCATCTAGCAGAAGACGCTCGCCTTAAATTAGAAGTCTAAAGAACCTGATAAAATGTCGTTCATAATCTATTCCATATTTCTGATGTCTGAAAGAAATTATAAAGAAATTCTAAATATTGTATGTACGTTATACAAAATTCTTTTTGAACGAGTGAAAAAAAATAATTTTACAACGAAATATATAAATTCATTATTTTGTGAAATCTTGAATATTGGTCACACGAGTTTAGAAATGAGTTCATATGTTGGCGGAAAATAGGTTCATTTAAATGCCCCAGACATTTGTTTTCTTGTATCACAGGTTAAGTCATTTAATTATTTTTGTGTGCAGATTTCTAAGATATTTTGACTCTTTTTTTATTCTTGTATTTTTTTCCCCTCAAATTAATCTGTTGGAGTATCTGTCTTTTGAGATGTCCAAAACAAGTAAAAAAAATCCTCTTGGTTGTTCCCCATTTCAGGAGATGTCTGAAACAACTGAAAAATCCCACTCAGCTATTCCCCTTTTCAGGTATTTGAAGTGGAAAACATAACTTCTATAGAGCTTGAGCAGAGTTCATCCCATGTAGAACTACAAGCCGGTATGGCGATTCTAGCACAAGGGAATGAAGTGGCTTCCATCGGGAAGAAGGTGAGGAGTAAAAAGATAAAAATGCTGAAGTTGAGTGTCCAGATTGGCTTCCTAAAGGATGGAATACAGAGATAATATACCAAGAATCTGGGACACACAATACCTTAAAAAAAAAAGGTATATTTTGGGGATGTGATGCCTTTGTAAGAAAACCTAGTTCATAATGGATAAAAAATGTCTCATTTTAATTTACACCAATAAAATGCTTTTTTATTTTTTTTTAGTAATATGTCGAACAAGCTAAGGGATATCGATTCTAGTCTAAGCTGATATTTAAAACGTAAAGCGTACTTAGAATCTGGAAAGAAGCCCAAGCCGAAGTCTAGGCTGCTGGGAAGCTTCAAAGATGAAGCATTTGATGCTTTAGATACTTTTAAGTTATAATATATCACTCGAGATATTGTTCTGTTATAATATATCACTAGTAATACTTGATGTATATTTTTGTGGGTACATGTTTCATCAAATTTTATCATTGCTTCATTTTGATTACCAGCCTAACAACAACAAGAGTGCTCCAACAATGATTGTTGTTACTTCTCCTGCACCTTGCGAAAGCATGTAAAGTATGTAAACTCTCAAGTCTCACCCTTCCCACCTTCCCATCTGAACAATCATGCTTAGTTGATATAGTATTATATCATATAACCCAATCTACCATTCCCTTTGCATAACCATAGATCTGTATGTGATCCAATCCTAGACATTTTTCCGCAATCAGTACTCCCCATAGTGCAATAATCTTTCCTTTTCTATTTCTGCCATGTCCCCCTTCCCACCAAAAGTGAAAGAATTTCCATGGTTCTATAACTATGTAGGCACCACCTCCACATCTTCTCGAACAAGTACCATCGAAAAACCCTACCAGATATGTTTTTCAAATATCTATGCCTTTGAAAATTATGTGTTTGTTTTTATTCTTATATGGTCCATATTAATTGAAATATGCAATAGTTTTAATGATATCCTCCCTTACAACCGGATGCTTATAATAAAAAATAAGTGCATTATTGTTGCGCCAATTGGACCATAAAGATATCATGGAATAAATTTGTAGTTGTCATGATTTTTGAACCAAATTCACAAAGAGTGCCTCAATGATATGTTGTTGTAGAGATTCCATGCCGAAAATTTCCATGACCCCTTCCCAAAGTTCTTTCCCATAAGGGTAGTGAAGAAATAGATGAGCATTATCTTCTGTGCATTTCTTACATAAAAGACACATGCTTTGGCTTGTTTTGCAAATCAACAACCCTAATTATTTTAGTCATAGTTAATTTAAGAAAATAATGGGGACCCTTTTTTATTTTTTAGAGTTTAAGAAAATAAACCCTTGGAATATTTATGTTGATAGGAATAGGGGTTAAAAGGGATAAAAACTTTAAAAATTGGCTTTCCAAATGCTTAAGTGGAGGTAATTTGCATTTCACAAATCACAAAATCATTTACATAACGAAAATAATGATTTGAAACATCTTTTGTGATCTAATGAATCTAACCAAATCACTTTTATATAAGGAAAAAGCCATTTTTTAAAAATTTCGATAAAGAATACCATAGGACCGACTCCTACCATGTCAGCTTATCTCATTTTGTGAATTGAAAATTCTTCCAACAATATTATTTTCTCCTAATCATACTCACCGATGTGATAAAGCATATCTCATCGCATCATCACAAAAAATTCAATCATGTTATTTTGTTATCACTCATACTTGTCGATGCAATAAAGCAATCGCATTGCAGATCACATATCACACACCCATTACAGAAGAAAATATTTCATGTTGTTAAATTTTCCGATATTGTGATTGTGATGTCATGACCGGCAGAAAAGACAATCTGTCAGAATTTAATGAAGAGATTACACATAATTAATGATGTAATGCGATAGATCTGACTTCAATTGAGAAATGATTATAATGGCACGATAATCCATATCAGTGATCAATGTCATAAATTAACAGTTTTATCACCCATACGAACATAATAATTTCCCTGCAACAAGCATTCAATTCATATCCCATCAGCATGTAAAGTCTCATCCATTTGCAATGTCTCTATTTACTACGATATTTGTGCATACTATAAGACTCAAAGGTTACTACTTCCCACTCACTCTTTATTATTTATTTACATATAAGATCGAGTAATCAACGTTCTTCCAAAATTCTTAAGGCTTTGAAGAAACAAAAGAAGCATATGGCTCATGTTAACCGTGTGCCTACTACAGAGAGAATAGAGATGTTGCCATTTTTCACAGATATGACTTGTGGACCTGAAAGTGGATCCTCCCTGTGAGAATCTATGTATAAGCTATTTCAAGATGAGAAGCCGCACAAAATCTAGAGAAAAACAACATCAGATGCCCCAAATTATTCTGAAGTGATAATTGGAGATGTAGCCAATTCATTTCTTCACCGAATTGCAACAAGGCCAAAGATACTACCATATACTGATATGGTTAGGTGGATTATTGAAAATCTTAATATTCGGGACATAACTTTCCTGACCAGTAGAGGGAAAATGATTGGTTCCTTTGAGGCCAAAGACCTGAAAAAAATGTACCATCTTCCGGACCCTGATAATATTTATGATAAAGAATTCCTTGCAAAATTGGCTAAGGAAAATGAACTCAAGTCAACATTGATAAAGCAGTGGAGGAGAAATCCTAACAAACACAAGAATGATGAAAAGGGTATTTACTCTACTGATTCTCTCACAAGTCCCTATTGCTATATCTCAACTATGATGTCTAGACCTTTTGGTCAGTAAAAAAAACTAGATTCTCAGTAGAATGGGTTTCCCTTATGGAAGTAGTTGTTGATGCTTATGTTATGGATTGGGGCAATATTATGTCAAACAATATTGCCACCCAAATTTTATAATATAGAAAGAATCACTCTATCTCTTCCAAAATTTTATGGATGACATATGTTTTACATCAAATTTCTAGCCATGGGCTAGAAGTGAACTACCCAAGATATCCTTCCCATTAATGTATTTCATAGTATTCTGTGGAATTCCAAATATGAAAGCAATTTTAGATAATCTATCATGGAGTTATACTTCCCCTTTTTGAAGCTATTTTTAATGAGAAAGCCCCCAGACTTTTCAAAGAGGCCCAAGCTGACTTCCCTTCTATAGGAAAATGGTTTGGTGAGGAGTCATTTACCTATGTACAAGTATTTAGAAGCCTAGCTCATCCACATGTCTTACCCCTTTATGTTCTTGATAAACTTCTTGCAAGAGAAATCACATAGCAGTCTGTGGGAAATGGTCTTACAATATTTTTGAAAGAAGCCAAAAATGCATTGTGGCCTTCCTTTCCAAGTAACTGTGGTGTGTATGGACTAGACAACTACAAGCATGCTGTATGGAAATTGGCCAAATAGAGTGTTTGAAATTGTTTACAATTCCAAAAAGGAAATATGATCCCCTGAAAGTGGCCAATAATTTCACTACTCAAGTAAAAATCAAACCCTTTATGCACAAAGATAATGATTTTGATGACTTGTTTGAGTCCGTCGAAAACTATGTTGCAGTTAAGAAGTTGGAAAATTTACACCTGCACCCACCACAACTATTAAAGTTCCAACAATACAGAAAGAAGAGAATCTAAACAATCCCACTCAAGATATTAGATTTCTCTCAAACCATGACTCAGAAAGAAAATGAATCAGTTATTAAGGATATTGAAGTCCTTAATACACCAGATCAAGAGAATTCAGTTGAAGTTTAAACAATAGATTTGGATTTCCCCAGTAATCTCAAAGATGTCTAGAAATATTTTGACCTCAAATTCCAAGAAGAACAAACATCCATGATTATTGACCAACAATACAATGTACAAACTCCACCTTCAACAATTTAGGACCTATTTACTGCTAGGACCTCTAAAAAAATGTTAAGTACAGAAATATTGGAATACATCCCGACCTTCCCTACATCCGAAATTGTTTTAAATATTCAATAAATCCCTCCTTTGGACATCTTTTATATTCCTAGGCACAAAGAAGTTGTTAGCAGACAAAATAAAAGGAGAAGAAAAAAGAATTCCCAAACTCTCACCCAAGAAGATATGTCAATTGACATTTGGAAGGATACTGAGTTAGATCCTTCACAGGATATAACTCGGTTATCACAGTTTGCATGAGCCTATGCATTTGCAACTATTGACAAAGCATCAAAGATTCATCAACTGATGAAGAAAAAACATGAAAAAATACTTCAACTTGAGACAAAATTACAAGCAGAAAAACAGTGTGTTAGCCAGCAGTTACATGTACAAATTTCACAACTGCAAGAGAGCCTGCATCAGCTAAATATTCAACATCAAGGGGAAATTAGTTCTAAATATACTCAAATTAATCAATTACAGTTATCTATTGAGAAAATGAAATATGTTCTGAAGATTGATGGGTTTAGAAAAGAAGATTTAGAGTTAAACACCTTATTGGCACAACAACAAGTCATCTTTTGTCAGAAATTAACCAGCATTCTTGAATTATGTGAGAAAAGTGATTCGATTGTGAATCACATTGTTGATATGAGAATTAGTTTTGATGACATAGATGAGAAGGTATCCAAATTTGTTACTTGGAGGGATTCTTCTAATGGCCGAAATTCCAACCTGCCTAGAATTGAAGAATCAAAGAAAGAAATATTTTTCACAGATTAGGATATACAACTAAAGAAATCCAAAAGGGAAATAAAGAAAGCTAAAGATATTGCCACAAACATTGTGGAAACTATCATCAACAACCTAATTGTATCAAATATCATAGATAGATGTCCTCCTGGTGCATTACCTGTTTGTGCTCAACCTAGTCTCCTAAATTGAGTTCATTTAATTGTCAACCAATGTTGGTAAACTGCTGAAGTGAGGTGCACTGTATGTGCCTAGGTGTTTGTTTCTTACTGTGTTGTGTCTAGTGTTTTATGATGTTTTTGGTCTTTTTATGTTTTTATGTTCACAAGGGAAAGAACTAAATGCTGGTGGAAAGAAGCTACTAGTTAAAAAACAGAGTGAAGCCTAAATTGTTGATGACAAATGAAAAATGCAAGTACTGAGACAGAACCAAACCTAAACTATGACTTAGCAAAATACAAGCTTGATAATGACTTCAAGAAAATAAATCACAACATGAACTTAACTTGTCCAATTCATTCATTGAAGATATTTTGGAAGAGCTTGAGAAGTGGGCAGCTAAGTGTAAATAAAATTCTCCTAACTAAACAATTAAACAATCAATCTTATAATGATACAACATCTCATCCATGATTAAAGATTTGCTGAAACATATTTGGAAAAGAACATTTGTAACATTATAAGATATCTACTCTAAAACTAGCTCCTAACTCTATTCTGCAACTTAGTTTAACACCACTAAACCTCACTCAAAAGTTATAGATTTCCTTTTAGAATAGTATTTTGAAGAAAGGCTTGTTTGTGAAATGGTAAAAAGGTTGCAAAAGTACTCCAGGCCTGGTACTGATACTATCTTCTGTCCAGATGATTATGAGTTAATATAATTCTAGAACAAAAGAAGTTTTGTAAATAATGAAGACCGTGGTATTTAAGTTTAACAACTAATTCAATTTAAAATGAAATGGATGGAAACTAATCTTAGAATGTAAATACAGTGAGCTAAGCTGGAACTGAACTAAGGTGTCACTAGTCTACAGTGAACTGTGCTAAATTAAAAAGCCATTATCATACTTGAAACGAAATAACAGAGCATGAATTAAATGCAATTTGCCTCCGGAGTGCCCTAACTGAGTTATCATGCAATTAATCTATGGTATTCTACAGCCTATTTCGTTCATCATGAATGGTATTTTGGAAGAGCTTGTTAGAACAATCCTGGCTATACAATTCAATGCATTTGAATGCAAACATGAAAACTGAAAGCAATTACAATTAAAAACTAAGACATCACAGCTATTTCCTACTCATTATTATGATGTGTTGGAAGAGATTTTAAGAGTAAGATTAGCTATGCTACTTAGTGTAAACAAGCAACTGAATCCTACAGTATCACAGTTATACCTTAGTCATCATAATGATATCTTGGAAGAGCTTTTAAGAGTAAGATTAATTGTGATAATGAACGAAAAAGATTGCAAATAAAATCTATAACACTACAGCCATTTCTCATTCATTATAATGATCTTTTGGAAGAGTTTCTTAGAACAAGTATAGCTATAATGACTAATGAAATTAACTAGGAACGCAAACTTCAAAAACTTGAAAACGAACTAAGATACTTATCTAAATTGCAAAAGTAAAGCCGCTCAGGAGGCAGGGGCCCTCTACCACCAGAGTAGCATGAAATCTAACCCAAGATCAACTCAACACGTTCAAAGAAATGTTGTCTTCTTCATTAAAGGAAAATAACTTAAAACAAAGTATTCTCGGTCTTCAGAAATATAGTAGTCAATCCACGAAATCTAATCAAAATCTAGAGCTTGTCTCTCGGTTTCCCAAGTACATTTATAACAAATCTTCATAACAAAACTTGAGATAATACGGGAATCATTGTCTTTTCATATCAAAATCGTACTAGAACTCTAAAGATGGCAGCGTAAAGTGACAAAGGACATCTGGACTGTCCTTGTCCTATTAGGAGTCTGCCTCCTTGTGTGAGTTCCCACGTACAAAACCACGTCCATAATTCCATTCATTCTTCATGGTGAGCAACAAACGTTGAGGACATGATGTGGAATATACCCATGTGTGGCTTTTCCTGAGAGGACACCTGGAACATGCTTGAACATGAAGACAACTGCAGAATTGGCGACTAGCTACGGAATGTCTGCATTCTGTAGCTAGTTTCAGTTCAAAATGCATTACAATGACAAAATCACAAAACTTAGCAAGTTAGCCATGATATTCATTCTTAAAGTAATTTTAACTAATTTCATTGATCATTTGAGCCTGGGATAACAATGGACAAAAGAAAATGGGGTGAAGTATGATGGAAGAAAGAACAATCTTGGGGCTCAACATACCCCCACTGCTGACTTCTTGCATGTCCTCATGCAACTTATTCCATAAACTCAGAGACTTCTGCAAGAACATCCAACCCTCTTCTTCTTCTTTGCTTGGAAGTTAAAGGCCTTCTGGGTTTCCTGATGACTAACTTGAACCTTAAATTGGTAAGTGCCCTGATTAACTTCTTGTTCCTCTTTTTTAGCTTTTCATTAGCCTTTTCCACTTTGTCCATTTTTAGAGACAAGGTTGAGTTCATACTGGTTTTTAATTTAACTTGTTCCCTCAGAATATCATTCTCAGTCCTGATATGTCTATTAAGTACTTCGAGCTCGTACCTATCTCTTCTTAACACATCTATTTCGGATAGTGGAGGACTAGGGGTTCTATCTCTATTCTCTGAAGCTTCCCTTTCCAATGTTTCAACATAGTTATAAATTTCTTGTTGTGCAGGGTCAATTTCAGGGGCTTCTTCATCACAATCTTCTTCAACATCTTCTTCAATAGATGTTTCCTCATCTTCTATGTTTATCACCCCGATTTTTTTGATCTGTGTTTTACTTAGTTTCCCCATAAGTCTATGGCTTCTTCTCAGCTGGGATGGTCCCTCTCCTTTTTCTGTGGCAAATTTTCTGATTACCCTCTCTTCCTTAAGCTGTCTCTTAATCTGAGTCAATTTGTTAGAGATTATCTCTTCACTGCTTTATTGAATTGCTTTATCAGTTTCAATTTTAGAGGCTCTCCATTTTCTGCTTCTCTTTGTAGGCTGATGTTCAGGTGAAGGCTCTTTTGGTTCCTCAAAGTGATTTCTCACCAAGAAATTATCCCAATTATCTTTTGTTTTGGCTAAATGGTGTTCAATTAGAATCTTAACCAAGCCATGATGGTATAAAGTTGTTTCTAGGAATTGGACTCTCCTTTGAACACTTGAAGCCATATTTTTTAAACTTTGAAGTAAGAAATAGGGCAAATTAAGCTCTTCTTCTAGGAAATGCATTATCAACCTAATATGGTAAACATAGAAAGTACCATATCTACCTTCACAAGTGATAAATTTTTGTAGGATAAGAAACATGTTTCTCCATTTATTCTTTAATGCAGAGCTTGGAATTCCATTTTTAAACACAGTGACATCCATACCTGGTGATTTGAGGATCTGCTTCCATTATTCATTATGAAATTCTCTGTTCTTAAACCATCTTTCTCCATGTCTAGGCAATCCTGTTGCTTCTACAATAAAAACCTCTGTGATAGTGAATTTAACATCTCCAACTTCAACCTCGGCTCCTTTGAATGACCTTGCAAACATTTTAGTAACTTCTTTGTGGAAGCCATTAAATTTCTCAAGGAATTGCAACCATCCTACTTGTTGCAACATTTCTCTATTTTGAGGGTATCCTTCCAGGTATTTTGTGCCCACTGGTTTAGTTCTCATGATGAGGCCCATAATTTCTTCAATCTTCATATTAGTGCTTTTTCTGCTCACGGAGACAATGACTTCAACCTTCAAATTAATACTCCTTTTCTTGACAGTTACAGTGCTTCAGTCTTCAAACTGATATACCTCTGCTTCACGGTGACAATGGCTTCAAATTTCAAACTGATATACCTCTGCTTCTTGGTGACAATGGCTTCAACTTTCAAACTGATATACCTCTGCTCACGGTGATAGAGATACCTCTGTTTTACAAAATGAAATGATGAAGGGTTGGCTACGGGATGGAGTAATAGGGAGTGGTTACGGAACGAGTTAATGAAGTGAGGTGAAGAAAAAAAATCAATGAGTGAAAATACCACAGAGATATTTTACAACGGATTCAAAAATCATCATTAAATGATTTGGCTGGGTGACGTGAGAAAATCAACCACTTCAGCATTTTAACCCCTTAGATGATGATCGGGTATAGGATTTGAAATGAAAGATTTTTATCCAAAGTTTTGTGGAGGGTATATTTGGCATGATCAATAAAAATAGTCAAAGCAACTTTTCGAATTATTCATAACTAAAACTATATTAAAGTTTTTTTATGATATGCCATTATAACCAGAACTTTTTACCTTTGCTTTTCATCTGCTTTTTGTGGTCTTTATATACTTTGTTCTCCTCTAGAAACCATTACTTTGTGAGTCTTCATAATCCTTCTTGATTTTGCTTGTTCATGGATATACTGGATCATTTTGTTGCAATTCAAATGTCTGCTGATCGGTGCCTTCAGGATCTGTAGCTGCGGAATGACTGCCTGGCTGTGGAAAGTCTGATTAGCTGCAGAATCTCTGTTTAGCTGCAGAATGTACCTGTAGAGAATTTTAATCATGGAATGAAGTGGTTTGGAATATAAGTGGAATATTATATGGAATGAGTGAAGATAAATGATGAAATATGGTATAATGGGATATGTATGAAGTGAATGATGGAGTGGGATGGATTACAATTTATAAAATGGAGTGGAAGAATATAAGAAATGGCCTGCAATCCATGACATGTGTTATTCATTTGCAGAAAAACATCAGACTTTAAATTTTGATATGGAAATGAGGTGGGTGAAGTATGGAATGAGATGAATGAAATATGGAATGAAGTGAAGTATGAATGAATGAATGAAATAGAGTATGGATGGATAAGTAAATGAAATGAAATGAAATAAGATGGATCATAAGTGCAATGGATCTGAACTTTTGATTTTGTAACAATTGCTTGCAGAAACGAAATGGAAAAGTTAGAGTGTCAGAAAGACTATGATTTTCGCCCTATCTTTTCTGTATAACATGCCAATCAGTGATTGGTTTTCATGTTTATATTTTATTTTTATTTATTTATTTATTTATTTTTTTCAAAGAAATAACTTCAGAAAATTCAATCAAGTTGATGAAGAAGAAAGATTCTTCTTCATTAACTTCACATCACTATTTTCCTGGAACTTCTTGAAAAATTCTTCTCTTGAGAGTGGTTTATGATGCAGCTTCAATCTATGACCATTCACAAGAAAAGTGACCTCTTCTTCATCTATTGTCTTGATTTTTACTGCTCCATTGTCAAAAAATTTAACAATTTCATAAGGCCCTAGCCAATGTGTTTGAAATTTACCTTGAAAATTCTTGAATTTTGAATCAAACAAGAGAGCCCAGTCACCTTCTTTGAACTTCTTCTCTTTGATATACTTGTCATGCCATCTAGTCCTTTGCTGTTGGACTAGACTTGTTTTCTAAACTGCATCTTGTCTGATCTCATCCAATTCATTAATCTGCTCCAATCTATGCTTTTGTGCCTCCGTTAAATCAAGTCCTAGCTGAACTGCCATTTAGAAGTTGAATGCCGGAACTCTATGGGAAACAAAACTTGCTTTCCATATAGACAATCATAAGGAGTATGACCTGTTGTGCTTCTCCATGTAGTTCTATAGGCCCACAAAGCTTCAGGAAGCCTGTCTGCTCAATCTCTTCTATGTAAATGGACAGTATTTGTTAGGATCCCTTCAATGACTTTATTGGTAGATTCCACTTGACCATTTTCTTGTGGATGATAGGGAGTAGATTTTCTGTGTCTGATTTTATACCTCTCCATCATTTGTTCCACTAGCTTTGATGTAAATTGAGCTCCTTGATCTGTAACAATTTCCCTTGGGACACCAAAACGAGTAAAAATATCCTCAAAAATAAAATTAACTACAGATGCTTCAGTAGCAAAAAGCAATGGCTCGGGCCTCTACCCATTTAGTAACATAATCAGTGCAAACTAATATATATTTCCTTTGTCTTGATGGAGGACTAATAGGTCCTACAAAATCCAAAGCCCATTTTTCAAAAGGTTCAATATGTACCTAAGGCTGCAAAGGCATCTCACCTGAAGGAGAAGATTTCCCTACCCTTTAGCAACTGTCACACCTTTTTACATACTCTTTAGCATCTTTAAAAAGGGATGGCCAATAGTATCCTAAATGAAGGACCTTATAAGTTGTCCTTTTATCAGCAAAGTGTCCGCCACAAGGTTCATCATGACATGCCTTGAGGATCTCAGGCATCTCATCTTCCCGAACACATCTCCTAATGATAAAATCTGGACCTGTTTTGTATAACTCATTAGCAACCCATGAATATTTTTCACTGTCATAAATGATCTTTCTTTTGTCTCTTTTGTTCATTGTTAAATTTTCCAGAAACTAAATAATTAGCAATATCAGCAAACCATGGAGTTTGAGTAGAAATTGCAAAAAGATATTCATCAGGAAATTGATCTTCAACTGGAGTGTCATCTTTGATATTTTGGAGTCTAGATAGGAAATCAGATACTGTGTTTTGTTTTCCAGGCCTATCTAGAATGGTAATGTTGAATTCTTGTAAGAGCAATAACCATCTTATGACTCTTCCATTAGTAATTGATTTGTTCATTAAGTATCTAATTGCAGAATGATCAGTGTGAACAAAAGTTTCATAGCCTGTTATATAGTGTCTAAATTTGTTTATGGCATGAACAACAACTAAAAACTCTTTTTCAGTTATAGTATAGTTTAACACTGTAGGAGTCAAATTTTTACTGGTATAGTAGATGGCATAAGGAATCAGGTCTTTTTGTCCCAATACTGCTCCTAGAGCTGTATTAGAAGCATCTGTTGAGATATGAAAAGGTAACTTCCAGTTAGGTCCCCTTAAAATAGGTGCTTCAGAAATTTTTGTTTTCAGGGTTTCAAAGGCTAACTGGCAATCAGAATTCCATTTTAATTCACAATCTTTGGTAAGTAATTTGAAGAGTGGAGATGCTATCTTGGTGAAGTTTTCTATAAACCTCCGATAATATCCTGTAAATCCTAGAAAACTCCTAACATATTTTTGACAACTTGAAATAGATAAGTTAGAGATGACTTCAAATTTTGACTCATCAACTCTAATCCCATCCCCTGAAATGTGATGTCCTAAAACAATTCCTTCAGTAAACATCATAAAACACTTCTCATGACTAAGTGAAAGATTTTCTTCTTTACATATTTTTAAAACTTTTTCCAAGTTTTCTAAGGCTTCTTCAAATGTGTTTCCATAAACTGTGAAATCATCCATATATACCTCTACACAATCATGTATTAGATCCGAAAAGATTCCTAATACTGCCCTTTGAAATGTTGCAGGTGCATTGCATAATCCAAATGGCAATACTCGGTAAGAATAGGTACCCCAAGGACAGGTAAATGTGGTTTTGTCTTGATCCTCAAGTGCTACTTGAATTTGATTATAACCACTAAACCCATCTAGAAATGAGAAGTACTTTTTGCCAGCTAAGGTATCTAACACCTGATCTATGAAAGGTAAAGGGAAATGATCTTTAAGAGTAGCTTTGTTTAATTCTCGGTAGTCAATACATACCCTCCATTTACCATTTTTCTTTGGCACAATTACCAAAGGAGAAACCCACTGACTATCTGAAATGGGATAGATGAAATTGACATTTAACAATTTTTGCAATTCTTCTTTAACAATCTCCCTAAGATTTGGATTCATCCGTCTTTGAGGTTGTCTGATTGGTTTACAATTTTCCTCTATATAGATGTGATGAGTGCAAGTCTTGGGGCTTATCCCTTTCATGTCAGTTTACTCCCATGCATATGCAGAAGAATGTCTCTGTAATACCTTGACTAACTCTTCTTGTTGAAATTTTTCTAGGTTCTTGTTTATGTTCAAAGTTTTGCCTAGAAATATCTCACTTGTAGAGTTGCCAAATTTATCCATAGAATGAAGAGACATCTGTCTTGGTGACAAAAACTCAATGTTGGATCCCTCTTGAAATTGCTCATGTTTTTAATCTGAAGAGGATTCAAAGTTTTCTAGAGTATTCAAAATTTGATTATCTTCACTAATTTCTGAAATTGTGAAGAGAGGTTGTAAGTCTTATTCATCCTCTATCCATTGAGTATCATCTAAATCTGTAATTTTCCTAGCTGGAGGATACAAAGTGAATTTCTTAGTTGAACTACCATCAGAGATGTACATATCACCGGATCTACAACTAATGAAAGCATCAGCCGTAGCCAACCAAGGTCTTCCTAATATAACAGGATGCCCTCCTAGATTATTCTTAGGAGTTAGGATCATGAAATCCACAGAGTACTCCCAAGAATCTAGGGACACTGGAATGTCTTCTATTACTCCATCAGGTTTGATCACAAATCTGTCTGCTAATTGTAATAATGTTGGTGTAAAGAGAAGATTAGGAAGTTTCAGTTTATCCATGATTTGCCTACTCATGATATTGATTGCTGCTCCTAAATCAATGAGTGTGTTTTGAATTTCAATTCCATTGATGTGAATTTTAACAACTGGATTTCCTGGGTTCAGATACTTTGGAATGGCAATCTTACCCATCATAATGTCTGCTGTCATCCCCGGCCATTGAATTTTTTTTGTCTCTCTTATTCTTTTTCTTATTTTCTTCTATATGCTCAACTCCTTTATTGTTTTGGCTAAATTAATTTCGATGGCTTGTAATAACAATCCTTAACAAACATTTTCACTTATTTGTGAAAATCATAATTAGGCACCATAATTTGTTTTTCTTCACACTCCTCTATCAATTTGTAATCTTTCCGGAAAGGGAGGTGTAGAAGTAGATGTAGATGGTTGCTCTAATACAGGAGTTGAATTTATTGGATCTTTTTGCTTTAATTTTTTAGTGTTTGGGTCTTGAAAGGATGTGTCTTCCTCAAGACTTTTATTCACCCGTAGAGTGTCTTCCTCAGAGTTATCTTGTTCTTGTATGATCACAGAGGGTTTCCTCTTTTGAAGTATTCTTCCAGACCTAAGTTGAACTTCACTAAGGTCTAGAGGAGTAATTAAATAAGTAGGAAACTGTTGGCCTTCTATCATGTATGTGTTCTGAGGATTTTTATTATTGGGGTTTGGTATGGGTTGAGCAAAATCATTTGATTTTTGAGGAAATGGTAATGGAAGTGGTTGATTTTGATGTGGTAGGTTCGATGATGTTGTTGAGGATTTTGTTGAAAATTTTACATGAGGATTTTGAGGAGAAAATGTGGGTATGGTGGATAGGATTATGATACCGATAGTATTGAAAGTATCTTTCCATAGGACTTTGTGCTCTCAGTGCTCAAGCTTGAGATTGATTTTAAAATTGAGGCCATGGTTGCTGCCAAGAATCCATATGGACACATATTCGATCATAATCCTTAACAGACAGGTCTTTGCCGCGTCTTTCCGGGAGAAATTGAGAGATTCTGTGGAATTTGTAGGGGTTTCTTCTTGAAAGATAGCTTTGAGACTAGGAAGTGAAGGAAAACTCCTGGTCTCATGTTTTTCTGAGCAAATTACACAAGTCTCTACTATTTTTGCATCCAAAGGGCACTCTCTCAAGGCATGCTTCTTTCTACATTTGGGACAAAAGATTGCTAAGGCATCAGATTCAGCTTTTTGCTTGTTTTGTAACTTAAGGGTGTCTAGTTGTTCACTAAGAATCCCTAAGATTTCATATTTGAATTCATCAAGCATATGCCCTATCTCTGCCCTACTTACTATCCCAGAAGCAGACTTACTTGCCCTTTTTGTTAGAGCAGATCCTCGGGATTCTGCAGTTTTAGATTTCCCTCTTGAAAGGTTGATACATAACTCAGATATTTCAGGTAATGTGAGATGTGATATATCCCCTTTTCCCATCATGTTAAGGATATCCAACCATTCATCCCTAATTGTTTTCAACAAAAGATATTTTAAGGTGTCTTGATCTAGGTTTTCCATTTTTTCTCTTTTGATGTTGTAATGAAATCTCTCCAAAAAATCTTCCAAGTTTTCATCTTATTTTTGTAACATCTTAAACACTTCTTCCTTATGATTGACCGACATACAATAATCCAGATGCCTCTCTATAAATGCTTGTTTCATGTCTTCCCATGTTCTAATAGAACTATTAATCAAACTCATAAACCACTTCAATGTCAGCCTTTCAATGTTGAAGGAAATAATTTAAGTTTTTGAGCATCTTGTAAGTAGTCATAAGTTCTACATAGGACTTCAAATTCAAATAGGAAGTTTTCAGGATCTTCAGTTTTAAGTCCATAGAAGTTTGGAAGGACAGAGGGTGAAATGTTTTTCATGGTTGTATTGGTTTCTTCATCTACTATAGGAAACCCAAAAGAGCTTCCCATTTCTCTTCTACCTCTTCCTCTACCTCCTTCTCCTTCCACACCTCTACCTCCTTCTCCTCTACCTCTACCTCTACCCCCTCCAAATAATGTGTGTTCTCCATTAAAGACTCCTCCTCCCCCTTCTTCTGCCATGGTTGATTCTTCTGTGGAAGTGGAAAAGTTTGTGTCCCTAACAGGAGTCCTTGGATCTTCTTCTAAGACAGGTTCAGTGGATGAAGTGGAAGGTCTCTCTAATGGAATATCTGATCTTAGGTCTTCTAGAATTCTAGGATCAGTAAAGGATGGAATGTGGGTCTGAGTTGAAGGTGTACTAGATATTGGTCTAGGTGAAACAAGTGGTGTTCTAGGAATCAAACTTCTTATTCTGCTTCTTATGAATCTACCCCTTGAGTCTCTCTCTCTACGCATATAATTTTTTTGGAAGTTAAGAAACAAAGGTTACCTAGTTTTCACTTCCCCGGAAACGGCGCCAAAATGTTTGTGCTCAACCTAGTCTCCTAAATTGAGTTCATCTAATTGTCAACCAGGGTTGGTAAACTGCTGAAGTGAGGTGCACTATATGTGCCTAGGTGTTTGTTTCTTACTGTGTTGTGTCTAGTGTTTTATGATGTTTTTGGTATTTTTATGGTTTTATGTTCACAAGGGAAAGAACTAAATGTTGGTGGAAAGAAGCTACTGGTTATAAAACAGAGTGAGGCCTAAATTGTTGATGACAAATGACAAATGCAAGTACTGAGATAGAACCAAACCTAAACTATGACTTAGCAAAATACAAGCTTGATAATGAATTCAAGAAAATAAATCACAACATGAACTTAACTTGTCCAATTCATTCATTGAAGATATTTTGGAAGAGCTTGAGAAGTGGGCAGCTAAGTGTAAATAAAATTCTCCTAACTAAACAATTAAACAATCAACTTATAATGATACAACATCTCATCCACGATTAAAGATTTGTTGAAACATATTTGGAAAAGAACATTTGTAACATCATAAGATCTCTACTCTAAAACTAGCTCCTAACTCTATTCTGCAACTTAGTTTAACACCACTAAACCTCACTCAAAAGTTATAGATTTCCTTTTAGAATAGTCTTTTGAGGAAAGGCTTGTTTGTGAAATGGTAAAAAGGTTGCAAAAGTACTCCAGGCCTTATACTGATACTATCTTCTGTCCAGATGATTATGAGTTAATATAGGTTTAGAACAAAAGAAGTTTTGTAAATAATGAAGACCATGGTATTTAAGTTTAAAAACTAATGCAATTTAAAATGTAATGGATGGCAACTAATCTTGGAATGTAAATACAGTGAGCTAAGCTGGAACTGAACTCGGATGCTACTAGTCTACAGTGATCAGTGCTAAATTAAAAAGCCATTATCAAACTTGAAACGAAATAACAGAGCATGAATTAAATGCAATTTGCCTCCGGAGTGCCCTAACTAAGTTATCATGCAATTAATCTATGGGATTCTACAACCTATTTTGTTCATCATGAATGGTATTTTGGAAGAGCTTGTTAGAACAATCCTGGCTGTACAATTCAATGCATTTGAATGCAAACATGAAAACTGAAAGCAATTACAATTAAGAACGAAGACATCACAGCTATTTCCTACTCATTATTATGATATGTTGGAAGAGATTTTAAGAGTAAGATTAGCTATGCTACTTAGTGTAAACAAGCAACTAAATCCTACAGTATCATAGTTATACCTTAGTCTTCATAATGATATCTTGGAAGAGCTTTTAAGAGTAAGATTAACTGTGATAATGAACGAAAAGGATTGCAAATAAAATCTATAACACTACAGACATTTCTCATTCATTATAATGATTTTTTGGAAGAGTTTCTTAGAACAAGTATAGCTATAATGACTAATGAAATTAACTAGGAACGCAAACTTCAAAAACTTGAAAACGAACTAAGATACTTATCTAAATTGCAAAATTAAAGCCGCTCGGGAGGTAGGGGCCCTCTACCACCAGAGTAGCATGAAATCTAATCCAAGATCAACTCAACGCGTTCAAAGAAATTTTGTCTTCTTCAATAAAGGAAAATAACTGAAAACAGAGTATTCTCGGTCTTCAGAAATATAGCAGTCAATCCACGAAATCTAATCAAAATCTAGAGCTTGTCTCTCGATTTCCCGAGTACATTTATAACAAATATTCATAACAGAACTTGAGATAATACGGGGATCATTGTCTTTTCATATCAAAATCGTATTAGAACTCTAAAGATGGCAGCGTAAAGTGACAAAGGACATCTGGACTGTCCTTGTCTTATTAGGAGTTTGCCTCCTTATGTGAGTTCCCACGTACAAAACCACGTCCAGAATTCCATTCATTCTTCATGGTAAGAAAAAAACGCTGAGGACATGATGTGGAATATAACCATGCGTGGATTTTCCTAAGAGGACACCTGGAACATGCTTGAACGTGAAGACAGCTGCAGAATTGGCAACTAGCTACGGAATGTCTGAATTCTGTAGCTAGTTTCAGTTCAAAATGCATTACAATGACAAAATCACAAAACTCAGCAAGTTAGCCATGATATTCATTCTTAAAGTAATTTTAACTAATTTCATTGATCATTTGATCCTGGGATAACAATGGACAAAAGAAAATGGGGTGAAGTGTGATGGAAGAAAGAACAATCTTGGGGCTCAACATTACCCTTGGTAAAAGATTTGATAAGGAAATGGAAAGAAGTGTCAAAATTGAAAGAGGAGCACATCAAGAAGATAGAAAAGTTATATTGGGAAAGATATTGGAGATATCTAGTGAAGCTCCACAACCAATGACTCATGCTTCGATGTCTTATAGATATGTATTCATACATGAATCCTCCATTATCTAATGTTGTTTTTATTAGAAACCTACTCATTAGGCTAGGAAAAAATCCCAAGGTTCAACTTATGCTTAATATTCTTCAACTCAAGGAACAAATGGAAGAAGGAACAACATGACAATCCACCAAAAAATCACCCCTTTAATTTATGTTTATGTTTTCATTTTACTTACTTTAAGAGAGTTATGTGAAACCTCCTATGTTTTTATTGTAATGACTATTTTAATACTTATTAGTTTTATATTTAAACCCCTTCATATCTTTTACGACAGGGTCCTGAAATTAAAAAAAAAAGAATTTATTGATGTTGCACTTTCGTACTCTTAAAATTTTTTAAATAGGAAAGGTTGGACCGAGAGTTATTTCTCAAATGAACTGAGTAAATATATATATGGTACTTTTATCTTATATGTTTCATTTAATTTTCAAATTAGAAATAGTTCATTGATATTATGATGTGTTGTTTTATATATTTATCCTAATACAGTTTGACATCAATCCACTTTTGAACATGTTGTTTCTCTTATCATTTATATGTATATGCAATACATAATAAGTTGCTATATAAGCTTCATAAAATTTATTTAATTAAATTATTAATTAAATCAATTATCTTAAATGTTTTTCATATCTCTAAATGAACGTATGATATTTATTTTCACTCATTGAAATATTATTTCTTTAGATCGCATAAGGAAAAGGTTTCATCTCGGGATAGATAGATAGAAATAAATTTAGATATATAGATATAAACAAATAGATTTACTGTTTATTGCAAGCTTTCTTATCTTCCCATTTATCAAATTCCACTTAGAGATAAAATCATTCATTCACTCCAACTATATTAAATTGGGAAATTGGTCCCACAACTCCAGTCGGAGCCACCATTCCAAACGAGAAAGGGACGATATATAGGTCCCCGACTGGGTGGTTTTCCTCGATGTTGTTGCACTGATTTTCGGGGCCTCAACATTGTTGGCGCTAGAAGGAGGGCCATATGACTATGAATGACACCAAAACTTAAATTAAAAAGTAAATACCATCACGAGAGTCATTCTCCCTCCGAATCCACAACTTCTAGTCCCGTTTCAAAATCTCCTACTCATAAATCATAAGTTGTTCATTCTCCTCCTCAATCTCCTAGTTCTATTCATAAAGTAATCCCTTTAGAATACACTCTAGATCCTAAAGTAATCCCTTCAGAATACACTCTAGAGCCACCTGAAGTACATAATTTGATAAAGAAATTGGAATATATTTCAATTTTAGCAGAAAAAAATATACTTTCGAAAGCTTCAGAAGGAAGTGTTACATTGATTTTCGAAGTCACTGGTGTATTAACCTGATCAAAGAGTGAAAAACTTGGAGTTATCCCTTTCGAATTTCCTCTTCATTCTCATCAAAGGAAAACTACTATTTCTGAAACACAATCATTAACTAATGAGATTCAATATTTTATTACTTCTCCAACAACATCATTCATTCTTCCCTCTCCTTTATCTTCTCAAACAAGTTCTTCATTAATCATTAATCCTTCTTCTTCTCGGTCTACAACTTATACTACAAGTAATATTAGTTCCATAATCTTCTTTTTTACACCTTCTACTATTATTGGAACTACTTCTTCTACTTAAAATCCTCCTTTAGGACCACCCAATCCTCCTCATCATACAATGGCTAATAGACCTTGGAAAAATCCTGGAGCTGTTCAATTACTTGGGCCCCTTCATCCTTTACCTAAGCTTCCAGAAAGATGGTTGCTTAAGTATAATCCATATGATGGGTTACCTGTAGAAGAACATCTCCATAATTTCATGCTTGCTATAAATATTAGTGGAGTTACAATGTAATATTGCATAATTAGATTATTTCCTTATACTTTCAAGGATAAGTTGGATCATGGTATTTTTCACTACCATCAAGCATAATTACTAGTTGGGATATTTTCAAAGAATGATTTCTTACTAAATTTAGAGATGACCACACTACTACAACTCTTATCAATGATCTTTCCAATTTGAAAGAAAATACATGTGAAAATATCAAATACTTCAATCACATATTTAATAAATTGCTCAACAAAATCATAACCACATCTAAGCCTGGAGTAAACATACAAATAGAATGGTATATATCCTCTCTTCCTTCTAATATTGTTATTTTTGTAGATAAATCCAATAAGGCTACATTGGTAGAGAATATGAAATAAGCTCTTTCTGTTTTAAAAGTAATACATTCTTTGGAAAAGAAAAATGCTCAAGAAGAAAATAAAACTAGGAAATAATCTAAAGATCCCTATGATCTTGAGGGGTTACAAAAATTTCTCAAAAAATTTCCAACAATATGGTGGATATAAAGAAACAAGTAGTTGAATCTTCTTCAAAGAAACATTTTAGATATTTTAAGAAAACTTAGACATCTCAACCCCAAATGTGATCTCAAATGTAGAATCAGATCAAGATAAGGATCAAGATGAAAAAATATCTTCTGCTGAAGAATCTCAAGAAGAATAAATAGTCGAATTTCATGGACTATGGACTTTATTCTCCTAACCTCCGATGATTAAAATGAAGATGAGGCACTTCTAGTAAATACTAGAAGTAAAAATTCAGTCGATCTTCCTTAGTCACCTCAAAAGCAAAAGGCTTCATCACTTGTCGTTAAGGATAAAGTAGTCAATAAAAATAATTCTTCTACTGAAACCAATCCAACTTCTTCATTTCTTCCATCTACCTCTAAAACATTAGTGGTTTCAGATACCATTGAATACAACTTAGTGCAGAATATGAAGAAAATTAAAGCAATCATTTCTCTATATGAACTAAGAAAATTAAAACAGCAACATAAAATTTTTCTTAAAGAATTGAATGCAGTTCCCGCTACACCTTTACCTACTCCTGTAATTACGAAATTAGCTAAAGGAATAGGTACACCTCCTAATTATTCACCTGAGAAAATTGATGCAAGTGATGTTATTTTAATAGGCAACATATCCAATTCACATACCCCTCCTTTTCTTTTAGCTTTTGAATTATTCAACAAAAAAGCACATAAGTGTTTAATTAACTGTGAAGCTTCATAAAAAATTATGCCACATTTTGTTTGTCTCAAATTGAATATATCTCCTTAGAATTCAGAATTACATATTGTTCAATTAGATAGAACAAAATTTAAAGTATTATGATAAATGAATTCAATCCTTATCATATTAGCATCCAATTCAAAATTCCATCAAGTATTTGATATCTTAGTTGCTAATATACCAGATTTTTATGGTCCGATCTGAACCAGAGATTGTTCAGAAAAGCTTCATGGCTATTTTTCTATTGACTGGTCACATATGTGGCTTCCCCAAAATGGTAAGCCAAATCAAATCATGGTAGACCGTGAAAAGCATTTAAAACATTCAGTGACTGAATTTGAAGAAGAAAATGAACCCATGTTTTTCACTAATGATGTCCTTGGAAATTATTCGGTTGAATCCTTCTTAGGGAAATTCAATGCTTTAAAATCTCCATTTCTTATCAATTCAGTTAATTCTCATATTCAAAAAATTTCACAGAGTGATTCTTCCAAGTGTGTAAATACTATAGAAAAACCCTGTAGTGATTCTTTATTTTGGACTTTATATTTTGATGTGTCAAAATCTAGTGAAGGAGCAGGAACATGTTGTATATTAATCAATCCAGAAGGTGAAAATACTATGCTTACATGCAGTCTTGAATTAAAATGCACAAATTATACTGCAGAATATGAGGCACTAGTTCAAGGCTTAACCAAAGTAATTGATCTTGGTGTTAAGTATCTTAAGTTATTCAGATACTTGGAAATAATTGTTAAGAATGTAAGAAATACTATACATTGTATTTCCAACCATATTAAGAATTACCAATCACTAATACACTCTCTTAGCTTTCATTTTTTAGCATTCAATATCTCTTCTATTCGAAGAATTCAGAATGCATGTGCAGACCTTCTAGCAAACGTAGCATCCAAGCTTATTCCTTCAGAAGATTTTAGCCTAGATAGATTTTCTATAGAGTTGATTTTTTTCCCATATATTCCTGATAATGTAACTAATTTGAGGGTATTCAATGATTATGATCATTGTTATCACTTTTCTTACATCAGAAGGATCATATGATGATCAATTAATTGATGAAGATATACATGAAAGAAAATTACAACAAAAATCTGAAGAAAATGCTATACCTAAGTCTGTGGTCAAACTTAAAGATCTTTATGATCTTAAAGATAGATTTAAAAATATTACTAATTCTAAACTCCAAAGTTCAACTTTGAAGTTTTAACTGGTAAATCTAGGAGCATATCTAAATCCTCAGAACACCAACCTAGGACTTGATCTTTTATTTGATGAAAGATTAGCATTTATTCATTTATTGAAAAAATACAAGAATGCATTTGCATGGAAATATGATGATTTAAAAACTTATGATATTTTAATCATTCAACATACTATCTAAATGACCTCCACTGGAAAGGCTATACAACAAAAACTAAGGAAGATTCACCCTCACCTTGAAAGTCAAATCAAAATTGAACTTAACAAACTCCTTAAAGAAAAAATTATTTTCCTGGTTAGGAATTCTAAGTGGGTATCCAATTTAGTTCCTATTAGGAAAAAAATGATGATATTCGTATTAGTATAGATTTTAGAAACTTAAACAAAGCTTTTTTGAAAGATTATTTTCCATTACAATGGATGGAACAAATTTTGCAGTTAGTTGTTGGTTCTGAATTGATGTCTTTTCTTGATGTATTTTTAGGTTATAATCAATATTTGGTTCATCCTAAAGATAGATTAAAAAATTCATTCAGAACAAAATGGGGTACATATGCCTATCAAAAAATTCCATTTGGATGAATCAATGCAGGAACACCCTTTAAAAGAGCAATGGATATTTCTTTCAGAGGGTTGATCAAAAAAATAATGGTCGTCTATTTAGATGATATAACTATTTACTCCAAGAAAAGGAGAGACCATTATCACAATCTAAAAAAAATCCTCAAACACTATTTGAAATATGTTTAATCTCTTTAAATCCAAAGAAGTCTTATTTCACTTTAAGTGAAGGAAAGCTCTTAGGATTTATTGTTTCAAAGCAAGGTATTTATATTGATCCTGAAAGAATTAAGGAAATTTCTGAATTATCACATCCCCATAACAAAAAATCCATGCAGTCCCTTTTTGGAGAGATAAATTTTGTTCAAATATTTGTTCCAATTTTTTCTCAATTTTCCTTTCCTTTGCAAGTGATGATTAAGAAGAATTCACTTTTTAAATGGGGACATAAAGAAAGAGAAACCTTTGATTTGATTAAAGAAGCTCTCATTAATTCACCTTTTTTGTCTACCCCATATTTTTCCAAAAAAAATATTTTGTATACTTTTGCATCAAAAAAATCTTACGATGCTATATTAACACAGATTGATGATCAAAATGTCGAAGCACCTATTTCATTCTTTAGTTCAAACCTACAGGGTGCGGAACTAAATTATTCTGAAGTAGAAAATCAAGCATTTGATGTCTATAAAACTCTAAAACATCTGAGACCTTTTCTCCTCAAAACACACACAAAGGTAGTAATTCCATTCTTGGTCATAAGGCAACTACTTATATAGAAAGAACTAGGAGAAAAAAGAGAAAATTGGGTAACTACTTTGCAGGAATATGAAATTGAAATAAGACCAACCAAAATCAATATAGGACAAGGTCTCTACAAACTGATATCTAGAGCATTTGATTTACCAAATGAAAAAGAATCAGGTAATACTATATAAATCTCTAAGGTAATCTTAAATGATTCAGAATCATAGTATACTAATTTAATTTTTTACTTAAAAAATGGATATGCTTCGATATAACTCAATCATAAAAGAAATATACCTTTAATATTAAAATCTAATCAATACCAACGCATATACATGTTATCTTGTTTAGGAAAAACTATTACTCTGTATTACTAAGATGCGTTGAGAAATTTGAAGCTCAGAGAGTTTTGCAGGAACTTCATGATGGACCTGCAGGAGGAAACTTTGGTGAAGATACTACTGCACATAAGATCCTTCATGCAGGTTATTATTGGCCTACTCTGTTCAAAAATTCTCACACGTATGTGAGAAAATGCAAAACATGCCAAATTATTTCTGGAAGACAATGAAATCCAGCCTTGCCATTGCAACCAGTCAGCATTCATAAACCTTATGAGAAATGGGGATTGGATATCATAGGTGAGATTTTTCCTAACTCATTCAAGCAACATAAATACATTCTCACTGCAGAAAATTATTTTACTAAGTGGGTGGAGGTAATTCCACTAAAGGTAGTTAACTCTGAAGCCATAATTGAATTTATTGATCAATTCATTATTACTAGATTTGGCTTACCTAGTGCACTTATGTTTGATAATGCATCTTTTTTTTTGGGTAATAGTATGATATAATTTGATCTTAAAAGACGTTTTAAAATTAATTACTCTGCTAACTACTATCCCCAAGGTAATGGTTTAGCAGAATCAACAAACAAAGATCTCATAATAATTATAAAAAGAACTATTGATCAAAATAAGAAAAATTGGCATAAATATTTAACATTTTCTCTATGGGCATATTGAATTACTCAAAAAGCCTCCATAGGAGCTTCTCCATTTCATCTAGTTTATGGGAAAGAAGCTGTAATTCCTTCAAACCTAGTTCTTCCCTCATTAGCCCTAGTCCAATTTATTGATAAGTAATTTCTTCTTCCCTACAGTTAAGAATGTCATAGATACTTAAAATGGAAGAAGAAAGGGAAAATCCAAAATAACTCATGCTCATCATCAGCAAATAGTGAAAATCTCTTTTAATGCAAATTGTATTTCCCCAAAAGACTTCCAAATTGGAGATCTCGTACTCAAGTGGGACAAAGTACATGTGGAAAAAGGTAAGCATGAAAAGTTTCAAATAATGTGGCTTGGACCATTCCAAATCATCAAACAAATCGACCCATAAAATTTCATGTTACAATACCTTCAAGAGAGAAAAGACTTACTCCCTGATAATAGGCTAATCCTGAAAAAACTATTTTCCTAGAAGAAGATTTTATTATGAATGTATTATATCCATTTTATTTTCATTATTTTTAGAAAATAATGATTGACTACATACGTTTGGTCGTTCACAACACCTTTGAATTATTTAATGTTTTTTATTTTGAAGAATATTTTTTTTTGCGGAAATGACTACTAATTTAGAAAATTGAATGAATACTATAGAACTCTGAGATCCTTTTTCCATCAAAATTGAAAATTTTATAAACTCAAAATTTGTAAAGCCTTTTCAATCTATTATCAATCAGAAAAAGGTTTCATCTTTACAAAGAAAAGGACTTTTTGTAACAAATAATCTTTAAACTCTAAACTTTCATCCAAAACTCTTAATGAGTCAATAATTCTCCCCATCCATTGAAAACACATTTTGAGAGTGTAATTCAAAAATATAAAAGAAAAAAAAAAAAAAAAAAAACTTAGAGAAATCTCATCACGAGCTTGCTTACATGATCATATGTTAATGATTAAACTGAAATTACCAAAACTGCATACCAAATCAGGGTAATGGCTCATTATTATAAAAAATCATAAGACAAGGGGTCTCATCACGAGGCATCTTGTTCAGCTTAACTCATAACTAGTGAATGGCATTATCACTTTTTGGTCATCAAGCCACGACAATGAATTTTTAAGAGAAAAAAGGAAAATGAGTAACTAAGGAGCTAACTCAAAAGAAATTGTAAATAAATGGATGTGACACTAAGTTACTAATGGTTTAAATGTATCCTTGCTTAAGCTATTTATATTTAGTAGTAGCATTGGCTCTACCTATGACAAAAGGAGAAAATTACAAAGCCAAGTTATATAAAAGAATACCTACTTTACCTTTTTAAACCATACAATGATTGATATAGAGTAAGAGATATTTTATATATGAAAGGTTTATAGAAGATTAACAATATAGATGAGTTTTTTATAAATCGAAGTAATTTTATTCATTTAAATATTAAAAAAAAAAATCTTGTTTCCTTGAATCATTTCTACTTATTTAAAGATAGAAAAGAAATTGTTTTTCAGAGATAACTGGTTCTTCCAGTGAATCGTCAATTTTTATGTAAATCAACAACCCCCATTATTTTTAGCCATAATTACTTTAATAAAATAATGGGGACCATTTTTAATTTTTCGAGTTTAAGCAAATAAACCCTTAGAATATTTATGTTCATCTGAATAGGGGTTAAAAGGGATAAAAGCTTTAAAAATTGGCTTTCCAAATGCTTAAGTGGAGGTCAATCGCATTTCACAAATCACAAAATCATTTACATAAGGAAAATAATGATTTGAAACATCTTTTGTGATCCAATGAATCTAACCAAATCACTTTTATATAAGGAAAAAGCCATTAATTTTTTTTTTAATTTCGATAAATAATACCATAGGAACAACTCCTGCTATGCCAGCTTATCGCATTTCATGAATCACACATTCTTCCAGCAATCTTATTTTCTCCTACTAATCATATCGCATCGCATTATCACAAAAATCTCAATCATGCTATTTTGTTATCATGCATACTTGTTGATGCAATAAAGTGATCGAAGCATAGATCGCATATCGCACACCCATTACAAAAGAAAATATTTCATGTTGTTAACTTTTCCAATATTGCGATTGCGATGTCGTGATCGACAAAAAATACAACTCGTCAGAATTTAATGAATATATTACACACGAGTAAAGATGTAATGTGATAGATCTAATTTCAATTGGGAAATGGTTATAATGGCACGATAACCCATATGAGATATTAATGTCATAAATTAACGGTTTTATCACCCATACCACCATAATCATTTCCTTGCAACTAGAATTCAATTCATATCTCATCACCATGTGAAGTCTCATTCATTTTCAATGTCTCTATTTACTACGGTATTTATGCATATTGTAAGACTCAAAGGTTACTACTTCCCACTCACTCACTCTTATTTATTTACAGGAAGTCTCGAGTAATCAAAGTTTTTTTGAAATGTCTAAAACTTTGAAGAAAAAAAGAAGCATATCGCTCCTGTTAACCCTGCGCCTACTACTTGAGAGAGAACATAGATGTTTCCATTATTCACAGATATGACTTGTGGACCTAAAAGTGGATCGTCTTTGTGGGAATCTATGTACAAGCTATTTGAAGATGAGAAACCGCGCAAAATCCAGAGAAAAGAGACAACAAATGCCCCAAATTCTTCTAAAGCAACAATTGGAGACATAGCCAATTCATTTCTTCATCGAAATGAAACAAGGCCCAAGGTAATACCATATACTCATATGATAAGGTGGATTATCGACAATATTAATATCGAGGATAGAGCTTTCCTGACCAGTAGAGGAACAATGATTGGTTCCTTTAAGGCCAAAGACCTCAAGCAAATATACCATCTTCCGGACCTTAATAAGATTTATGATCAATAATTCCTTGTAAAATTTTCTAAGGAAAATGAACTCAATTCCGCACCAATAAAGCATTGGAGGAGAAATCCTAACAAACACAAAAATGATGAAAAGGGTATGTACTCTACTAATTCTCTCACAAGTCCCTATTGCTATTTCTCAACTATGATGTCTAGACTTTTTGGTTAGTCAGACACAACTAGATTCTTAGTAGAATGGGTTCCCCTTATGGAAGCAGCATCTAATACTTCTATTATTGATTGGGGCAATATTATGTCAAACAATATTTCCACCCAAATTTTAGAATATAGAAAGAATCGCTCTATCTCTTCCAAAAATTTTCCTCCATTTTATATGAGTGGTTATATTATGGATGTTGTATGTTTTCCACTAGATTTTCCAGCCATGGGCTACAAATGGACTATCCAAGATCCCCTTCCCATTCATGTATTTCAAGTATTATTTGGGAGTCCAAATATGAAAGCCATTTTTACATAAGTTGTCATGGATTTATACTTCTCGTTTTTTAAGCTATTTTTAATGAGAAAGCCCCCATACTTTCCAAAGAGGTTCAAGCTGACTTATCTTCTATAGGAAAATGGTTTGGTGAGGATTCATTTACCTATGTATGAGTATTTGGAAGCCTGGCTCATCCACATGTCTTACTGTTGTATGTTTCTGATAAACTTCTCGCAAGATAAATCACTTACCAGTCTATGGGAAATGGTCTTACCAGATTTTTGAAAGAAACTAAAAAGGCATTTTGGTGTGTATGGAATAGACAACTACAAGCATGCTATATTGTAAATTGGACAAATAGAGCATTTAAAATTGTTTACAATTCCAAACAGACAATATGGATCCCCTGAAAGTGGCCAATAATTTCACTACTCAAGTAAAAATCAGACCCTTTGTGCATGAAGATGATGATTTTGATGACTTGCTTGATTTTTCTAAAAACTATGCTGCAGTTAAGAAGTTGCAAAATTTACGCCTACACCCACCACAACTATTAAAGTTCCAGCAATACAGAAACAAGATACTGGAGACAATCCCACTTAAGATATTGGATGTCTCTCAAACCATGACTGAGAAAAAAAATGAATCAGTTATTAAGGATATTGAAGTCCTTAATACACCATATCAAGATAAGTCAGTTGAAGTTCAAACAATTGATCTATATTTCCCAATTAATCTCAAAGATGTCTAGAAAGATTTTGACCTCAAACTCCAAGAAGAACAAACAACCATGATTATTGACCAACAACCAAATTTACAAACTCCACCTTCAACAAGTCAAGATCTGTTTAATGTTGGGTACTCTAAAAAAAGTTGAAAAAATGTTAAGTACAAAAATATTGGAATACGTCTCGACCTTCCCTACATCCAAAATTGTTTCAAATATTCAAGAAATCCTTACCTTGGACATCTTTTATAGTCCTAGGCACAAAGAAGTTGTTAGTAGAAAAAAGAAAAGGAGAAGAAGAGATCATGCCCAGACTCTGACCCAAGAATATATGCCAATAGACATTGTTTGGAAAGATACCAAGTCAGATCCTTCACATAATCTAACTCGGTTATCGCAGTTTTCAAGAGCCTATGCATCTGCAACTATTGAAAAAGTATCAGAGATTCATCAACTAATGAAGCAAAAGCATGAAAAAATACTTCAACTTGAGAGAAAATTACAAGCAAAAAATCAAAGTGTTAGTTAGCAGTTACAAGTATAAATTTCATAACTGCAAGAGAGCCTACATCAACTAAATATTCAGCGTCAAGGTGAAATTAGTTCTAAAGATACTAAAATTCATCAATTACAATTATTTATTAAGAAAATGAAAGATGTTTCGAAGATTGATGAGTCTAGAAAAGAAGATTTATAGTTAAACACCTTATTTTCACAACAACAAGTCATATTCTCTCATAAATTAACCATCATTCTTGAATTATCTGAGCAAACTTATTCACTTGTGAATCACATTGCTGATATGAGAATTGGTTTTGATGAAATAGAGGAGAAGGTATCCCAATTTGTTACTTGGCAGGATTCTTCTGATGGTCGAAGGCTAACCTTCCTAGAATTTAACAATCGAAAAAAGAAATAATTTTCACAAATTGGTATATAAAACTAAAGAAAACAGAAACGGAAATGACCACAACTAAATATATTGCCACAAACATTTTGGAAAATGTCAACAAGAATGTGATTGCAGCAAATCTCATAGATAGATGTCCTCCTGGTGCATTACCCTTGGTAAAAGATTTGATAAGGAAATGGCAGGATCTGTCAAAAGTGAAAGAGGAGTACATCAAGAAGATAGAAAAGTTAGGTTGGGAAATATATTAGAGATATCTAGTGAAGCCCCACATCCAATGTCTCATGCTTCCTTGTCTTACAGAGACATCTCCATACATGCTACCTCCATTATTTGATGCCATTTTTATTGGACACCTAAGAATTAGGCCACGCCAACCTCCTGAGGTTCAACATATGCCTAATATTCTTCAAATCAAGGAACAAATGGAAGAAGGGACAACAGTACAATCCACCAACAAATCACCCCTTTAATTTTTGTTTCTGTTCTTATTTTACATACTTTAAGGAGATTTATTTGAAACCTCCTCAGTTTTTATTGTAATGACTATTTTAAGACTTACTAGTTTTATATTTAAATCCCTTCATGTCTTTTAGGAAGGGGTCCTGAAATTTTGAAAAGAAAACTTTATTGATGTTGCACTTTTGTACTCTTAAATTTTTCTAAATATAAAAGGCTGGACCGAGAGTTATTTCTCAAATGAAATGAGTAAATATATATATATATATATATATATATATATATATATGATACTTTTATCTTATATGTTTCATTTAAGTTTCAAATGAGAAATATTTCATTGATCTTATGATGCGTTGTTTTATATATTTATCCGAATACAGTTTAACATCAATTCACTTTTGAACGTGTTATTTTTGTTATCATTTATATGTATATGAAATGCATAAGAAGTTGTGTTATAATCTTCATAAATTTGATTTAATTAACTTCTTAATTAAATCAATTATCTTAAATGTTTTTCATATCTCTAAATGAATGTATTATATTTATTTTCACTCATTGAAAGATTATTTCTTTAGATGGCATAAGGAAAAGGTTTCATCTCGGGATAGATAAATAGAAATAAATTTAGATATATAGATATAAACAGATAGATTTACTGTTTATTGCAAGCTTGCTTGTTAGGTACCTATACTACTAGTTTAGTCCCTTATTGTTATTAGTATAGCCTCCTTATTGTTATTGTTGTACCCCTGTAACCCCAATATAGTTATTATTATGCCCTTAAATTATTATTGTTAGGTCGGCTAGGATTATATTGTGGCCCCATGGAGTCCTATATATAGAAGGAGGTTTTGGTCATTTGTATTTGTTACACATGAAAAAATAATGTGTAACGGTAGCATCCAAGAATTTTTCATATATGTAATGTATTAGAGGTTTCCCCCTCAAAATGGCTGATTTTTAAGGCATTGATCTCTCTTTTCTTATATTTTTGGGGCTGGTTTCACAACATTTGGTATCAGAGCTTTGGATTCTAGGGGTTCGCTGCTCCAAACAGGTCATCATGGAAGTTTCACTATAACATTTTTCTACAAAGGTTCAGAAGCTAAAATTTTTAGAGCAATAAGCCGAAATCCTGAGGAACGTCGTCGCAAAATTTCAGAGCTTGGTTCAAAATATTTTCGGAGGTATGATCTATGGAATTTAGGGCTTTTTGCAGGCTCGTAAATTTAACCTAAACATATCATCGTGGAATTTTCACTACAAATTTTATCTACGAGGTTTCAGAAGCTGAAATTTTCACAGAGCGAAGTTTGAATCCTAAGGAATGTTGTAGAAACATTTCACAGATTGATTCAAAATATTTTGGGAGGTAGGATATGTGGAAGTTAGGGTTTTTTCAGGCTCCTGAATTTCATCGCAAAGAGGTGATCGTGGGAAATTTTTCATAACTCTCTCCCTCTGAGCATCGGATTAGAATTATGTAGAGAGTGGCAGAAAGTACATGGAATTTAGTTTCCTGTCTATCAATTTCAAATATGAAGGACGAAACAGTGACACGTGGCGAGTTGTACAAGTTTTCTCTATTGAACCAGTCCATAATTAGGTCATTGTGGGAGATTGGACATAACTTTGGCTTGAAGAATCCAAATCATGTTAGACTTGTGGTATTTGAAAGAGGATTCAGAGGGCTACCTCAGGACCAAATTTTAGATATTGAAGATACTAAATCATAGAGATAATTCAGTTTCAATATTGAGCTCCTCAAAAGCAAGAAAAAGGTGTGTATTTGTTTTCCGAATTTCATAAGTATTGTGTAAAAAAATAGTTTGAATTGATTCCAAGGGCCTATTGAGCATATATTTTAGTATTGGGTTCTAAAATTCCTCCTAAAAAGAATTCAACACCCATTAAGCCCTCAGAATACTCTACTATAACTCATGAAGATGAATAATTGCAACATGGTCTATCAAAATTACAAGAGCAAGTGCACCAAATTTCGCTCACGCAAAGAGCAAAAAAAAATGAAATGGAATTTTTGAAGAAAGGCATGGAAGCGAAGATGGATGGTTTGAAGAATAATATGGATGATTTGAAGAAAGGCATGGAATATAAGATGGAGGACATGGAAGAAAAAATGAAGGACAACATGGAAAACATGAAGAATGATCTAAAAGCAGAAATGGAAGGTTTGACAAAGTTGATACAAGAAATGATTCCTAATGGTGAAAATATAGTAGAAGATATTCATGATGAGAACAAAATAGATGTTAATCGTGATTTCATAAACTCTAATGTTGGATGGAAGAACCACCATATTCCAAAGATGGATATGAGGAAGTTTGATGGCAACGATCCTGTAATATGGATACTACAGATGGAGCAATATTTTGATCTCAATAATGTGAAAAACACACAAAAGGTACACATTGCAACTTTACATTTAGAATATAATACATTTGTATGGTATCGATGGCTTTCCTTCCGTAAAATTTTTTTCACTTGGTTCATTTTTACAGAGGAAATGATGGCACATTATCAAGATACAAAGAGCAACACCTTCTTTAGCAAATTGATAAATCTCAAACAAAAGGGTTCAGTGGTGGAGCACATTTAGGACTTCCAAAAATTGAATATAAGAGTAACTGATATTCCAGAGGAACACAATATTCATGTCTTCATAGGGACTTTAAAGGATAACATCCAACATGAAGTTCGTGTTTGGGAACCTGATTCATTGGAGAAGTCATTTAGGTTGGCAATAAAAATTGAATGTAAAATTATGGCGACAAGGAAGCCTACCACTCACATCTATAAATATGGAAGTGTTCCTACTCCTTGACTTCCACAACCTATAAGGTTGACACCACAACAATTGGAAGAAAAAGGAGAAAAAGGGCTTTGCTACAGTTGTGATAGCAAGTACACTAAAGGTGATAAGTGTGCTGAGAATAAATTATTTTACATAGATTGTGAAGAGGAAGAATAAAATGAACAAGAATCTTCAAAAGAAGAGGATATACACCAAGAACCAACCCTAGAAGAGGAAGAAATGAGTCTGACCATATTGTGTAATGCATTGGCAGGAATTACCACTCCTCAAACTCTCAAGATAAAAGGACATATCAAGAATAAAAAGGTAATAGTGTTGATTGATTCGAGTAGTCCCATAATTTTATTCATTGTAAGGGAGCCAAGGAATTTAATTGTTTCCTATACCCAGCACTAGAATGTCAAGTTATGGTTGCAAATGGAGGAACTATAAATTGCTTTGGAAAATGCCATAATATCAAGTTAAACATGGGGGAATATGTATTGAATAGTCCAATTCTTTCCATTCCAATGGGAGGCGCTGATGTTGTACTAGGAGTACAATGGTTACAATATTTGGGGATGGTAGCTTTTAATTTTCAAGAAATTTTCTTGAAATTTTTTTCAGAAGGAAAGGAAGTCGAATTACGACGTATTGCAGGGAAGCCGGGAAAGATAATAAGCTCTAATGTCATGAAAACTCTTCTGAAGAAAGAAAAATGAGGCGTAATTTCACAATTATGCTCACTAGAAGTTCCAACATAAAAATCATTTATTTATATAGATCTCTAAAAAGTCTTAGAATTCATTCCAAGGTGTTTGAAACTCCCAAAGGACTCCCACCGATTCATGATCATGATCATGCTATTCATTTGATTCCAAGAACTGTTCCTTCAAACATCAAGCCTTATATATATCCTTATTTCCAAAAGAGCGAAATTGAACATATGATAGCAGAAATGTTAGAGGCTAGTATAATTCAACCTAGTGAATGTTATTTCTCTTCTCCAGTAGTATTGGTGCACAAGAAGGATGGATCATGGCACATGTGTCCAGACTATAGGGAGCTCAATAAGCTCACTATTATAGATAAATTTCCCATTCCCATGATTGATGAATTATTGTATGAATTACATGGAGCAATTTATTTTACCAAGTTGGATCTTCATTCAAGATATCATCAAATTAGAATGATGACTCGATATTTTTCAAAAAAAACATTTCGAACTCATGAGGGTCATTATGAATTTTTGGTCATGCCTTTTGGCCTTACCAATGCACCTTCTACATGTCAAGGGTTGATGAATTCCATTTTCAAACCCTTCCTTATAAAATTTTTGCTAGTATTTTTTTATGATATACTAATCTATAGCAGGTCTTGGAAGGATCATGTTCACATGTTGACAGGGTGCTCAAACTATTGCAGGAGAAACAATTATATGAAAAAGCATCCAAATGTTTCTTTGGAGTACAAGAGGTGGAATATCTGGGTCATATTGTATCTCACAAGGGTGTTAAGGTAGACCCTAACAAAATTAAATCCATTAAGGAATAGAAAGTCCCCACAACCATAAAGCGATTGAGAGAATTTCTCCGGTTAACAGGGTATTATCGCAATTTTTTTTTTAATTATGGGAGAATAACAACACCTCTAACAACATTATTGAATAAAGATGCATTTTCATGGACTCCTGAAGCAACTAAGGCCTTTGAACATCTTAAAGAGGCAATGTGCCTAGCACCAGTCTTAGCTATGCCAGATTTGACAAAAACCTTTATTGTGGAATGTGATGCCTCGAGAAATGGAATTGGTGTTGTTTTAATGCAAGAAGGAATACCCATGGCTTTTGAAAGTCATCCAATCAAAGGAAATTATTTACAGAAAGCTATTTATGAGAAGGAAATGTTAGCAATACTACATGCACTAAAGAAATGGCGACCTTACCTAATGGGAAGACACCTCAAGGTAAAAACTGATCATGATAGTCTTAAACACTTTTTGAAACAAAGAATATCTTCAGAAGAGCAACAAAAATGGGTCACAAATATGTTGGGTTATGACTTTGAAATCATCTACAAAAAAAGGAAGCTAAATGTCGTTGCAGATGCACTTTCAAGAAAGAATGAAGAGGTGGAAGCATTGCTTTGTGCCATTTCTATTATCCAACCGGATTGGATAACCGAAGAAAGGGATGAATGGAAGAAGGACGAAGAAGTGTGGACGGTCATTCAAAAGTTGCAGCAAGATCCTAGTACATCTGATACATTTAGTTGGAAAAATGATTCCTTATGGTACAAATATCGCTTATATCTTTGTAAGAGTTCCCAAATAAAACAATATATTCTTTTGGAATTGCACACTTCTCCTTTAGGAGGTCACTCAGGATTTTTAAAAACTTACCATAGGGTGAAGAAAGATTTTTTTTTCGATGGCCTTAAATATGATATTCAAAAGTTTGTAGCGAAATGTTTGGTTTGCCGGCAAAATAAAGTTGAGACAATTAAGACGCTTGGGTCTTCTACAACCTTTATCCATTCCAAGTCAACGTTGGGAGGAGATTTCAATGGATTTTATCACAAGTTTACCCAAGTCCGAAGGAAAGAGTGTCATCATGGTGGTAGTTGATAGACTTACCAAGTATGCACACTTTTGTGCATTATCTCATCCATTTAAAGCAAGTACAATTACTACTACATTTATGGACACAATTCAAAAGCTACATGGAAACCCAAAGATTATTGTGAGTGACAGAGATCCCATTTTTACTGGAAATTTTTGGACGGAGTTATTTTCTTGTTTGGGTACTCAAATAGCTCATAGCTCATCTTATCATCCTCAATCTGATGGTCAAAATGAGATAGTGAATAAATTTTTGGAGGGATATATTCGTTGTTTTGTATCCAATAGACAAACAAAATGGGTCAAGTGGTTGCCTCTCGTTGAATGGTGGTATAACATTTCCTTCCATACTGCAGCAAGAATGACCCCATTTATGGCACTTTATGGATATCATCCACCGTCCATCACATCATATTTAAGAGAAAATTATAATATTCCAACAGTGGAAGATCACATCAAGCATCAACAAGAAGTTCTCCAACTCTTAAAGGATAACCTAAATTTGGCACAAAATCGAATGAAATAACAGGCATATCAACATCACAGTGAGAGAAGTTTTGATGTAGGAGACTGGGTATTTTTACTGCTATGACCATACAAACAAATGTCCCTCAAGCAAGCTAAGAAGGATAATAAATTATCGCCAAAGTACTATGGTCCTTACAAGGTGTTTCAAAATATTGGTACTATGATATACAAATTGGAGCTTCCTACTTCTTTGCGAGTGCATCTAGTTTTCCATCTTTCATGCTTAAAGAAGGTTATAGGTGAGAATCTTCCAGTTCAAACAATATTTCCAAAACTTGACGAGGAAGGAAAAATCATATTGAAACCTGAAGTAGTCATGGAAACAAGAACTCAACAACTATGAAATCGATGAATTTCAGATTATCTCATTAAGTGGAAGAACTTACCCGCTGAAGATTCTACATGGGAGGATGAGAATTTTATACAAAAGCACCCAGAGCTACTCAATATTTCAGGACAACACCTTTTTAAAGGAGAGGGGCATGTTAGGTCCCTATATTACTAGTTTAGTCACTTATTGTTATTAGTATAGCCCCCTTATTGTTATTGTTGTATCCCTGCAACCCCAATATTGTTATTATTGTGCCCTTAAATTATTATTGTTAGGTTGGCTAGGATTATATTGTGGTCCCATGGACTCCTATATATAGAAGGAGGTTTTGGTCATTTGTAGCATCCAAGAATTGTTCATTTATGTAATTTATTTGAGGTTTCCCCCTCGAAGTGGATGATTCCTAAGGTGTTGATCTCTATTTTCTTCTATTTTTGGAGTTGGCTTCACAACATTGCTTATCTTCCCATATATCAAATTACACTTGGAGATAAAATCATTCATTCACTCCAAATATATTAAATTTGGAAACTGGTCCCGCAAATCCAGTCAGAGCCACCATTCCAAATAGAAAAGGGGCGGTTTTCAAGTCCCCGACCGGGTGGTTTTCCTCGATGTTATTGCACCAATTTTCAGGGCCTCAACAGGGCTTCAGTACCCTCCACACTAAGGCTTATTCCAATTCAATGTTCTTTCCACGATAACTAACCAACAAAAAAAATTAATCTTGTTAGGTATTTTCTCTTTCCAAATGACTTGTACCTAGGTTGGTGCCTGATTTCCTTTCTCTTTCTTTTTCATTGACTTATATATGTCCTTAACCATCAGAAGCCCATTTTTTAGGTTACCCCCATGTCGTCTGGTCCTCCTAATCATTAATTGATATACCTACATTTCTGAGATTTGCAGTATATACTTCCCATTCACATACATAATCCTCAGGCATCTGTATATACCCAGTTCTTTTCCATGTTTTTTGGTCAATACAGATTTCATTATGATAGAAATTTTATTTAAGGAAAAAATTCTCTTTCCCATGAAGGAAATTAAGGATATGAAATGATAAGGGGTGGTTTTGCACCATACCTTTGATTGTGTCCAATCTTCTCATGATATTGGATCTATCTCCTACCTCCCACCGAACCAAACCCATGAGACAGTGAATATTTTTTAGCATACATCCCTAGATGTATGATGAAATATATTTCATCTTGGCCCCTCTAGTAATCGATGTTGTGAAATTTTTCCCAAACATACATTTTCCTTGATAATTTGAGACCATATTCTTGAACATGATACTTCCCTCCACATGTTTTTAATGATCAGTTCCACGTTGAATGAAATGGGATAGATGATACCCCATCCACCTTCCTCAATAGGTCTAGCAACGAGGGACAATTTTATCAAGTGAATATTTCTAGAAAGTAGTGCCTCGACCCAAATAAAGTGTCACATGATCAATTGTATCCTTTTAATAAATTCCTTAGGAAGTAGAAAAATGTGTCTAATGTATCTCTATATTTCGAATAATTTCTTTTAACATGATCATCCTACCCCACATTGTCAACCATCTGTGTTTCCAGTAGTCTAGTTTTTTATGAAACCACTCTACCCACCAATCCCAATCCTTGTTACAGTAATTTTTTGACTTCAATTTGAAACCCAGGTATGTGATACTTTCATCAATGTGTCTATATCCAACCAAAAGAGTATACTAATTCCCTCAATCTCCAAACCTGCAATACCATCGTGTATAAGAACGGATTTCAGTTCATTCATACATAGTCTCTATGCCTCTCCAAATGATTTAATAATTTTATGTAATATTTTCTATTCATTAATAGTAACTTGTCTTCCAAATAGGATGTCATCAACAAAAATTATGTGAGCGATATCGATCTGTCGAGATACTCTAACCCTAGGAATAATACCTTGAACACTTGCATGTATTACTTTCCTGCTCAGACTGTCAATAACCAATAAAACAACATAGGAGACAGTGTACAACCTTGTCTCAAGCCCCTGCATAATGAGAAGAAATGGGTAGGAAATCCATTTATGATGACAATGAAATTCGTAGTCTTGATGTAGGCCATATTCAAACAATTTTCATAGGGTACAAGCCTACTTTGATCAAGATCAATTTAATAAATTCCCAATCTATGCAGAAGGCAAGACTTTAGTTTCCTAGTTTTAATAGAGTGTAGAATATTCTTACTAATACCAATGGCACCTTGAATCTATCTACCCTCAATAAACCCAAACTATTCTACAGTATTATGTCTAGATAGAATCAGTTTCAGCCTCTGAGAAATCAGCCTAGAGATCGATTTATACACAGTGTTGCAATGGGAAATCGACCTGAAATCCATAAAGGATTGGAAATTTTTCTTCTTACGTATGAGAGAAATAAAATTGGCAATGATTGACCCCAGAATATACCCATAAATTCATGATTCTTCAAGAGCCTCCAAGAGATCTAGAATCATTAGTTCAGAGAAATGGATAAATTTTTCAACCCCAAAACCATCCAGAACGGGGCTCTTATCCTTAGCACTCTCCCGCATCATTTCCATCAATTCTTGTTTGTTGATGGGACAACCCATTATCTTTTTCTCCTCCATCAAAAATATTTCTGGGATGTGAGAAATATAAGATGACTAAAAGAGTATATCATGTTCCTCGTATAAATAGTGATTCCTAAAATGAGATAGCACAACATTCTCCAGAGATGTCTGGGAGGAACATAAATTCCCTCAGTGTCCCGAATAGTCTTGATGGAATTTATATTATTTCTGATTTTAAACTGGCGGTGAAAATACTTAGTATTCTTGTCTCCCTCCTGAACCCATAATGCCCAACTCTACATCTGAATGCTTGCTTCTTGGTTTAGCATAATCGTTTTCCTAATGCTTTCCAACTATATAATCTTATCCTTGTATGACTCTGAGAAATATAGAGGGTCAAAAGGATTATTAAAGGGTTTGATATAATGATAAATATCTCAAAGAGTTCTATTATCCTCTCTCTTTTTGTTTAAAATCCATGAACGAGCTTCCATTTTCAATAGTGAAAGCTTAGTGGATATGGCGGAGAAGCAGTTTGTGGGGGGAGGAAATAAATTCCTTTTTCATAAAAAGTTAATAAAAATCTCGAAATCCTTCATGTGCAACCATCTAGGATTAAATTTAAAAGGATATGAATGCCTCAGAAGCTCCTCTCCCCAAGACATTGTAATTGGCATATGGTATGAGATGGTGCTAGAGATAATAATAGATTTCAAATCAGCCAGATTCTAGAAAAGAGATTGGCTTACCATAAGTATATCGATCCTCTTAAAAATTCCCTCCCTACCAGTGCAACCATTCTGCTAGGTGGGACCAAGGGGTTTTGGTTCAATGTCAACCAGAGCATGTGTCTCCATCATGTCTATCAAATATGTATTTATAACATCCTCCTTCGCCCTGCTACCCCATATCTCTGCATTAACCAAAGAAAAGTTCAAATTACAAGTGATAATAATTGACCTCAACCCTAACCATTCATAATTAGACACATTGTCGTAATATAGTCTGTGTCCAGAATAAGGTACATAAGTATTAATAATATGAATTCTTCGGCCTGATCTTGACTTATAACCATACATAATGATACATGTGCACGAATAATATTCCTTTAATTCAAATATATTTGGGTTACACATCACCCCCAATACCCCCAAAAGTCCATTTATCACATATCATCTTCCTCTAATAAAAGATAATAGTTCATAACTAGGTGAAAAACAATATCGCTATTATGAGAAAATTTTGGATATTCAATTCACTTCTACAATGATTAATTTTCTTGTTACTTTTTGTATCAACTTGCATTTTATCCTGTCAAGTGTTGGTAGTCAAAAAATTATGAATATTGGTTTATCATAACTTGTGCTCGTAAATGGAGGAGTCTTTGTCATGCATATGACCACAACCTTCAAAAATAGAGTGGTCATGTTACATTTCCAACTAAACTTCGTTTGGAAATATACAACCCTTATTATTTTTAAAAATCGTATAGTACTTTGAGGCCTAACATTGTTTCCCTATCTAGGGATTCAATGAGCTATGGTACACGATTCAAGGTTCAATTTTATGTTTTGAATTATTCTCCCAATAATATTCACGTCAACATCTAAGTTCCATCCTTCAAAACTCACTTTTATTCCATGAATCAAATACTTATCATGCTTGTATCAATGAGCCCAAAATTTTTAAGGGGAATATATATCACCATAATAACATCCCCTCTTAATTTTGTTGCAACTCTAGCTGGATACTAAATGCTATCAATTGTTAACAATGAAATTCTGAGCGTGGCCAAATGGATTCATTTTTCTTCTAGAACATAAATATTTCCCAAGAAATATCAATGTCATATTTTTTGTTTTGTTCAAATATAGCCAATTTAGGGTACACTCAAAGCATTAATTTGAAGGAAAAAAACAACGGTGACCATTTTTTCATTGAAACACATCCTTTGTACATAAAAGAACAGAAAATGTGTATTCTTTCTTTGGCTAAGGAGAGCAATAAAATAAAATTTAATATAAGGATCCGAATGGTTATTTGGGTGGCTAAGAGGATGAAATTGGTGTTAAAGATAACTAATTACTTTGGAGAAGTACGAAGGTAAGCCTAAAGTGTGAGTTGGTTGAGTCCAAAAACTGCCAAGCTATTCACAATTTTTTGAAAGTTTTTTTTTAAAGTTCTAAAGGGTTTTTAAAAGTTCATAAAAAGGACTTATTAGAAAAAATTTAAAAAGGGTTTTTAAAATATTTTTATTAAAAGGAGAATTTTTGAGTTTATTATCATTGGAAGATAATATTTTTTTGAATAAATATGGTTGCATCAAGTTTCCAGTTGCAGTTTCTACCATTTATAGGAAATAACTATGATATGTGGGCCATTAGGAAGGAGACAACAATAAATACTCATGATATTTAGGAGCATTTCAAGTTTGGATTTCTACCTGGGAATAAAATAGAAGAACTAACCATCACTAATGCAGAGAGGGAGTAATGGAGGAAATACGAAAAGAAGAATGCACAAGCATTGTAGCTTATCCAACAAGGAGTAGACCAAGAAGTGTTCCAAAATATTATGACCATGTCTTCAACAAATACAACATGGGATATTTTGGAGACGAGCTATAAAGGTATGTCCAAAATCAATATTGTTAAGTTTCAGAATACTAGGAGAGATTTTGAAAGTTTGTAGATGAAGGAATAGAGGATATTGATTCATTCATGAATAAGGTTTTGAATGTTGTAAACCAGTTAAATATTTATGTTGGTGACATTAAAGACCAAACAATGGTTGAGAAGGTACTTAAATGTTTTTCTACTAATTTTGATGTTGTAGTAGAAGTTATTGAAGAATCGAGGATTTGACAGCACTAAGAATTGATGAATTTATGGAATCACTTCTATCCCATGAGGAGAGGGTAAACAAAAATAAGGATTCCACCATAGAAACCACTTTTAAAATATAGGTTCCTATTTCAAGAGACAGAGGTTGAGACATAGGTAGACCGAGAGGCAGAGGACGTGGAAGAATAATAGGTGGCTAGAGAGATGGCAGAGAAAAGCAGGAATAAGAAATTTGAAGCAACAACATATGCTTCAACAAAAATCAAAGAGTTGATAAATCCAAGGTGAGATGTTATTATTGCAATAAATTTGGTCACTATGCTCGTGATTTCAGGAAGAGGATAGTTGATCAAGTAAAGCAGAGAGCTACACTACAAGAAAAAAGGACATTGGCGAGGGGCGAAAAATGTCACCATAAGCCCACTAGTGATGGTCAAAAGAGCCTTCGTCAGCAAAGGTGGCGTCACCGAAAGTATAGGTGTTGTGGTAAAATTCAATGTTCGTCACCAATAATGATTTATAATGACGGATAGTGGTCGTCACCATTTCATATGAGAAATGGTGATGGAAAATAGCCTCCGTCACCAAAAAATTGAATGTCACCAAAGCTGGTGTCGCCGAAAGTATGTGTTTTGGTGACATTCAAGGTCCATCACGAATATTGATTATAATGACGGATAGTGAGCGTCGCCATTTCATATGAACAACAATGATTTATTGTGATGAACCTTCCATGGTTGTCACTATTGGTGCATATATATGGCAACGTTCATTGACCGTCACCATTTCATATTTGGTGAGGGTCAAAAAATGTCATGATAAGTTCATTGGTGACTTCAATAGTATGTCACAAATAATGACTATAATCATGAACAGTGACCCTCACCATTTCATATCAACAACAAAGATTTATGGTGATATACCTTTCATGGTCATCACTATTGATGCATATATATGGTGGCGTTCATTGAACCTCACCATTTCATATTTTGGTGAGGGTCGAAAAATGTCACCATAAGCTCATTAGTGATGGTCAAAAGAGCTCCGTCACCAAAAATTGATCACCGCCATTCCATATTAATATCAAGGCACGATGCAATCGAACCACCAAACTCCTTCTTGTAAAGTGGGTGCTCTTCCATTGAGCTAGCACCCTTTAAATAATTAGAATCATCACTGGTATTAAATTCATCCAACACGGACTTTGGAGATCCCACTAACATATGTGTTTCCATTTCCATGCCTAAAAATCATGGATATCCCTGTCGATAGTAGAATAAGATGTGTGTCTGCTGCCCAAGAACACATTCATTATTAACCATTCTTACCTGACATAAACTAAAGAGACAACACAACATCAGCATACACAAAATTCCCTACCGATATATAATCATAACTTAGCTAATACATCTCAAAGATGTTCTTAATTAATAAAATTTGTATTTTGAAATCTTGTTTATTCAAATTTAAAAAGACTACGTTGTACAACACTTCTATCTATTTATCCAGGAAATTATATCATAACATATGTCACATAGTAGCAATTACAATACATAAAGTAAAAAGGAAAATTTCTTAAGAAAATAGATTTAGAAAAGTTTTTTGAAAACTATATTCTTGTCATCAAAGCTTTAATTAGTTCAACAAAAAACTATTTTGAGTTTGAAAATTAATATCATTCATAGGAAAACAACATGACAATGGCCAAAGTCACTATTCATACAAATATTAAAGCTAGTCACTATTTCCATTACAGATAACTAAATTTGGGCAGTGGTCTAACATTTATAACTGATTAGCGGGGAAGACTTGTCAATAACATCATTTTTTTCCACTGTCTATCGTGTCTCTAGATCCATATTAGATAGCTTGATATTCTTAGGTTCTACCTTTCAAGTACTGATTTTTGGCTCACCCCTTAAAACACAATTCTACCACACCATTTGATTTTGTTTTGTCAAGAGAATTGACAGGACCTTCGCATCCTCTGTTTTAAATAAATTAATAACCATCCATCAATGATATAAAGAATAACAGACAACCTAGAAAATTGAGATAAAGTTGTTCAACATTGATAGACTAATTTCCAAAGTGGGTAGTAAGAGTGTAGTATACATACAAATAACATGTGTCTTGAACATGATCAATTCACCTGAATGGAATTAATGGGATTAAGGGGCATGAAACAATATTTGCTACTAAGCCGAGGGCCAGTTGGTATTATAAAATATCATACAATAAGACCCACCAAAATAAGTTTAAGGCTTCAAGCGACTCCATAGTATAGATACATTTTGAAGAAGATATAAGGAGATTTCAACGTACAACCAAAATTCCAAAAAACTAGAGAAAATAATATCCCCCGACTCCACACTGAAAAAGGGCATGTGTATTACAACAAATTATAAAATTTGGAGACAGGGTAAAAATAGGTATGAATTAATAGAATCATAGAATCAATAGAATTTTATTTTTCCAAGCAGATAAACGTTGTTTTTTCCTCCAATTAGTAAATTAATTATTCTAGATATATGAATGGCATGGAAAGAGCAAGGACACCAAGATAAAATTTTATAGACCCAAGGTTCAAGTAAATGTTAAAAAGATGAAATACACAAAAATGCCCAAAAAATTGAAAGACATCGATTATAAGAACTCCGTAACCATCAAATATTTTTCTCACGTGCTAGTGTTAAATCATCTCAATAAGAGGGTTTTAGAGTAAGGTTACCTGGATCTGAATATGGGTGCAGATCCATCAGATTTTTGAAAAGCCAAGATTTGGATACTACAAGGGATACATCAAGGACAAAAACTGTGATAATATTTTTTAAATTCTTAAAAAACATATTTGTAGTTAAGAATCAAAACCAATCATGAATCACAGCATTAGAACTAAGATAATTAGATGTTGTTAACTAGAAACACAATGGTGTTTCATATCACTACTCAAGATTGAATCAATGTGAAAAAGAAACATTCAATGTCTTATATTGGAAATGGGGTAGGATTATCTTATAGAATATTATAAGGGGATTAGGGTTTGAGTGGCAAAAAATTCCAGAAACCTATAAATAAAATGAAAAAACATAAAATTACATCAAATTTTCCTTGGGATTCATGTATGGTCGAGGTTATTAGTGGATCCACCTCCAAAAATCTAGAATTACCTCCAAATTGTCTGGATACACCAATCTATATCCATATCCAGATCCAAAATGTGGAACCACATATCTAGGGTCAAGACCCTGTGAATCCAATAACATAGATTTTAGATCACCTAATATCATAGTATTTGAGTGAGCCTAACTATTGGTCAAGGTTGAATTTACTAGTTGTATCCCTGCATTTAATATTTTGGGCAGCATGGCCATTGCATTGGTGGAATATGTGGCTCTCCAGGCTTACCATAAGGTAAGTAGGGATTCGTTAGAATGGTCATCCAGAAGTCATAGGGATTGAGTGCAAATGACCATTGATTAAGGTCAAGTAACTAGTATCTTTGCATATATTGATTTTGGAAATAATGGGAATTACATTGGTGGAATTCATTACTCTCATAGACTACCATAAGGTGAGAAAAGGGTCATTACAATGGCCACCCATGATGCCCACCTCACTATTTCAACAAATTCTCAAGCGAAATTTGTGTAATGAGTAAGAAATGGCAACAATGGTGTTGTCTAAGGCTCTACAAAAGTTCATCTCAAAGTTTGTCAACAAGGAAATGAAAGAATGCTAAATGAATTTCTTGGTGATATTGCATATTTTGAATACATTATTGCTTGTGATAATTTAAAAAGACAACCTGTTATGGTATTTTACCAGCCATATCCAGCCCACATCAATGATAAAGACCTAGGTTAAGGAGGTTGGGGAAACCCATGGTTAGATTTGTTGGATTTGCAAAATGTTATGCAACCTAACCAAAAGCTCTTTTTTCTCTTGTTTTCAAGAAACTAATTGTCATGAAATGGTGTTTAACAATCCATAGAGGTGTTAGACTACCCTGGATGTGCTTACCAAATTGCATCAAATTTTCTTAGCAGAGGAGGTAACTAAGTTGTATTTCTTGGTTTGAGTAGAATTTCAGGAGTTACCGATGTAATTATGGGAATTACTAGAACACATTTTTGCACTAATTGTAAATTTCATATGCCATGAACCCATCAGGTTTTTTGACCCATGGACTCAAAAGAGGGGTTTTCCCAAATTCAATCTATCTAAAGATCTCAAGGAGTTTTTGTACATTCAAGTTGGGTGGAGGAGGAAAAGTTATTTGTCAACCATTCTAATTAGCCTCCCAAACACCTATTTCAAGTGCCAATTACCAAACCACAAAATCAAGGATTGTTCTCTAATGGGGAAGGTGGAAAATGATGAAACTCAAGCTATTGATAATGCTTAAGGTTAGGATGCCACAACCTCACCCTTGATAAATAGTGAAGTTGGGTGAAGGTTGTAAAGAAGGGTAAAGCACTTGAAGCCCAAAACCTCATAAGAATATTATCAATGTGGACATGGACAAGGAACCTATTGGAGCCTCCTAGCCCACCTCCACTTGAGAGGTGGATCACATAGGGCCCAATCTCTACCCCCATGCCTTATATCTCTACTATCACTAGATGTAAAATATTCTCCAACAAAACAAAAGAATAGAATCCTAAATTATTGGTTCTCTCCTTAGTAGAAAAATGTGACCTCTAGACATGTTTTCAAGCTTCAAATATGAGGAGACAATGAACTTACATGTTGAAATTTTGCAACTATAATCGACTCATGGAATGTTCAAGTCATTACAAACCCTTGTAGGAAATCCATGGTTCAAATTATAAGTGAAATTTTTTGAGTTAAACAGTTTGTGTTCAAAATAATCTATGGTAGTTTCTTTTATTATGAAAATTATGCTTTAGGTAATTTGGCCAAACATTGTTTTTTTAACTATACATGTTGAAGGAAAAGGAGATGCCACCCTCGTCTCCCCAACGTTGGATTCTACTATTATTGGTCAAGGCATTTATCCAACAAATTGAGAAATATGGACATTTTTTGATCTAGATGGCCAATTCATATGAAAAACCAACATACATGTCTCAAATTATGCAAATCAGATAGCAAGCTTGTGGGACTATCTCACTAATGAGCTCCTAGAAGGCACATCATTATTGTGTGGAGATCTTAAAAATGTTGAAACACAAGAAGATAAAGAGGGATTGTTACCTATTTATATGCCCCTAAGCCAACAAATGACCTAGAATGACATGAAATTTGAAGGCTAGGACTAGGTTGTACAACCCCAAAAAATTCTCCATCGAGATTCTCAAAAGTCGTGGTTTACTTTGTCTCCCAAAAATTGGATTCTATTGTTACTAGTCATGGTACTAATCCAATAAATCAAGTGATAACAACATTGTTTTATTTAGATGACCAAGTCTTGGGATAGAACATATGTGCCTCAAATGATGTGGATGAGTGATTTACACAACAATTTGTCACCGTCCCTACAATCCCCATCCCGCACATTGGAGGGCTCATTCTGTGACCTGTGGGCAGATTTAAGGCTTGAAAATACTTTCATTGCATCCCTCTGAAGATGAGCTTTAATTTCCCTAAAGACATCTCCCTGCAAAAAACCCTAAAAATAGCTCTTTTTCGATTGGCGCAGTTCCATAGTTCAGCCCTCGTGCCAAGAGGGAAATCCTCCAAAGAGGGCGTGCCAATTGGCACTCTGTCATAGAGCCGTACCCGCGCCAACCATATTAAGAGGTGTTTAAAAAAAAAAAAAGGCGGAAGTTTCATCCTAACAAATTCTTGGGCTGATTTCTATCTTGAGTTGGGAGGTTTGGCTACGGATTTCCATGGAGAGGAAGTGGTTTTCCACCTCTCATGGAAGCTTCCTTGATGATAGGGCCAATCCCATAATTATAGGGATCCCAACTCCCCTTCCTCATCCTATAAAAGCTTGCCCATTTCCATTGCAAGCTAGTTCCAAAAGAGTGGCATAATTTCTAAGTTCCCAAGAGCTTTCATCTTGTAAAAGCCTTCTTCCCAGTTCCTAAGGCCAAATCCAAGCAAGGAGACTATTTCCAAGTATCCAAAGAGAGAGGCTTGTCCCATCCCTGACAGGCTTTATCGAGACATGTTGTGCTGACAACCCGCTAAAGGAGAGTGCTACGTCGAAGCTATGGTTGTATTCTTCTTTTGACTCTTCAATGATAAGCGACTATCGGTTATGGTTCCACTCTTTTTCTTGATCATGTTCATGAGTTATGTCCTCTTCGACTGACATATAGTTGTATATACTGGATTTTATGCTTGCGTTTGTGTTGTTTCTTGCATGTGCGGGTGTCCGACCACGGAGATCGTGAGGATTGTGATCTGCCAGGGCAAAGGAACGGGAGCACCACCTCTTCTACAAACGATAGCGTTGGATTCCAAGTAAGCCTTCATCGCAAGTCGGTTTATTTATGATTAGGAACCTGCACTGTAGCATGTTTGATTGTTGCTAGACTCGATCTGGGCTAGTAGGGATCGCCTCTGTCCGCAGAGGGGATTTACCTCCTCCTTCAATTTGGCGACTCCGTGGGGACTCGAAACATTGTTTGATTTGCAACAAACTATAGACGGAGTGCGAAACACGACCAGGATAATCTTCGAAACACTTTGCTGCTTCATTAGCGGAGTGAGGAAGCATATTCTTCGAGTGATCAGTTTAGTTTCTGGTGCAAACATTAGGTTTAATCTTCTCTTTCCGGTTAACTTCTTGGTCTTGCTTGCTTGGTCAACTCTTTGGACTGGATTTTTCTGTTTGTTTGGCTTTGTTTTAGCCTTGTTTTCACTTGTCTGTGTCTGAGATTTCCTGTTTTTATTTTTTCCATAGTAAACTTGACTGGCGCGCTTTTTAGCATAACAGTCGCGCCCATTGGCACAGGTTTCCTGTGTATCACCCGCGCCATTGCCTTTCTGGTGCTAATTTCAAGCTCACAGTCGCGCCAATCCTGTGAGCTATTAGGGTTTGCTGTGTTTCAAACTTTCTGAGGCTGACTTGTGATTTTGATCTTGTTTTTTCGGCTGTTTGAGTGCACTGGAGCCTGGTTTGACTGGTTAGAGCCTCCTTCCTTTGGTTGTTTGCCTATTTCTTTCGATTTTGCATACGAGCCCTAGGGCATCTAGGTGCCTTTGTGAGTCGAGCCTCCCTTGGGAGTTTTTGGTTTCCGTTCGTTCAGTCGGCTGTGGGATTGCTTCCTTGCATTCGTTTGACAGTTGTCTATCATATTGTTGCGTTTTTGAGTGACTGATTTCGTTTTCATTCGAATTTCGCTTTGCTTCATTTTGGGCCTAGATCACACGGCTCATTGGTGTCTTCGGGACTTTTCTTGGTTTTGAGAGACTTTTTGTCGATTTGAGATCTGATTGTTTGTGCCATTGAGTGAAATTTGTTTGTTTTGCTCTCTTAATATCATTTCTCGAATTGCTTCTTATTTGTTTTCGGTTTGTTTAGTGCATCTAGCTATCAAACATTGAAAATAAAAAAATCTCTTTTGCTTTTGGTTGATTAGTGCAAATTGAAATCTTTTCGATTTTACTAGTAATTAGTGAATTTGAAAGAAAAGTTTTTAGTTTCATTAGTTGCATTAGAGATATCATTGATTGTCTTCTGATCATTTTGTTTGTGTAAAAAACTCTCAACTCTTCTGTAGCTAGTTTTCATCGAACGAAATGATGAACTGTGGCATGTAGTTTTGCATTTAAGAGATTTTTGAGACAGCACATTCGTTAGGGCCTGAAAACTGAAACGTAATTGAAGATCAACTTTAAAATCTACTCAATTTACACTAAGGCAGCATTGAAATCTAACGAAACACATTTAGAGGTCTAGGCTAGAGACGTGTTTCGGCGTCTTAAAACCTAGTAGCTGTCGTTCGCCTCTTGGCTTTAAGCTTGACACTAGTATCAGGGTATGCTCATATCGATCGTGTGTAAAGGGATACCCCACTAGGTTGTTACCATACAACTCCCAGCAGGAAGCCGAATGCGCTTCTAAGTGCGTGATACACGAACCACGGCGTGGGGAGATTTCTGCCGCGTCACGTTAAGTCCTTGGTTGATTTCTCTTTCATTATTGAAACCAAGGTGTATATTGCAGTTCACAGTTATTTGGTACACCCTTTTTGCCTAGTATTCCTGAGTAGTCATTTTGATCCTATCTGACTCACTAAATTTGAAAGGATCACCAAGCGCTTGTCCTTTCACGCTTGTGTCAAATCTGAAAGAGATAGAGTCACCTTTTTGACTGTTTCTTGACTCTTAAAACATGAAATGGTGAAGTTTCTTATTTTTTAACGTGGTAAAAAATTAATCACCCACGATTACACACCTTGTTAGATTTTTCTTGTTGACCGTTTGATCGTGTGTCTTGACTCTTTTTCAGCCTGTGTGCGGTTTTGAGTTTTGATGGCAACTTTTTCCGAGTTTACCAACGACTCAAAGAGAAGGAATCTAGTCATTTCCTCCTTTTGGGAATGTTGGTGCTCGCCGCGTAAGCGTTGTCCCTTCTGCGTTAAGCTGATAGGTTGCATGTTTGGTTGTTTTCAACCTACGTGATCTCGAATATCTCCGCTCTGTTCAATCGGTTCCTCCACGAAAACATCATGTTGATTCCTAGGTGGACCTCTCCCCTTCTTCGCCCGTTTCTGCATCCTCATCTTCTACTTCGCCTGGTGAAAGTCTGGATTTGAGTAACCAGGTGGCTAAGAAGAAGAAGAAGAAGACAAAGAAGAAGAAGTTTGATAAGCGAGAGGTTAAATGTACAGCTACTGCCTCTGAGAAATCTCCTCTTGATATGCCTTCCAACCCTCCACGAAGAGTCAAGTTCCCCTGCATGTTGTGCACAGAAGACCACCTTCTTCGAGACTGCCCTGGCATTCCCAAGGTGCTTGAAGCATGGTCCAACGGCCGTCCGCCGTTGCCTTTGACTTCCGGGAGCCCGGTTGGGGGCACGTCTTTTTCTGGTTCTGATAAGGCTCCTAAGAAGCATGGTAAGATCACCAATCCCTGTAAGTTGTGTGAAGGGCACCATGCCATTCACCTTTGTCCTTATATGGATCAAGCCAAGAGAGTGTTGGACAACACGGCTGTTTCCACACCATGCCTCCCAGCTGGTTATAAACAGCTTTCTTTGAGTCTTCCACCTGCTGATGATACGATTGGTCAAAAATCATCTTTGGTCTATCCCACTCCCTCAGAAATTCGGATTCAAGAATCCATTCCCGACCAACCATTGGTCGTGGGATCCGTTGAACTGGCCCTGTCCGCGGTGCACCAGGTCTTTTCTATCGAGAGTGAATCTCACACCCCCCATGTCCTTCTGATTTCTTCAAATTCTTCAGACTTGGAGAAATATTCTCCCATCCCTGTACCTCAACAAGCAGCTCCTCCACCTCCCGTGATGGAGGCTCCGGAGGATATCCCTCCTGCCTTCGAGATGGAGGTTATGGAGGATGCTCCTTCTTCTTCCGTAACACCAGGGGAAGACCTTCTCGGTTCGATGGTATCCCCTCTGAGTAGTCTGGTCACCTCTTTTGATTGGAGTCGATTTGCAGGATTCCGCCTTCCGTCTTACGTGCCTTTCGAGATCACAGTAGAGCCTCTTGGTCTGGTCGTACCCAGCACCATTATAGACGAAGGTGCCTCTGTTAGTATTCTATCCTCAACTACCTGGCAAGCTTTCGGTTCGCCGCCGCTTGCGCCTGTTACGCAGAATCTGTTGACTTTTAACAGAAGGACGAGTCAACCGTTGGGGATCCTTCCAATGTTACTGGTTACTTTGGGAGGTAAAAGCATCCATATGGACGTGATGGTTGTTCCAGGCCCCTTGGATTTCAATCTGCTCTTGGGGCGCGATTACACTTATGCCATGGGAGCTCTTGTCTCCTCCCTTTTTCGTGTGGCCTGTTTTCCGCATGAAGGACGGATCGTGACCATTGATCAGCTTTCGTTCTTTGGTCCTAATGTGGCAACTGGTCCGCCATCATCCCCTCCTGGTTTTTATCCACCCGTTGTATCTGCTCCACCGCAGATCAACTATGTGTCTACCTACCCTGTGCCCGCACTCAGTAATGACGCTGTCGTGCATAGTGTACTGGGGGCATTGGGTCCTGACTTCCAGGATGTTTTCCTTCCATCGGGAGTGGAACTCTTGGAAGCACCGCCTTCTTGTTCATTTTGATGTAAGTCGGTTAGAGCACGGTTTCCTCCCTGTGTCAAGCTCTTTAAAAAATGAAACCAGGTTCTCGGAGCATAGTTCCTCCACTTGTGTCAAGCTCCTAAAAACAATGAATCAAGCTGTTTGAGGATAGTTCTTTTAAGTGTGTCAACCTCGTTAAAATAATGAAACACGAGCCTGTTCAATTCGAGTTTTGTTAACTTTAGATCAAATCTCTTGTGTTGAACCTTCACTCCATTTCCAATGGACTGAAGCTTGGGGGGCATGTTCCTCGAATTGATAAATCATGCTGGGGGGCATGCCCGTTTCCTTATTTCAAGCATAGTTTGTGTTTTAAGCTTGCATAAAAATAAAACTCATTCCCAAGCATAGTTTGCATATGTGTGTCCATGTGTGCTTTTAAGCTTGCGTAAAAATGAAATGTGTGATTAGATACATTGTGTGAACTTTTCATTTGGGTCGTTTGTTATGCAACTGATACATTAGATAACATTGTATTAGATATTCGCATGACATATAAAAACAACATCGCATGAAAAGAAAGATCCATCCATAAATAGATATGTATATATATATCGAAATGTTTACATAGTGTGCATCACAGTAAATCAAAAAATATATATGTTCGTCTTAATACATCCGGAGACGACATGTCTCTCAAAAAATATGCATGATAAAAGTCCTAGGAGTCTAATCCGCATGGTGCTCATGATAACAAGTAACTGCACGCACTAAGCGTCTCAGAATTCGGTGGAGGTGACTGGGCACTCCCACCGTGTGTCTCTGGTACGCCATCGGTACATCCAACAATCGGGCGTAGTCTGGGATCCCTCGGGCGATGCCCTCGAGATTCTGGATTAACTCCCCCCCTCTGCACCCTCTGCCTGAGGATCAGGTGCGGGAAGAGTCCTCCGTGCGATAGGAGACATACCGGCTGGTCTCTCTAGACCCACGTCTGCATACATATAAAATGTGTCAGGAAGAACATGTATTAACAAAAAAAATCATAAAATATAAAATCAAAAAGAGAAGGGGTCATACCCAACTCCTCGTCCCAATCATCTCCCTCCGGCAGTGGGAGATCTGGATCACCAGTGAAATCGGTACCGGCATATGACCAGTCTTCCACTACGATCAACTGACGCCGCAACCACCCAAAAAACTCCGGCCTCCAGGACATCTGTTGGCCCCCTCCAGCTCTGGGCATCAGTTCTGCCCAGCGAGCCATTCTTGGCTCTCGTGGAATAGGCTCATCTACTATGGCCCCTTGGCCTTGGAAGATTGGTAATCGTTCTAGAATGAACGATACCAGGAAAGAACCATAGCCAAATTGTTTCAGCTTGGCTTGTTTGCATTTGGTCAGTTGCCTCTTTATGTTTATCGTCACTGCTGTGGCCCAGTCGAACCATAGAGGAGTCATACACTCTGAGGCTAACAAAAGTTGGGCCTTTGTGGCCTCGGGCGGTGCTTGCGACCCCGCAGCCCGCGTGATGGTATGCAACACTACTCTCAGTGCCAAATCAGGAATGGTATGGATGTCCACCTTTCCACTTCTGGATCCCAGTTGTGCCCCTCGGCACACTCGTGCCATCACTTGCTCCATTTTCTCACCAGATGGTCTGCTCCCAGTCAATATGGGCATCGGACCTCTGCGCGATAATCCGGTTATGAAGTACACATCAGCAACCTCCAATTCTAACACTTGGTATCGCAGTTTGAAAACTTTTTCATCTGCGTCCCACATATTGATCAAGTATTGTAGAAGCTCAGGCTGAGCTCGTAAACAAGGTGTTAGGAAGAACTTTTTTAGCCCACAGTTCCTGAGGGCATTCATGCAAACTTCATTTTCCATGGCTTGTTCATCCTCTTCACCGTGCTCCCTTTCTTTCCACTCAATCACCATTTTTCTCGGTTCACTGCATCAACATGGTCAAAACCCTTAATTAGATCTTTGATGAGCTTCAAATTTCATTCAATTTGATTAAAATCTCGAATTTTTAGGCGAAAAATGAGTTTCTGCCGCTGGCGTGGATATTTCCTGAACAGTCGTGCCAGCTAGCGTGAGCCCTTTGCATATAAAAGCCCATTGGCGCGGGTCCGTGCCCGATACCCGCGCCAATGAGCGGAGCCCTAAAAATTTAAAAAGTGGCCTCAGAAGTCTAATGCATGATGGAAAACTATTAAAAAATGGATTGAAATGGAGTGCAAAGAAGCGCCTCTTACCTGGAACTGACGGAACTTGGAATGGTAGCCCGGATCGGTCGTAATCACTGTCAGAAGTTTGCACACCAAACTGGACCACTGCTGCTCTTCGGTGAGGTAAATAGTAAAAAGTAATTCTATTTTTACCATTTGACATATTTATAACTTTTTGAACTCAAAATAGGTTTTGAAAGTTATTTTTCCGAATATTTTAATATATTTGTGTCAAAAATGGGTTTTACGCTTGCCTTTTTGTGCAGCAACAGGTCTTTTACGCAACTGAAACGGTGAAACGAGTTGTATTTTATACTTTTTCGGACTCGGTAAATACACGAAAAAGTCACTCTGGAGTCATCTTTCAGCTCTTTTCTGACTCTCTAAACATGAAAAGATTTCCGAGGCCCTTGTCGTTTCGATCTCGTTAAAGTGGACATGAATCGACATCTACCCAGTATACGTTTACCCCTTTTTCGGGCTGGGATGGATTATTTACGAAAAAGGAATACCCTAGCCTATCGCGACTAGGAGGTTTTCTCGGATATTGTTTTCTACCTTTTCGGGTCTGAGGAACTATCTACGAAAAGGGACCGCTGGAGTTTACTTTTCTGCTGTCTTTTCAAACTCTCTAAATATGAAAAGATGCCGAGTTCTTCCTTTGTCAGACTCGTTAAACCCTGATGACATTGGATTCAGTCGAAATGACGTTATTCGAGTCGCTCCTTCCTAGGGCTCGTTAAATGTACTAGGATGGATTCGCCCAAAGGGCGGACTTATATTACAAGCATATGCTATCCCCTTCAAGCTTGTTATCAAAAATAATAGGGGTACTCGCCAGAAATGGTGGGGGAAAATGGAACCAGCATCGTTGTCGTGTCGGCAGTATGTCGCTCTTGAACATGGCACTTATCTGCATTCGTGTCGGGTTGGGGACATCTCATCTCATTCTTCACTTTGCCTCTGTGGGTTTGGATAATCCCTTTTGACCTCTCATCTGCTCATTGCCTCGTCACCATGACCTCTGATCCGTTGATGTCAAATACTGCCAAGTCCATTGTCGTGTCGTTTACATGTTCAAGAGAAGTTGACCTCTACAAGTATCAACCTTCCTCTGATTCTCATATGATCCCGATTCACAAAAACATTATGTTCCTCTGTCTCGTGACGATGATGTGGGAAACGTTATGGCCCACCTTCGATCGAGGCCACTTCTTGTCGACTTCAGCTCATTATCCAGGAAGATGGTCTAGAGACTCTTTCATGGTACCTTGGAGCCTGCATGCCTCAATGGCAGGTTCGTCGCATTCGACGTGAGGTTTTCATCATTGGCCTCCGATCGAGTGATTCTATGGGTGTTCGACACCAGCTCATTGATTCACATGCCGTAGATTGTACCTATAGTACCTTGAGGGCCATTGTCATTATTGGTGGTTCCTCTCGCGTCTGTTAACAGCTTTCATCATTGGCTGGTAATCAGACGATGTTCTTGCATGTTCGACTTCAGCTCACATATTTGCATGCTTGAACTTGTACTTTGTTCGGGTCAAGATGGAGCGCAAGACCCTGGATTGTGTCTGTTGTAATCCAGGCTGCGATATTGTGGATTATTATGATTATTTACATGACTCACTGATTGGATGGCTGCGACCATAACTGAGTCTATTCATCGATTTTCGCTGGATGGCTGCGTCCATGCCTTAGATCTAGATTATTGTAAACTCTGTTATGGATGGCTGCGCCCATAAAACGCATATATATCATGTATCTAAGACATCAGTTGTACTTCACTCTGCAGGTTTTCCGATGGTGGTGTTTTCAGTCGGCATGTTCTCGTAAAGCATTTCACCCCTCTCTCTCTTTCGGGCCTCATGCTTTAGGGGGCATCTGTTACACAGCAATTTGTCACCGTCCCTGCAATCCCCATCCCGCACATTGGAGGGCTCATTCCGTGACTTGTGGGCAGAGTTAAGGCTTGAAAATACTTTCATTGCATCCCTCTGAAGATGAGCTTTAATTGCCCTAAAGACATCTCCCTGCAAAAAACCCTAAAAATAGCTCTTTTTCCATTGGCGCGGTTCCATAGTTCAGCCCTCGCGCCAAGAGGGAAATCCTCCAAAGAGGGCGTGCCAATTGGCGCTCTGTCATAGAGCCGTACCCGCGCCAACCATATTAAGAGGTGTTTTTTAAAAATAAAAGGCGGAAGTTTCATCCTAACAAATTACTGGGCTGATTTCTATCTTGAGTTGGGAGGTTTGGCTATGGATTTCCATGGAGAGGAAGTGGTTTCCCACCTCTCATGGAAGCTTCCTTGATGATAGGGCCAATCCCATAATTATAGGGATCCCAACTCCCCTTCCTCCTTCTATAAAAGCTTGCCCATTTCCATTTGCAAGCTAGTTCAAAAGAGTGGCAGAATTTCTAAGTTCCCAAGAGCTTTCATGCTGCAAAAGCCTTCTTGATTCCCTAAGGCCAAATCCAAGCAAGGAGACTATTGCCAAGTATCCGGAGAGAGAGGCTTGTCCCATCCCTGACAGGCTTTTCCGAGACATGTTGTGCTAACGACCCGCTAAAGGAGAGTGCTGCGTCGAAGCTATGGTTGTATTCTTCTTTTGACTCTTTAATGATAAGCGACTATCGGTTATGGTTCCACTCTTGTTCTTGATCATGTTCATGAGTTATATCCTCTTAGACTGATATATAGTTGTATGTACTAGATTTTATGCTTGCGTTTGTGTTGTTTCTTGCATGTGAAGGTGTCCGATCACGGAGATCGTGAGGGCTGTGATCTGCCAGGGCGAAGGAACGGGAGCACCACCTCTTCTACAAATGACAGCGGGATTCCAGGTAAGCCTTCCTCGCAAGTCGGTTTATTTACAATTAGGAACCTGCACTGTAGCGTTTTTGATTGTTGCTAGACCTGATCTGGGCTAGTAGGGATCGCCTCTGTCCGTAGAGGGGATTTACCTCCTCAACAATTTGGCGACTCCACTGGGGAACTCAGCTTGTTGTTTGATTTGTAAACTATAGACGGAGTCTGAAGCACAGCCAGATAGCCTTCGAAACGCTTTTGCTCTGCATTAGCGGAGTAGATCAATGCTGCTTCAGTCGATCTCCGGTTTGGTTTACGGACTGAACAACTTAGAGTTTTGTCTTCTCTTTCCGGTTAACTTCTTGGTCTTGCTTGCTTGGTCAACTCTTTGGACTGGATTTTCTTGTTTGTTTGGCTTTGTTTTAGCCTTGTTTTCACTTGTCTATGTCTGAGATTGCTTGTTTTTTATTTTTTCCATAGTAAACTTGGCTGGCGCGCTTTTTAGTGTAACAGTCGCGCCCATTGGCACAGGTTGCCTATGTATCACCCGCGCCATTGCATTTCTGGCGCTAATTTCAAGCTCACAGTCACGCCAATCCTGTGAGCTATTAGGGTTTGCTGTGTTTCAAGCTTTCTGAGGCTGACTTGTGATTTTGATCTTGTTTTTTCGGCTGTTTGAGTGCACTGGAGCCTGGTTTGACTGGTTGGAGCCTCCTTCCTTTGGTTGTTTGCCTATTTCTTTCGATTTTTCATATGAGCCCTAGGGCATCTAGGTGCCTTTGTGAGTCGAGCCTCCCTTGGGAGTTTTTGGTTTCCGTTCGTTCAGTCGGCTGTGGGATTGCTTCCTTGCATTCGTTTGACAGTTGTCTATCATATTGTTGCGTTTTTTGAGTGACTGATTTCGTTTTCATTCGAATTTCGCTTTGCTTCATTTTGGGCCTAGATCACACGGCTCATTGGTGTCTTTGGGACTTTTCTTGGTTTTGAGAGACTTTTGGTCGATTTGAGATCTGATTGTTTGTGTCATTGAGTGAAATTTGTTTGTTTTTTCTCTCTTAATATCATTTCTTGAATTGCTTCTTATTTGTTTTCGGTTTGTTTAGTGCATCTAGCTATCAAACATTGAAAATAAAAAAAAATCTCTTTTGCTTTGGTTGATTAGTGCAAATTGAAATCTTTTCGATTTTACTAGTAATTAGTGAATTTGAAAGAAAAGTTTTTAGTTTCATTAGTTGCATTAGAGATATCATTGATTGTCTTCTGATCATTTTGTTTGTGTAAAAACTCTCAACTCTTCTGTAGCTAGTTTTCATCGAACAAAATGGTGTACTGTGGCATGTAGTTTTGCATTTAAGAGATTTTTGAGACAGCACATTCGTTAGGGCCTGAAAACTGAAACGTAATTGAAGATCAAATTTAAAATCTACTCAATTTACACTAAGGCAGCATTGAAATCTAACGAAACACATTTAGAGGTCTAGGCTAGAGACGTGTTCCGGCGTCTTTAAACCTAGTAGCTGTCGTTCGCCTTTTGGCTTTAGACAGCGCTAGTACGGACTTGTGCTCCCCGTACCATCGCGTATATAAAGGGAGACCCCACTAGGTTGTTATCCTTTATCCATAGGAAGCCGAGTCTGCCGCCCTATACCCATGATACACCGGACACAGCATTCGGGGAGATTTCCTGCACGTACGTTAAGTCCTTGGTTGATTTCTCTTTCATTTTGAAACCAAGGTGTATATTGCACTACGCTTTATTTGGTACACTCTTTTTGCCTAGTATTCCCTTTTTGCCTAGTATTCCCGAGCAGTCATTTGGTCTTTTCTGACTCCCTAAATTTGAAAAGATCGCCAAGCGCTTGTCCTTTCACGCTTGTGTCAAATATGAAAGAGATAGAGTCACCTTTTTATCGTTTCTTGACTCTTAAAACATGAAACGGTGAAGTTTCTTATTTTTCAATGTGGTAAAAAATTAATCACCTACGATCACACGCCATGTTAGAATTTGCTTGTTGGTCGTTTGATTGTGTGCCTTGGTTTTTAGCATGTGTGCGGTTTTGAGTTTTTGATGGAAACTTTTCCGGAGTTCACCAACCAAGGAATCCCCTCCGATGGGAATCCTAGTCATTTTCCTCCTTTTGGGAATATTGGTGCTCCTTACATGGCAACTTTGTCCCTTCCTGGGTTAACTGGTGGGTTGCCTGTTTGGTTGTTCTCAACCTCTGTGGTTCCGAATGTCTCGGCTACTGTTCAATCAGTTCCTCCACCTGAACAACATCATGTTGATTCCAAGGTGGAACTCTCCCCTTCTTCGCTTGTTTCTCCGTCCTCCTCTTTTCGAGAAAAAAAACTCAAGGGATTGGCTTTGTAATGAGTTCCCAAAATCCATATGGATACTATGTGGAGACTTTAACAATGTCGTGACTAAAGAAGATAAAGAGAGATTGTGTTACCTATCTAGATACCCCAAACCCAAATGACCTAGAATGACTTGAAGGCTAGCCTTGAGTTGTACAACCCGTACAAAATTAGCCTTTGGGATTCTCATGAGTTTTGGTTTACCTAGTCTAGTTTTCAAAAGATATGGTAAAAGAGTGTCGAAATGGCTAGACTAAGCCATGCTTTCAAAAAAAAAAATTCCTTCTCTGGTTACAACAAAGTGCTAGGAGAGCTTACTCTATATAATCACTAGCCTATTGTTTTTACCATTTCTTGGGAGGCCACTAAAATCATATCCATGAAGAGTATATTTATGCTCAATGCCTCCTATCTCAAATAACCAACACGTATTGATGGCATCCATCTTGAAATGAGTAAAAACCAGCAAGTTGATTGTAGGCTGTTGAGTACCAATGGAGGACAACTTACATTGTTGAAGGCAGAGAAAATATTCTCTGTCATTTAGATTTTTTCAACCACATTCAAAAAATGAAAATTCGAGAAGAACTTACAAATTAAATAGGGATGGAAGACTTGCACAATTCAACATCAATCTTGAAATGACAAAAATCTAGCAAGTTATTTGCAGGTTGTTGAGTTCCAATGGAGGACAACTTAGATTGCTGAAGGCAGAAAAAATATTCTCTACCATTTTGATATTTTCAACCATATTCTAAAAATGAAAAGCCATGAGAATAACTTCCAAATGAAATAGAGATTAAATACTTGCACAGACTTCTTTCATATTTAAGCACACTAAATATGTAGCTTTCACTCTCTCAACAATAAAATTTTTGTAGCCTCTACAAATTTTAAATCTCAAATAGTCATCACCCAAACTAGACGATGTAGATTTCCTTATAATAAGAATGTGAACTACAAGAACAAGAGCATCATCAATATAAATAAACCTCCCATCCTCTACCTTCAAAAATTCGTTTACTAGGTGTTCTTCAAGTTTGCTGCATAAGGAACACCTCATAACAAGTTCATGTAATAGGTTAAGGCGTGCTTTGTGAAAATGTTCAAGGAAGTGCTTTTCATAAGACACGTCTGAAGCACCAGCCCCAACTATTATTTCATTACAAACTGAAATTTGCGGTTGTAACACTTGTAAAAGAGCACTGACATTCTCTTCATTAAGTTGGTGATAGGCTTCTTTGTAGATAGAAAAATGCCATTTTGAAGAAAAAATGCACTCTTTAAGAAAGCTAAGCACTTTAACAAATTCTTGTAAAGGTATATTAGATTCAGAAACATTTTCATTTTTAGGGCAGGGTCGTTCATGTCCATCAGTTGTAGCTACTTTCCTGCCAGCCTATGAAAACAAATTTCCAAAGAGTGTATCATCTTCATGACCAATGGCATACTCTGCATTATTTACTCCCATCCCATTCTTGCTAGCAGTTGTCCATGACTTATCCCCCCAGGGCCTTGTCTGTACTCTTGTGCATGAAAAGAACTTGCAATAGTCTAGCCCCTAGCTTGGTCAAAGGAAAGTAACAAATGTAAGTCTTAGGAGAAAATAATTATTGTTGTGCGAGGCATAGATCTAAGATCCATTGAAAAAAATCCTCCTCTTCCTCCCATCAATTCTAATCCTAGAAGCATAGTCTCCACCTCCATAGAACTTTATTAGTACGAGCATTTTAAAGAAAATATGGAAAGGCAAATTGAACATGATCATAATAACAATTATCTAAAACAACTAGAGGAAATTATCCTAAATAGAAAATAAATAAGAAATTATAATCTATCCTATTATCTGATGAACTAAATAAAAAGATGGAGAATAATTTTAATAATGTAAAAAAAAATACTACAAAAGAAAACTAGATGTGCATCGAGTAACACAAGGCACAAATTATTGAAAAATGTCATAGCAGATTCTAAAGGAAATAATTTGCACATGAAACTATGTCCCCTTCACGCTTTAATGGATAGTTAGTTTCATTCAAAACATGACCACCCATCACAAAAATTACTTTCTGATATGCAAACCACTTTATAAAAAATTCTATCAAATGTTAATTTTCAGGTGATACAAGACCAAAACAACTTAATTGTTATTTGTAAGTGAAAATGAAATAACCCCATATATGTAGTCATGGTGCCTTGTAAACACTCTTGGCCTTAAGTAGCATTCTTGAGGTCAATTGCACATTCAGATAAGTAGTTCATACAAGGAAAGGACTGAAATATATGAATTGACACAGGGAATGGATAAAGACTAAGGGTAGCCAACTCTTGGTGTTACAACTTACCAGGAATATAAACCAATGCCCAAGTTGTTCCTATTGTTTACCGAATAAATTTATATGCAAGACTTGTCAAATAACATGTCGAGTTCGGATTTCTCTTGATACATTGATCAATTGAGTATGGGAGAGTAAGTAAACTATTCCAACTACTCAAGTGACCTATAAATATCAAAATCAAGATTACAAATAGTAGGTGAGTTCCTTAATGAATAAATACAATCATGATGGGTGCCAACAACTTCTTAGAACAAGAAGAGAATGTTATTTATGATATTATGAGTTCAGAAACTAGATGGGGAATTGCAACATCTATAAAATTACATCCATCGATCTAAAGATCATAGTGGATGATATGGGTAATTTTTCTATTGGGATTAATTGTACAATGGACTAGGCTTGATTCTAATGGAGAAAAATGCATACTGCTATGAAATCGATTTCTGCGCAAGGGCTATCAAAATTGCAATTTGACATTCATCACTGTAATCCAAATTTTACTTGGCACATGTTCAAATCACTAGCTAATTTGTCTCTCATACGATAACATGAACTGTCCTAGATTCACACCCTTTAGATTTGAGAAATTTTGGTAGGATAACCCCGATTTTAAATAGTTGTGGATGGAGAGAAATCCAAAAAAATAACATTAATGTATTGAAACTAAAAAATTCTAACGAACCTACAGACAAAGCTCAAATTTGGAATAGATAAATATGTGGGAACATATTTTAAGCCAAAAAGGAGTGATGAAAACAAATGGAAAAAGTACAACATACACTTATCAAGGAAGAGATGAAGACTTCGCATAGAAGGAAGAAATCTAAAGATAAAAAAGATACTAGACAGAAGCAAGAAGATATACTTTGAAAATAAAAACTTAGAATGAGATGGATCAAATAGAAAGATATAAACTCTAGATCCTTTCACAACTCTATGATGAACAAAAGGCTTATAAATAGAATCACCTCTTTACAAAATGCTCAAGGGATTAAATTAGAGACTTGTGGGGAAATGGAGAAAGAACTTAAAATACACTACCATGAGCTCCCCTCAAACCTCAACATAAAAATAAAAGAGACCATAAGATCTATCCTAAAACACACCCCTCAGTTGGATATTCCAAATCAATTTGAAAATTGATGAGAAAAATCACATAAGAGGAAGTTGAGACAATGATAATGGATATGGCATTACAAAAATCAACAAGGCTAAATGGTCTCACAAAGACTTCTTTCAAAAATTTTGGTCAATGGTTTCCAGTAATGAATGAAGGGTAGTTTAGAAAGCTAGAGAAAACCAAGGAATTTTACAAGCCCTTAACTCAACCTTCCTCACACTCATTCCTAAGGAAGAAAGAACTGACACTTTGAAAAAATTCAATTGTGTCTCACTATATAAAGTGATATATTAAATCATTCCAAAGGTAATAAACTCTAGCCCATCATGAACCACACCACTTCCAGTGAGCGAGGAATTTACATCGAAGGGAAAAAAATTATTAAAATATCATAGTGGCACATTAAACTATGCACTTCCTAAAATTAGTAAAGAAACCAGGTATGTTAATTAAGCTTAATATGTTAAAATATTTTGATCCTCTTAGCCGGGCAGATGCTTGCATCCTTCTAATTATGTCAATCTTGGATTTAATGGGTTAGACTCTAAGTATACTTAAATCTCTTTACTTTCTTAAATAATGGATCCTTGTCCTCCCCGTTCAACCCCTCTTGAGTTATCAAAGAAGAAGACCCTTCATTTCCTTTTCCAATCACCATAATGGCTAAAGGACTAGGAAGAAGACTATGTCAAGCAATAATTTCTAACAATTTGAAAGGCCTCCACATCCTTAATAAATTGGATCCCCTTTCAGATTTGTAACTTGTGGATGAAAATATTATGATATGAGTTACATGGTACATGGAAATGGAAATTCATATCTAAAACAAGATCATGCTGGAAATGTAGCCACAAAAAAATCAAGTAGGGAAAGATGATATATATCAGAAAATTATACTAAAACTTTGAAAGAAAACATAAGTTTTAACATTATAATTTAGAATATAGATAGATTCATGATTAAATAAAGAAATTCCAAGACCCAAGGCCCAAGAAAATATTCTACAACAAATACCCACATATCATCTAAATCATTACCTATATTGGGATCCTCATCATCAATATCACCATCTAAGCAACAAAATAAGATAAAAAAGCTTAACATGCCAAATCCAGATTTTGTTTGAGCACACCATTAGTAGGGTCCTCATAGAGGATATTAATAATCAATGTTACTAACATCAAGGTACATAGTTGGCTTGGTGCTCGTAATTAAATGATAGTTCTGTACCCTCGTATAGAATAAAATCCAATGGAAACATTGTAACCCCCCAATCCCGAATTCCTAAAATCTATTAACTCTACTGGATTTTGAGAAGGATATAAAATTCTACATTCTCCATTAGAAATCCATTGAGGTTGGAACTAGTCTCAAACGTCTTGAAAAAATTAATGATAATGTTTAAGTAAAAAAGATGAAAATAAATATAAAGGAGAATGTCATATTTACTTACCATTACCATTAATTCGTAAACATTACCAATAATTACATAGCATATTCTTAACCTTACCATCAATTACATAGAATTAGTAGGGCCCTAGTGTGGATTATTATGCTGCCCACTCATACATGAATTTTTTCCTAAAATAATTTGCATTCAGTCCATATATGCCACATAAGCATGTGGTACCACCCCACATATCATACAAATGCTAAGACATGATATATAGACACTGAAATGTGGGGCATAGTTCTAGAAATACTTTTCAGCCCAGCAAAAACACATTTCAAGTGTGTTTCAACCACATTTTTAGTTTTTCGTATCAAAACCAAGCTATTTGTAGAGGAATTCCCACATTTCCTAAAATTATGATGGGCCACCCCTCTATCTTGGAAGACTCTAATGTCATGTCCATCCTTACACCTTTATTTGAGCCTTTCTTACTATTATAAATCAAGGAATATCAATTTCACACTACCAGGAAAAGACCCTCTAGTGGATGTTTTTGAGGAACCCCTTATAAAAATACCCCATACATTTGTTTCTAGCGAAGGTTACTAGAGGAGGTTGGTGGGCAGAGGGTTTTGCAGATTTTTTCCGCTCGGTGCGCTTATCATTCAACATCGCACCAGTGTTCCTTACAAGAGAACACACCAGTGTGCACAGAACATTGGCACACCGGACACCATGCGCTCCGTACACACCCACCCAGTGCGTCATATTATTGTAGAGCACCAGTGCTTCACAACTCTTCCGCACTGGTGCAACATAAAACACTGCACCAAAACTGAAAACGTTCGGTGCGTTATTAAGAACCTGCACCGGTGCATCATAAAACAATGTGCTAAAACACAAACTGACCGATGCGTTTGTAAGAAAAAGCACCGGTGCACCTATAAAGCATGCACACCGAAAAAGGGTTTAAAAAAAAATTATGGCAAAAAAACTGGATTTTTCACTTTTTTTAGTGCTCTAGAGCTCTCAATTACCAGTGTGCTCTACAAGAGAAGGCACTAGTGTGCACAAAATATTCTGTGTTGGTCCATCATAAAACACCAGGCCAAAACAGAAGCGGACTAGTGTGTTCATATAAAACAGCACCGGTGTGCCTATAAAATACACACACCGAAAAAGGGTTAAATAAAAAAAAAAAAAAAAAAAAACGGCCAAAAAAACGCATTTTTCACTTTTCTGGTCTCAATCACCGATGCGCTCAACAAGAGAAAGCACCGTTTGCAAAAAAAATTGGCACACCAGATACTTTTCGCTCTGTACACACATGCCCGGTGCATCCTATTACTGTAAAGCATCGGTGCTTCAATACTATTCTACCCTGGTGCGTCATAAAACACCACGCCAAAACTGAAATAGCCAAGTGCGGTTTTAAGTAACCGCCCCAGTGCATCATAAAACAACATGCCAAATCTGAAACTGGCTGGTGTGTTCTTAAGAAACCGCACTGGTGCGCCTATAAAACCCCACACACCAGAACATGGTTAAATGAAATAAAAATTACAACCAAAAAACCACATTTTTCACTTTTCTCAGTACTCCAGAGCTCTCAAGCACCGGTGCAATTTCTCCTTCTCTCAGCTGCCCTAACATTGGTGCTCCCATTGCACCCATTGCACACACTGCTACTGTGCATTGGCCACCAATCTCCAACTTGCATTTTGCAAAATGGTGGGCAAATTTTCTTTTGCAATTTCTACAACTAATATGCCTCCTCGACAGTGAAATGTATAGGCATTTTTCTAGTTTGTCCATAATTAAGCTTTCTAGCAGATTAGAATTTGAAATAACCTTAAAATTAACCGTTAAAAAATAAATAAATAAAATTTGTCACGCGGTGCGCATGAGCATTCGGCTCACACTGGTAAGTGGTGCTTCCTGTAAAATTTATAGGCTACACCGCAACTGGTTCTAACCTTATCCACACCATTTCTGGGGAGGTACCGAAAGGTGCCCCACATTATTTTAAAATTTAAAAAAAAATTGTGGTGCGGTAATTTAGCTGGGTGCACCGTTGACCATGGGAATAGTAATGCGGTGCATTGATGGATATATCCACCCCAGTATCTATTAATGCATCGCATTCGGCATTCCGACAGGGTCAATGGTGCAGCTTGGTAAAAGACCACACCGTTGACTATATAATTTGTCAGGAAGTCGGTGCACTAACACGACTATACGCGTTGGGGTGTATATTTTAGTCAGCTTACCACTCTTTTGAGACCATAAATAGTCAACGAGGCTTGAAAAAATTTTAGGTGCACCGCATATGGTGCGTTTTATGTCATCTGGGGCACCACCTCTGGTGCTCTACAAAAAACGACCACATTAGAACCAGTGCATGACTGTTTTTGTGGCGCACCGACTGGTCTGTTTTTTTTTTCAAAAAAAAATTATATATGTATATTCCTAAATACATGTCTTAATTAATATAAAAAAAATTATTTAATATGTCAATGATTTAGAGATAAGAGGAGGAACAGCAACAACAACAGGCAGATCAGTATGACATGCTTCGTTGGTGGGAGGTAAAAGAGAGGGAGAGAGATGCGTACCATCACCCTATTACAGTAGATACCTAGGGGCTCCTAAGGCAGGTAGGCCTCCTCAAGTTCTATTAGGAGGCTACTTCCCTAAAGGCCCATAGTGTCTTTTTGAGACATCTTATCTGTAGGTGGAACGCCCACTGACAGGCTTTCCAGGTTGGTCCTGACCAGTGGTACACACCCACTGAGGAGGATATTTATTTCATTATATGGTTATCAAGGAGAGGGGTGGATTTTCCCTCGTTCCCATAGGTTCCAACTGGTTGTGTAGTAAGGATTCAGTTGGTTTACTCCCATAGATACATTGGAGCAGATGTACTATCTCCTTCAGAGTTTCAGGTCCCTACAGGTTAGCTACATATTGGTGAATTTGGTAAACAAGACATGCAGTTCCTCTCACTTCTCATTTTGACCATTTCACACAACACCAATGACGGGAAACGCATTAGTTTCCCACTTCTATATTATGTTGATTCTTTAATAAAGGAGCCATGGCTTGTCAGGTCATCTGCCATTTTTTTGTGGCAGTTTTGTACGCCTTAGATAGATGTCGTGCTCGTGCACAAGGGAGGGTCAACTTCCCTTTTTCTTCAGAGACTTTTTGTTTATCTTTTGAGAGGTTTCCAGATATGAGGCCTACTTTTGTTCGGCAACCTCGTAAGCTGACGTTGGAGGCCCGGATGCACATGTGGGGGCAGATGTTGCCCAAGATGGGAGAGACTGTGTTTCCAGCTAGGATATCGCATGATGCACTGGAGTTACTAGCCAATGTTGACAAGCTGCATCCCTTCATTGTGGTCCCCTGTTCTTATGCTAGATTGGATTGGCGAGGGTGTGCCAACATCCTCTTCACATATGATGAGCTGCCAGATGATAGAGGTAATATTACTGTTTTATTTATATTTATTCTAACATGTTCATTAACTTGTTTTTATTAAATTGTGTAATGAAATTTTCTAATTATTGTTGTGTACTTGTATATATTTTTCAGACATTGGCTCTTATGATAGTGAGGAGATGCTGGAACCACCACATGATCCAGGTGTGGATCCTCATGACAATCAGGACATGGCAGATGCCAAGGATCATGATCAGGAGGCCGGTGGAGAGAGACATGCTCCTCATGCTAGTGCACTGATACTGCCTTTTGCTAGGCGCAGTCGACCTGATACTCGATACAAGATGGAGTTGGGCGACCAACTCAGTGCATTGATTGTTGAGGCAGGCATCAAGCTCACTCGTTACAAATACATACAAGTCGATGATAGGCTAATACGAATTTGGAGAGACATGCCGCATGACATGTACAGCCTGATGCGACATGTCGTAGGAGCTACGATAGCTGTTACACGACTGAGGAGGACTATTTCATGTTATAGGTGTCGTCGAGCCACACCACGTGATGGGCAGTCTACGAGCAGCGACTCATCTCATGATCGTTCACCTCACACCGCACCTGATGAGCATGAGGCTCCACTAGCATCTAGTAGTCATCATGGAGATGAGGCTGGACCATCAGCTACATCCATCAGTACTAGTCATGATCATGAGTAGGCTGGACCATCAAGCGTCCAGGTTGCACCATTGATTAAGCATGCCTCCACTAGTACTGCTTATATTGATGTTGTACTACCACCAATTGATCCATCCATCAGTACTAGTCATGATCATGAGCAGGCTGGACCATCGACCGTCAAGGCTGCACCATTGACTGAGCAGGCCTCCACTAGTACTGCTATTGATGTTGTACTACCACTAGATGATCCATGACATTTATATTACAGTTGTATATTTTTAACATTATTCAATTATATATATATATATATATATATATATATATATATATTCCATGTATTTTATGTTCATGTTGCAGTTGTACTTAATTTACATGTTGCTGATCATCATGATGTGTATATTGTTAGGTCATGTTAGATATGTTTAGCTTATAGATATATGTGTATGTAATAGCATGAGTTATTTGACATGAGATGTATATTAGATGTTTGTGTTATGATGATGTTAATATATCATTTTAATTTGATGTTTGAATGTGCTTTTTAGTCGAATATGATGTTTGTATAATGGTTATCGTGATCGTGATGTTTATTAATTAATTTAATATTAAATGACCATGATATTTATTAAATATTATGGCATGATTGTAATTGAGATTGAAATTTTAATTGTATGTAAAATTGTAAAATTGTATTTGTATATGTAATTGTAATTTTAACTGTAATTGTATGTCAAATATTTAATATAAAATTTTAATTGTAATTGTAATATTTAATTTATTGTGAAATGATTGTAATTGTATATATGACAAATTGTAAAATTGTAATTCTAATTCTAATTATATGTAAAATTCTAAAATTGCAATTGTATTTGTATTGTAATTTTAATTGTAATTCTATGTAAAATATTTGTAAAATTGTAATTGTAATTGTAAACGTAATTCAAATTCTAATTCTAATTGTATATTGTAAAATATTTGTAAAATTTTAATTGTATTAATATGAAATTATTGTAATTGTAAAATTTTAATTGTAAATGTAATTGTATGTAAAATTAAAATTCTAATTCTAATTCTAATCGTAATTGTATGTGAAATTGTAAAATCGTAATTGTAATTGTAATTGTATATATGACAAATTATAAAATTGTAATTGTAATTCTAATCGTAATTGTATGTGAAATTGTAAAATTCTAATTCTAATTCTAATTTTAATTGTAATTGTATGTAAAATATTTGTAAAATTTTAATTGTATTAATGTGAAATGATTTTATTAAAATATTTAAATTTCTAAATTTGTAAATAATTATAAAATAATAAATATAGAATAATATAAATTTTTGTAACATAATAAAGTTTATTATGATCTTACATAAAAAAAAGAACTTTATATAGTCTGGTGTGCTTATCATCATAACACGCACCGATGCATCTTATTACTCCGATGCACCAGTGCTTCAAAACGCTTCTGCACCGGTGCGTCATAAACCATCGCGCCAAAACAAAAACCTCAATCTTACAAACCACCTCGGTGTGCCTATAAAATAGCATGCACCGGAACAGGGTCATTCTGTAAAGTGCAGTATTAGAGCAGCGGGCAAGAATTTTTCTGAGGAGATGAGGGTTTGAAAATACGAGAGTTCGAATTTTGGCTGAGAATTTTATAGTAGAGAAAATGAGTGATTCAAACAGAAAGACAGACAAAGATGCTTACAAGGATGCAGACGGCTACAGAGCTCGATAGAGTGCAAGAGGAGCACAGGTTGAGACTGACAAAGAGCATTCAATTGAGGCCGGCGATAGGGTTAAGAGTTCCCATGATGGAGAAATGGAGAGAAGAGTTAATGGAAGAGAAAGATCAATCAAGGTAGTTGATAAAGCCAAGAGGCACCATGGAGGGAAGGATTCTCATTCCCTTAAGGAAAAAAGAGAAATATTAATTAATGTTGTTGATCGAGCTGGTAGGTCCCATGAAGGGAAATATTCTCTAGAATGTGTTTAAATGTAGTTGGGACTATTGTCCTAGCTTTGGTTGGCTTACATAAACTTTTATTGGCAAAGCTAACATCCCATAAAATCACATCTTCGGCTTTCAATTGAACCTGAATGGCATCTCTAACTTGTCTGAGTTATGGTCCTATGGATGAAACTAATGGAAAGTCTGCTTGTATTATAAATGGAAATCCAATGACCATTTTTGTGGGAAGAAAACCATAGATACCTATAGCTACCATATTTCCACCTGTAAATTGGTTTCCCATTGGAAAAACTAATGTAATAGCCTATTTTGCAATGTGTTTCATCTACTCAACCCTATACTCATTTTCTATGGGAAACCATTGCCTCCAAATGTAATAACTTCATCCTCTAGTCGAAAATCGGTCTTCTTCTGCTAAAAAATGCAGAATGAAGGACTCATTGTCATTGCTCCCAGAAAATTACCCTTCTACAGATTATATGTACTAATTGCTAGCAGGTCATATGTTTATCTGCATATTATATAATTCAAAACATATTGGTTGCAAATATTTAAGTGCCAATTATAACAGGTTCACATGCCACAATTGCCCACTTGGGCCCTGTAGTATTCCATCTTCACATGCCCTACATTTCATTCTCTCCACAAAATTAGTGGGGACCTCCTACAGTAAACAAAATGTATTGGAATAATAGTTATTTCCATCAAGAATTTATCCAATTCCAATTCTCAATTTTAATTCTAATTCTAATTCTCAAGAATAAACAAAATTATAATTCTCAATTTCTATGGTTGGAATTCACTAAATTTTGGTGTACACACCTAAAGGTCATTTCGGCACCTTAACCGCAAATCGGTGCTACTGTACATATAACCACACCGGTGTCGGTGTTACAAAATGATGCACTAAGGCGGTGTTATTAAGTGACGCACCAGTAACGAATAAACGCAAATAAAAAAAGCACAACTCTATTTTATTTAAGTGAAAAAAAAATGGCAAATTGAAAAATGGACGGCAAAATATTTTCGAAAATCTAATTTCATAAAATAATTCTTTAAATACTAAACACTTTTCATTATTTCACTATTTTTGCTAAAATTTTCAGCCAGATATTTGCAGGAGACATACCTGGAGCAAGAGCGCACGAGGGAACTATGGAGTAGTGAAATACGTTCTAAAAGAAGTATTCAGACAATCAGACATCAAACCTTTGGTGATTCAAACCCTGTATCATAGAATTTAAAAACATCTCGTGATTAAATTTGATTATCTTTTTTACTTTTTCTGCAGTTTTTTTACTTTTACTGCAGTTTTATCCATTTTTACCCTAAACCTTTCATTTTTTTGTCTTTTCCCTTTCTTCTCCCTTTTCCTGTGATTTCAGAATTAGGGCTTTTCATTTTAGATTAACATCCAACCCAGAGGATGACTTGCATAGTTGGATCCCAATCCATTTGGCCATTGTGTGAATTTTTGGAAAAAATGGATTTTTTTTTATCGATGCGCCTTCGTAACCTAACGCACCAATGCACTTTATTATAAAGCATGCCACCCAAGTACTGTGTAATAAAAAATTTGAAAACACTTTTTTTTTAAATTAGTGCGCCATATCTGAAATAGGGCATCAGTGCGCCATGTTACGAGGATAGCACCGTACGGTCTATTACATTATTTGTGAGGTGTGTTTATAATATCCCATCACTGTATGGTCTATTATATTATTTTGCGGTGCATTGGTAATACCCCCACACACCGGCGGTGGTGCGTACATAAAGAAAGGCGCACCAGTGCCTTGAGATTTATTTTTTACCTAAAAACTTAACAATTTATTTATAAATATATTAATCAATGATATGGTATAGGTTTCAAATTGATAAAGAAATGATTTACAAGAGATCAAGTAACAAAAATACTGATAACACATCAAGAAAAGCAAAAAAGGAAAGTTCTTTATAAATTCTTTATAAAAAATATTAATTTTGAACTATATGTAAGTTTAACTAATATGTATTGTTTACTGTGTATCATGCAGAGCCACAAAATGATGAATCTCGATAATATTATTTCTAATCTAGGACTAGAAGAGCGTAAAATTTTGATGGAAAATTGCAAAAGGATGAATCAGGTGAATGAAAAAATACTATCGATCCAATATGAGTTTCTTTTTTTAATTATCATTAATAATATACTTAAATTTTTTAGATAACATGTGTCAAGTAGTCTATTAATTCACATCTGTTTAATGTTCTATAGGGACCAAAAACTCAGAAAAGGAATGTTGTTCTAAGAAAATAAAACAAATAGAACATGCAAATTGAAATGAATTTCTCCTTAGCTAATCTGGAGTGGTGCTGGAAGTTAACGAAAGGGGGGGGGGGGGGGGGGGGGTATTTTACAAAAGTTTGAGGGATCTAGTGGAACGAATGTATAAACGTTCTTTCCACTTACAATAAAAAAATAAATCCAATGATTCCAAGAACCAAAATTTTATCTAAACTACAAGAAGAGTTTCCAGAGAATTGGTGAATGATACATGTCAGACTTTTAATAGAAAAAACGTACAACAACAAAAAATAAGGAATGAAAAAGTAATATTCCTTTAAATGTTTATCTAGAATTATTTATAAATATCACTTTTGTTATATTTACTTTTTAGATATCAATATAAAAATTAAATATTTTATTGTCATGTTACATTTTAAGGAAGATTATGAAAATCTCAAAAGATGAAAGAGCTGATATCAGAAATATGCCAGTAGGAATGTCCAAAAATGTGTACAAGGAGATGGTCAAAGAAATGGACAAAATTGCATCACAGGAGCCATCTCAACAACAATGTGCTTCAAATGTAATATGTAATCATTGATTTTTTTGATGATTAGGTACAATAAATAAACAATTTAGCATTAAATATTAATTCTCAATAATTTTCTTGCAGAAAATAAAAGAAAACAGAACTTATTCAACACATAAAACAGGACAACAAGGAAGAAAATGGTTGATATCTAAGTTTGTGAGTAATTGTTACTTCCTTATAACAACTTAACTAGATTTCATTTTGTATTTTTTAATTTGTTTTACAAAAATCATCATTGAATGTCTTCAAACAGGTGCTAACATACAAACAAGAACCATCAGATGAATTTATTGAAATTGGGTTAAATATGGGTTGTGAGTATATGCTGGAATATCAGAAATTAATTGTGGAATCTGTAAGCATCGATCGATCTTGTTTTACTTAGCTCCATCTATAATTCATAGAACAAAAACATCTTTTATATTAAATATATTATTTGTTATGGGGTATAAAACTTACGGGAAACAAAGTATGGAACTGCGCCAACAGATGAAATTTTGAAAGATGGCATGGTACATGGTTTTGAAAGAATGTGTATAGTTTATGAGTCAATTGTTGATATGGTACGCCATTTTTATTTTCGGTTTAGATTGATGCATATTATTAAATATTGCAATTTTCATTATTCTCACCAATGTATATACACTTATTTCAGTTTATTTTTATGTTTGTATATGGAGGGTGAAGAAGAATAAAACAATCAACACTGTGACCAAAGCATTCCTGAAAATAACCCAAGTCATGGAAGTAGCTCTAGCAGTGACAATAGTTCAAGTGAAGAATGATGATCACCTTGTTTGGATATCAAAGCAAGGCATTGTATTTTTTGAAATATGTATGTGAAATCAGACATTTTGTTTAATGTAATGGACAGTGTCCCAATTGAAAGACAGAGGGATATCAATAATTTTCCCATTTTGTATGATAAATCTTTTCTTATTCATATATATTATATATCATAAAATATGTTTTAATTTATTCTATTGGATTCTCCATTGTCATTCTCAAATTCACTAATAAAAATTTAATTCATATGAATATTGTTATGAGATATATATGCGTCGACTTTTGATGAATAATGAATTTGAAAAAACCACAATAATTATGATATGATATAACAAATTAATCCAAACATCACATTCAAATCCATTAATAAGAATTTAATTAACATGAATATTGCTATAAGTTGTGTCGACTTTCGATGAATAATGAATTTTAAAAAATCACAATAATTGCATTGTCACATGTTGATGTTTCTAAAAGATACAAAATTAAAATCGGTGCGTGTCAGTATTGTACACAGGTGTGTTTGTATTAAGAATCACGTTGGTGCGTTTCTACGACCTATGAGCACCAAAAAAGCACCAAAACCAATAAAAAATATCGGTGCGTTTGTGCGGTATGACGCACCACTACGTTTATGTGTCTATATGCATCGGTGTTGTTGTACGATCTATGGGCACCACACAAATATTGATACCAATTATAAATCTCGGTGTGTTTCTGTGATACTGCGCATTGGGGTGTTTATGTGTCTATACGCACTAGTGCATTTGTACGACCTATGGGCACCGTACAACTACCGATACCAATTATAAATCTCGGTGCCTTTCTGTGATAATGTGCACTAGTGTATTTCTATATGTCTACGCACCAATGCGTTGATATGACATTTGGGCACTGCACAAATCCCAAGACCAATTAGAATGGCCTCGTGCATTGTATCACCAACACTATGCCCAGTGCAATTTTATACCTTAATAACCCGGTGCATTTTCCTTCGACCGCCCCGGGGCGCCTTCTATATGTACGCACTGGTGCATTCAAGCCAGAGTAGTGCACCGATGAAAAAAACATCCGTAATAACCTCTGGCTGCCCAAATTTTTTTAGTTTTGTTGAATTTCCATTAAACGCTCCGCCAAAAACTCTGTAACCATAAACGGATGTTGTAGTAAATGTTTTTTTGACAATTTTGGCCAATTTTATAACACTAAAAACCTTCTTTATAACCTTTTCTATAGGGTCTTTTTCTTTTAGTGTCAACACTCGTTTAATCACTCAATGCAACATTGATAGAATCCTTTGCTTCCAACAGATCTCTCTTCTCTCTAAGTACTTAGGAGCTCCCCTCATTCTAAATGTCTCAATAACCTTCTCATAGGAGGATCCACTAGCCAAAATTTTACCTTAAGCTTAACTCTTGTACTTTTCGATATCTTAATCTTCCAAGAAAAATTACCCAACGTAGACCTATTTTGCAATCCACATGTTTATATTTTTTCTTAGAATCGGTACTTCCTCCCAAGATCCTCAAATCCATCAAGTGTCTTCACTGTCAGTTCTCTTTTCTTTGAGGAGGCCCTCAGAAACACAAGAAATGATCCTTGGTATCGAGGAAAAAGTCAACCTTCCTAGAGAAGTGGGGGTTTGGTAACCAGGAACCTTCATATTCTCAACAATGCCTAGGTAGGGAAGCTATGATGGTAATGGTTGACTAACAAGGGAGCACTATGGAGTCAAATATAGAGAACAAAATATGCAGGGGAGGTATAAGAACAAGACCTCATTAGAACATATGGTCTTTAGTCAGGTTCTTTGATGTAGAAAAATTCTTAGAAGAACAAAAATATAGCCCAAGATCATTGCTTCTAGGAAACTCAAGAGGAGACTTCGAAACTACTATGGGATGACTCATGGAAGTAGCTAGATAATTTTATTAGCAACAATACTCTCTCAAAATCTTGGGACCACTTCCATTCCTTATGTTTAAATCTATTTAACCAGTACTAGGAAAATAACCCAATGGAAAACCCAAAAATATGGCATATATGGAAGGCACAAGACAGGTAGCCAACATTCACTTCCACAAAACCTTGATCTCTATTAGAGAAATAATTACAAGAATAATTTTCTTCAATCATGGAGAATAAATCCTCCAATTCGTTCAAAAAGGAGGAGGAGAATTCTCAATTAAAGAAGCCTATGCCTTAGAAATAAGGCATCAATCTCTAGAAAGGGATGAGATTCAACAACAGATTTGGAACCTTAGGCTCTAGCCAGAAATATCGTCATTTATGTGTCTTCTAGACAAAATAAAGGTATTGATGTGGGGAAAAATCCAAAAAAGAGGGTTTGAGGGGACTTCAATATGTCAAACGTACAGCCAAGAAAAGGAATAAGTAGAAAATATTTTTTTTCAATGCGAGAAGGTTTAGATTGTGGGACAAGGGAGAAATAACCTTACACAAAATTTTTTTAATAGGATTTACATTTTAGATACAATCATAGAATGGAAATTATCCCCCTTTAAGAACCTAGTTCTAAATAGAGGTTAGTGCCTACTCCCATGATTTATCCTATAGGGGTTCTGGAAAGAAATAAATAGATGTATTTTCTAGCATAGTAAAAGATAAGTGGAGAATATATGGAAGGAACTAAGTCAGCACCTAAAAGAAATAGTCTAGCCCCTAGCTTGGTCAAAGAAAAGCAACAAATATAAGTCTTAGGAGTAGATAATTCTTGTTGTACGAGGCATAGATCTAAGAGCCATTGAAAAGAATCCTCCTCTTCCTTCCCTCAAGCATAGTCCTAGAAGCCTAGTCTCCACCTCCATAGAACTTTATCCAACTCAATTTTGATAGAGGTTCATAGGGAAACCTTATAAGGGCAAGAGTAGGAAGAGAATTTAGAGATACCTCTAGTAAAATTCTAAGAGTGTACACAAGGTTTCTTGGGACTAATACCAACAATGTAGTTGAATTAGAGGTACTGGAAGTAGGAGCTGAGATTTCCACTAAAGAAAGATGTAAGAAGTTTATTTTGGAATGAGACTCGCTCATTTATGTGAACACTCTTAAGAACTTATTTAATGGAACAAGACTAGAAAAAATTATAAGCACCTACGTGATGAAAGTAGGAAGTCTATTCTTCATTCCATTAGATTAATCAAATTCTGGTAATTATCCCTCCCTAGTGAAAGATAACAATATGAGCCTGTTGACCTAAATGTTGGTTAGGAAAGAAGGACTTGAAACAATCTAAAGCAAGAATATATAAACATTTAGAAATAAAATATTTCACTTTAGGAAGCAATCAGGGAGTTTAATGCAATGTTATACACCATAATGATCAAAATTGAAGAACAAATTGGGAACTTGGCTCCACACTCCACACCAGATGTGGAAATATGGGATTACAGGCACTCAACCACAAAGAAAAAGAGAAACAATAGATCACATTCTGGAGTCTGCATGGGGAACGTAAAAATGTGGAAATATATATAGTGGAGGAACAAATCAGAAACTCAACTTTGCAATTCACACCAGATTAGAGAATACAGGGACTCTACCATGGGGAGAAAAAGTGACAAGACTCTCCACATTTTCGCATTTGGCAATGTGGAAATACATATAGTGGAAGAATGAATAGGAAACTGAACTCTTCCCTTTGCATTAGATGAAATAATGTAGGGACTCTGCCATAGGGAGATAGTGTAACAAGACTACAATTTTCATTCCACATGTGGAATGTCAAAATGCAGATAAGGGAAAAGTAACTCAAAAATTTGGTGCCACAATCAACACCATATGTAACAATGCGAGAATGAGGGGACTTAGGAATGGGGGGACAAAGCAACAAGTCTCTCTAAACGCTTCATTCCACAAGAGAGACAAAGAAACAAGTCTCTTTGAATTTCACATTCCATAGGAAAGACTAAGAAACAAGTCTCTCCAAATTCCACATTCCACAAGTGGAATGTAGAGAAGAAAAGATATAGAAAATCAAATAAAAACAACTTCTATTATCTTCCTATTGTTATATCCAAATCACTTAGGCTAGACAGATATATTGATATCATGAAATTTTTTTAATATCAACAACTGAAAATAATAGACATCTATAGCTCATGCATTATCCCTCTTGAAAAAAAGGTAATTTTTTCTCAAAACTTAACAATGTCATGCCATGAAGGTGGGCACTCTCCTCTGGGAAAAAAAATTGAAAGTTAAATCCTCCAACAAGTCATTAGAAACCCCCTCATTTATCACTACATATCCTAGTGAAATTAGAAATAAAAGAGAGTCCAAATCTCACTACAACCACAAATTTCCAAAAATATTAAGTGTCAAAATGTAATCAGCCCCTAAAATATATAAGTTCTTAGAATGGACAAAAATTTTGCAGTGATGCTCTATGTCATGCTAGGTACTCAAAAAGGTAATCACCTTGCCTAAAGTACCATCTATGTTCTAAAAATAGATTTTCCAAAGATACATCCAAAAATCATAGTCTTAGATTTGACAGAAATTTGAACCATGGGATAATCTCAAAAGTAGATCCTCAAAAATAAAATTTTCACATCATTCTAACTATCTTCTAAAACTAAAATTTCTTCAAAAATTTCAACTCCTCCAATTCACACCAAACTTGGACCATAAGCCTATCTCACTATTGGGTATCCAAATATACCATTGTCTATAGACTACTACTAAAAAAAGAATAAGTTTTTAAAAATAGAATCTACAAAAATTTACTAAATTTGGAACCTGAAAGCACCCACTTAATTATCCTACATCCCACATTCATGTTCCTCAATCAACATGTGAATTTGTTGCATGAGGAAAAAATTCTATAAATAGAATGTTCGAACCTGAACTGAAAAGTGTGCTAATGCTAGTAACATAAGTGTTATCCTCTTCACACTAATATCTAACTACTCTCTGACTGATTTACTAAAAATTTAGAAAAAGGTAAGCTTGGAACAAATCTCTATAACAAGGTACCCATATAGCTAAGGTGCTCATGAATTATCAATATCATATGATGCACTCACCAACCAATGCAACAATTACATTTATGAGGGAAAATATGGTGTGAAGAAAAAATATGTGATCTATTTGGTCAAACACTTCCATTGTTACATGTATTCAAGGATTCAATCAATATGGGGTACTTTTCCAATTGTTTAAGGATAATACAAGAGTTCCAGCATCCTGTGATCCAACTCAAGAACAAGAAAATCATGCAATTTCCATGGAGGGCCTTAAAATATTGTAATTACATAATGTGGAAACTTGGCCTATAGTAGTGTCTTTCATGGAATTGATATAATAGATCATTGAGAATACAAACATTGACACAAAACCAAGAATCAATAATGAAGGAAAATTCATAGCCTCACTCCAAGTAGGTAACCTCGAAACATATTCCAAGTTCCATAGTGTAGAACTTCCCATGAGTAATGGATGGGTGGGGGAATCCCTCTAAGAGAAGGACTATAATAAAATAACCAATAAATGATATAATGAGGTTAACCAATTCATATCTATGGATAAAAAAATATACCCCAATACCACTCTAATAACACCCTCCATGTATGCAATTTCCTTAATAAATATTAAACACACTATAAGGTGAGAATGGATCAACACATCCCATAAAATCTCACGTTCCTCTTTTGCACACCAAACTAAGGGAAGGGAAAATTTTCAGTTGATATCCCATCTTATCCAATACACTAACTGATGCAATTGTTGGCATTAAGTATCCTAGACCAGGCACACACACAGAGTTCCACGTGTCCTCATACCTTTGAACATTATGTGTGGTGCAAACAATTCATAGCTAGGGATAAGAATATATAACCCAATACCACTCTAAGAGCACCCTCCATGTATGCAGTTTCCATAATAAGCACACTATATGGTGAGAATGGATCAACACATCTCACAAAGGCTCAAGATCCTCTTTCACACTAGTCTAGAGGAAGGAAAAATTTTCAATTGAGCTCCCATCCTATCCAATACTCTAACTGATGCAATTGTCGAGGTTAAGCATCCCAGACCATGCACATAGATAGATTTCCACATGTCCTCATAGCTTTTGAACATTATGAGTGGTTCAAACATATTCCATGAGATGTAGTGGAGATGGAAATCCAATTATCTACCTATTCAAGTGTAATACCAGGATCTTTGGGAATACAAATACAAAAAAAATCTAGTGAAATATATATTATTGTTTCTTTTCTCCTTTGCATAAATGAATTTTCTGAAAACCATGTCCAAGGTTGTTTGAGGAAGTTTTCCAAGTCCTAGACTAGATTGGTGATTGGTACATCAATAAGGAGCGTACATATATGAAAATATATTGAACAACCAAACCTTCTCACATATTTCTAAAGCATGTGCCAAATAGGCTGGAAATAAGAAAAATAACTTATAAAACAAACCATCATGGCTTCAAGGCTCCATTGTATGGTCAATAAAACAAACTATTTACCTCCCATCCTCTCTACATAGGACTATACAAACTATCTTCCTTGTTTTATTCTATAAATTTTGAATTACAAAAGGCCATCGTAGCCTTCAATTGGTGATCCTCACCCACCAACCTTCAAATCTACAATGAGAACATTGTATGGTATGTTTTTATCTAGAAGGAAGACGCATGCACTGCCAATAGCATTGGAGAGGTTGTCTAAAGTATTACCCCTTTCCAAAGCAATGCCTCACAGGGGATAGTTGTAGAGTTCAAATATTTTGACCCCACCTTTCTCAAATTTCCATTATGCTCTTTTTCTTGGTGATTTTTCAACAGGTAAAGGGAGGGCCAAATAGCAATGAATATTTTACTACAAGAAATCCCAAGACCCAAGTCAGTCTCATCCCTCTCTCCCAAGAAAGAAAAAACTTCATTGTGTGAGTATCCTTCGAAAACAATGGGTAATTGCAAACCCAAGATTCAAGTCAATAATATCACTTCAACAATGCTACAAACTACTCCAGGAAATTACGTGAAAGTTGATAGCATCTTATATTTCTATCAGTAAAGAAAATATTTTTCTTGAGGAAGATCCAGAGAAAGTGAAAAATTCTAGTTCTCTTCACTAATTTCATACCAACAAGAATAATTTTGGATATATTAGGGAAAAAACGCAAAGTAATCCTATGTTTCAAACAACAACTGGAAAAACTTGTGGTAGTGTCGGAGTCTTCATTGAAAATAATCTGGTCTATTCTTAATGAAGATAGCAGTCACGGCGACAATGAAGACAATGAAATTGTTAGCATGTTTCATTTAGCCCCTAAAAATCCCCCATAATCATCACCACACACTACCAGAAGAGTAGAAAGTGTTCTTGGCACAACCATCATGGAAAAATGTGATCTTGTTGTTAGTGATACAGGAGATGGGAAATAAAACATAAAAACTATGTAGGATATGCTAGTCAATACCAATTTCAAGAGTGCATTGGATCTGCTTCCATGTGTATGGACAACCCTATTTTCTCTATTGATCTTCCAAGTACGAAGTTTTTTTAAAGGAGAATTGGTATAGATAATAACTACAAACATTCTTTGGGGCTCTACAATTTGATTAATACATAGGGGCATACATCTTCATACATGCTACCTCCATTATATGATGATGTTTTTACTAGAAACCTACGCATTAGGCCAGGCCAACCTCCTGAGGTTTAGCCTATGCTTAATATTCTTAAACTCGAGGAACAAATGGAAGAAGGGACAACAGTACAATCCACCAAGAAATCACCCCTTTAATTTATGTTTCTGTTTTTATTTTACTTACTCTAAGGAGAGTTATTTGAAACCTCCTAAGTTTTTATTGTAATGACTATTTTAAGACTTATTAGTTTATATTTAAACCCCTTCATATAGTTTAAGAATGTGTCCTTAAATTTTTAAAAGAAGACTTTACTGATGCTGCACTTCTGTACTCTTAAAATATTCTGAATAGAAAAGGTTGGACCGAGAGTTATTTCTCAAATGAACTGAGAAAATACATATATAATACTTTTATCTTTTATGTTTCATTTAATTTTCAAATGAGAAATAGTTCATTGATCTTATGATGTGTTGTTTTATATATTCATCTGAATATAGTTTGACATCAAATCACTTTTGAACGTGTTATTTCTGTTATCATTTATATGTATATGCAATACATAATAAGTTGCTATATAAGCTTCATCAAATTGATTTAATTAAATTATTAATTAAATCAATTATCTTAAATGTTTTTCATATCTCCAAATGAATGTATGATCTTTATTTGCACTCATTGAAATATTGTTTCTTTAGATCGCATAAGGAAAAGGTTTCATCCCAAGATAGATAGATATAAATAAATTAAGATATATAGATATAAACAGATAGATTTATTGTTTATTGCAAGATTGATTATCTTACCATTTATCAAATTCCACTTAGAGATAAAATCATTCATTCACTCCAACTATATTAAATAGGGAAATCGGTCCCACTAATCCAGTTGGAGCCACTGTTCCAAATGGAAAAGGGACGGTTTTCAGGTCCCCGATTGGGTGGTTTTCCCTGATGTTGTTGCACTGTTTTTCGGGGCCTAAAAATTGTTGGCGCTAGAAGGAGGTCCATCTGACTATGAATGGCACCAAATCTTAATTTAAAAAGTAAATACCATCACAAGATTCATTCTCCCTCCAAATCCACAACTTCTAGTCCTGTTTCAAAATCTCCTACTCATAAATCATAAGTTGTTCATTCTCCTCCTCAATCTCCTAGTTCTATTCATAAATAAATCCCTTTGGAATACACTCCAGAGTCACCTGAAGTACATAATTTAATAAATCAATTGGAATAAATTTCAATTTTAGCAGAAAAACCTATACTTTCGGAAGCCTCGAAAGGAAGTGTTACATCGATTTTCGAAGGCACTGGTGTATTAACTCGGTCAAAGAGTGAAAAACTTGGAGTTATCCCTTTCAAATTTCCTCTTCATTCTCATCAAAGGAAAACTCCTACTTCTGAAACACAATCATCAACTAGTGAGATTCAATATGTTATTACTTCTCCAACAACATCATTCATTCTTCCCTCTCCTTTATCTTCTCAAACAAGTTCTACATTAATCATTAATCATTCTTCTTATTAGTATACAACTGCTACTACAAGTAATATTAGTTCCATAATCATCTCTTTTACACCTTAAACTATTATTGGAACTACTTCTTCTACTTCAAATCCTCCTTTAGGTCCACCCAATCCTCCTCATCATACAATGGCTAATAGACCTTGGAAAAATCCTGGACTTGTTTAATTACTTGGGCCCCTTCATCCTTTACCTAAGCTTCATGAAAGATGGTTTCCTAAGTATAATCCATATGATGGGTTACCTACAGAAGAACATCTTCATAATTTCATGCTTGCTATAGATCTTAATGGAGTTACAGAGGAATATTTCATAGTTAGATTATTTCCTTATACTTTTCAAGGATTAGATGGATCATGGTATTTTTCACTACCATCAGGCACAATTACTAGTTGCGATATTTTCTTACTAAATTTGGAGATGACCACACTACTGCAAATCTTATCAATGTTCTTTCCTATTTGAAAGCAAATATAGGTGAAAAGATCAAAGACTTCAATTCCAAATTTAATAAATTTCTCAACAAAATCCCAACCACATCTAAGCCTGGAGTAGAAATACAAATAGAATGGTATATATCCTCTCTTCCCTCTAATATTGCTATTTTTGTAGATAGAGCCAATAAGGCTACATTGATAGATAATATGAAAGAATCTCCTTTTGTTGAAAAAATAATACTTGCTTTGGAAAATAAAAATGCTCAAGAAGAAAAGAAAACTGAGAAACCATCTAAAGATCCCTATGATCTAGAGGGGTTACAAAAAGTTATCAAAACAATTTACAACGATATGGTGGATATAAAGAAACAAGTAGCTAAATATGTTGGAAATATTGGCATTGATGGAAAAGGATCAAAAAGGAGTTACACCAGAATTATCATTGATGGCAAAGGAGCAGAGAAGCAACAGTTATAAGGAAAAGGAGCAGATCAGTAAATGTACAACAATGTGTAGCAAAGAGGCAAAGGAGAAGCAATAGAAGTATAACCTAAAGCAGAGAGAAGCAACAAAGAGGCAAAGGAGTAGCATGGAGAAGATTTAGCATGATTATTTAAGGCAAAGAAGCAGCAAAAGAAAAAAGGAAGTCAAGAAAGTTAAGGCAGCGAAAGGAAAAAAAGGCACCAAAGGTAGCAGAGATACATCAAAGATGGAGAAGTAGAAAAAGTAGAGAGGCAACGAAGGCAACATAGATATAGCAAAGATAGAGAAGCAGCAAAAGCAGAGAGCCAGTGAATGTAGAGAGGTAGCGAATGCAACAGAGATACAACAAAGACAAAGAAGCAACAAAAGCAGAGAGGTTGCGAATGTAGAGAGGAAGCGAATGCAACAGAGGCAACGAATGAAGCTAAGAAGGCAGCAAAGGCAGCAAGGCAGCAAAGGCAGCAAAGAAGAATAAATATCAAAGATGCAGTGATTACCAAAGGCAGTAGAGATACACCAAAGACAGAGAAGCAGCAAAAGAAGAGAGGCAGTGAATGTAGAGAGGCAGCGAATGTAGCTAAGAAGGAAGAAAAGGAAATAAAGGCAACAAAGAAGTAGAAATAGCATAGATGTAGTGATTATCGCAGAGGTAGAAAACACAGCAGAGAAGAAGCTGAGACAACGGAGGCAACAAATGGAGTAGAGAGAGAAAAGAGGCAGAGACAGATGAAGGCATTCAGATTTTCCAAACACAATGAGGACCAGAGATCTTACACACAGATGATTAAGCCAAGAGAGAGAGGGAAAAGCCGAGAGAAAGAGAGGTCTTTAATTAGTAGATGTTGAGTGTGATAACTCAGTATGACATTCATTAACAAATACAACTACGGGAGGAATAGTGTGCAAAAACTGGAGTTACAGAGCGAGATAGTGGCAGAGAATTATTTGAAGAATTCCAAGGGAGGTGAAAAAATGGTCAGGATTAGATTGCAAAAGTGAAGGCAAGAGATGGATTACGGAGATTGAATCGCATCAGGAGTGATTTCGCAAATCGCAAAATTTAAGAGTTTATCATTAAGGCATCGCATGGTAAGTTAAAGTATTTGCAATGAGAAATGGAGAAGACACGTGTTGGCACGGCGCAACATCGCAAATCACAAGAAATAGAGTATAACCACAAAGTAAATCTTATAAAGTGTGAAGTTTGATTAGATGAGGACTGTTGGATCTGGGGTTAGATAACGGTGGATGGCGAATTGCGATACCGCACATCACAACGCTTAAGGGATAGCAGGAAGGAAACCGCAAGTTAAGTTAATTTTTTTGCGATATGAAATGGAGGGACACGTGTTGACCTTGCGCAACATCACATCTCGCAAGAAATAGGGTTTAACTTTGAAGACCTCGTAAGGTATGTTGTTTTGGTTTCAATGTGGTAAGGATCAAGCGACATGATGTGATGAAGGGAGTCCATGTGGCAGCACCGTGCTTGAGCGCAGATCACATGGTTTAAGTTTTATCGCTAATGGTATATTGGGAAACCTGTGGGAAAGAGTTTGCGATGAGATATGATTGGTAAAGCACTGTGGGGCCCAATAACCCTTGTTCCGTGTATGTTATATGCACCATATTATAAATTTTACGTTGTTGATTGATAATCGCATGTATGTTATATATATATAATATATATATATATAGATATATATATATATATATATATATATATATATATATATATATATATATATATATATACATATATATATATATATATATATATGTATATATATATGTATATATGTATATGTATATATATATATATATATATATATATATATATATATATATATATATATATATATATGCACTATTGATCGATAAACGTATGTATGTTGATTAAAACTCGGATTTGTTATCCGCCTCGTGTATAAAGGGAGTTGTATGTGGCCATATCCCATAGGTCACAAAGAAATGATCTGAACGCAAATCAAAGGACCAGGAGCTTGGACAGAACAGTGTTACGGCATTAAAGTTAATGAAGGGGCTGAACGCAGAAGAAGAGTCGGGCTAAAAGGGACAGTTATACAACAAAGGTGGAATATAACGGCAGAAGCAGAAAAGACACAAAGACAGCAAGAAGAAGAGGACAAACGCACAACAAAGCGAATAAACTTATGGGTTGAGTAAATAATTGATTGTAACTTAAAATGTATTATTTATTTTTATATTGTTTGTGATGCAAAGGCAAGTCTCCGTAGGCAAAGAAAAACTCCAATTTGATACTGTAATGATTGTATATATTGTTGTAACATTCTGAATATGCTCTTGGGTGGCTTGGGACAAAATCTCAAGGCCAAAGGAGTGGGGCGGCTGGGGAATAAAAAACCTGGGGTCCTTTGCAAAATATTTGGCGGCTAAATTAGCTTGGCGCCTGCTCTCAACAGATTCTCTCTGGGTCTCACTCATGAAACGCAAATATATCAGCCAAGATTCTGTTCTGGATTGGGTTCGGCTCCCTTTCAAATCTTCCTCAAATGCTTCTTCAGTTTGGAAAGCAGTTGTGGCCTCTGTCCAGCTTATTGAGAAGGGCTTGGCCTGGCAAGTGGGTGATGGAAGCCAGGTTCGGGTGGGTTGTGATCCTTGGGTAGGCTGTCCGCCCAATTACGCCCTGTCACGAGAAATGGTTGCGCATTTAAATTCTGAAGGCTATTTCTACCTTAGTCAGGTGGCTGACCCTAGGTCTACTACCTTTGTCAAGCAAGGTTGGTTGTCTGGTTTGGACCTGCATTTGGATAATAGATGGCTAGAAGAGTGGAACCGGTATGTTGCTGATCTCTCTCTTTCCTCTGTTAGAATCTCAGATTCTTTTGACACCTTGCGATGGGTGCATGCTCAAACTGGTAGTTATACCCCAAAATTCGGTTACAAGTGGATTATGCTGCAACAAGGCTGGGGAAATCCAGCATGGTGGTCCAAACCCCTGTGGAAACTTAAAAGTCCAGCTAAAACCAGACTCTTCTTTTGGTGCATTCTACATAAAAAAGTTCCTACTTGGGACTTTTTGCAAAAAAGAGGCAAGCAGGGGCCGAGCTGGTGTTCGCTCTGTAAATTTGCAGAAGAAACGCCTCTCCACCTTTTTCTCCTATGTCCTTTTAATGTTAGTCTCTGGATAGAATCTCTGCGCCTGTCTAACATTCCCCTGAGGTGGCATGGGGATGACCTTCTGCAAGCATGGGAACACTGGTGGCAGGAGGCGTCGGATGATAAAATCAGGGCCTTTCCTCTTTTAATAGCCTGGGGTACTTGGTTAGCACGAAACAGGGTCATTTTCAGTGAGACTACCTTTCCTTTAGCTAATCTGGCAGCTGAGGGAGTTGCTATTTTTGACAGCATTCCAACGCCTCCTGACAAAGGTCCTGTTCGTATCATACAGCCGGAAATCATCAATGATTCCCTTCCTTGGGCATATTTCGATGGCGCTTCTGATGTCAATGATATCTGTGGTGCAGGGCTGGTCATTAACCTCTCAGCTGAAAACTCCTTTCGAGCCTCTGTTGGCCTTGGGCAAGGGTCTAATAACTTTGCAGAACTTAAAGCTCTCCATTTTCTTCTTTGCTGGCTTATCTCCAAACAGATTTATCAGATTCAGATTTTTGGTGATTCTAGGAATGTTGTCAACTGGTTTAATGGAACTCATCAATGCAGGAATTTTCTTCTTCTTCCTTTATTTCAGGAGATTCGTCGCCTTAAGTCCTTTTTCACGAAGATTTCTGTTGTTCATATTTACAGGGAAAGGAACTAGCAAGCAGATATCTTATCTAACGAAGGTCTACAACTCGCTTTGGGGACCTGGGTAGTAGTGGAAGTAGTTAATGGGACTGTTCATCCTCAGGAACAGCCTCTTTTTGAGTAATTTTTCAGTTTATTTTTCAGCATTGTACAGTGGACCTTTATAAACCTATGTGTTTTTTTGATACTATCTTGGGTCCTGAACTGTTTCCCTTATGTAAGGGGGTTCTGGGCCCGATTTTTGTTTATTGTTATGGTTATATGGGGTTGGGATAGTTTTTACTGCCAGCCCTTTTGGGCGCTGGAGCATCTCGCTTGCACTGACTCTTTCTGCTCTCATTCTTTTTTATGAGCTTTAAGAGATGCATAGATGCTTAAGCTGTGATCTTTATGGTGTTCTCCTGGGTTGCTGACATCTTCTTCAGATGGGAAGTAGCCTGATTACATTCTCTTTTTTAAGGGAATGGCTGTTTTGGTTTCAGAAATTCTTGGCATATGTTCAGAGACTATCTATATTAATAGAAAGTTCGTTTTTTTTCTGTGGAAAAAAACATTCGTAATATGCTGAGTGAGGAAATGAGTGGGTGAAAGGCAAGAGTCATGCCTGTTCACTTCATATTCCCTGTAGAATTCAAACAACCATGAATTCATCTGTATAAAATAGGTAATATCCATGTGCAGAACGTTACGAAAACAGAGAGAGAGATAGTGTGTGCAAAAAAATTGAAGAGAGTTGAATATTGTTAGAAAGCTACAAAATGGAAGAGAGCAGAATAATATAGTAAAGCTACAAACAGTTGGAGAGTGAAATAATAAGAGAGGACTGATAGAGATGTTGTGCATATCAGGAGCTTATATGAAGCAGATATGAAGGTTGAAAAGGCAGCAATGAAGAAGGAGTAAAATAGAGATGAAATCCAGGTAAATCAACATATGATTTTGTTGTAATGTGAGAGAGTTGGTGCTTCCATATCAAGTTTTAACTTGATAGATGTCCAATTGTAGCTGGTTGAGGTAGGAGTGTCTTGTAGGTTGTAGCCTACAGAAAAATACATGGGAGTTGGTGATTCTATTTCAAGTTGTAGCTTGATAGATGTCTAATTAGAGTTGGTTAAGGTAGAAGCCTCATGTGGGTTGTAGCCTACAGAAAGGATTTGGAGCTTCCTTACAATTTTTAGCTTGCATAATTGGAGGTAGTAGCCTTATGTAGGTTGGAGCCTACCGAAAATCAGTGGTGAGAGGGAGTTGAAGCTTTCCTTTGCATCACAATAATAATAAGATGTGGTTTTCTCCCTTATTGGTTTCCACTTATATCTGTTGTCTATGTGCTTGATGATTATGTGTTGATGTTATGTTTTAATCTGCTTAATTACTTTCTCTAAACACATTAAGTTTATTGATTCATTATGTATTAAGTTGCTTATGAACTGAATGTGTAATTGAGTTGAATGAAAAGAGTTTGAAATTTCCATGAATGTACTAAATTGATTCACCCCCCCCTCCCCCTCCCAGGTTAGCTAAGATTTCATCAATTGGTGTCAAAGCCAATTCCTTATTTATTAGTTTAACAACTGGAAGGAGATCCTAGGTTCCCAAGATGGCTAGGCTAGAAAGATGCTCAACAAAAAAAGCCCCATTTTTTACTGGTACACACTAACACACTATGCTTTTTGGAAAATAAGAATGGGGACATACATAATGTCTCTAGGAATAGAAGTTTGGGTTGTTATTGAATAATGATATGCTCCAAAGGATACTGACACAGAAAAAGATGCCAAACAAAATTTCATAGCCAATGCAAAAGCCATGAATGCACTTTTGAGCGGTTTGTGTGAGTCTGAATTTATCAAGGTAATGCACAGTGTGACTTCTAAAGAAATCAAGGATACATTAGAAAGTATCCATGAGGGAGATAAAAAGGTGAAGATGGCCAAGCTGCAAACCTATAGAGCTCAATTTGAAAATGTAAAAATGAATGAAGATGAAGATATAGCCAGTTTCTTCCTAAAGGTTGCGGAAATTGTGAATAACATGAAAGCTCTAGGATAACCCATTAAGGAATGTGTAGTTGTGCAAAATATATTGAGATATTTACCATCCAGGTTTAACCCTAAGGTTTCAGCCATAGAAGAAACAACAAATTGGGAAACCTTAACCACGAACCAATTACTTGAAAACTTAACAGCTTATGAGATGAGACTTTCACAAGGGAAGTCAAATGTGAAGGAGGCAGCCTTTAAGGTAGACAAGTGCATGAAAGAGAAGGAAGATACATGTTTATGATCAGATGAAGAAGAGGCCAAATTCTTCAGAAGATTGGATAAAGGCACAGGTAAATACAAAGGTAAACTTCCATTTAAGTGCTTTAACTGTGGAAGAGTGGGGCACTATGCATCTAAATTTCCTCATAAGAAAACAAAGAACCAACCACAAGAGAAAGAGAAAAGCAAAATAAATAAATGGTAGAAAGGAAAGAGATTCAATAGAAAATCATTTTATGCTCATCAAGATAGTTGTGCATTTGAAAGCTCAGATGAATCCTCAAAGGAAGAATGAACCTATGAATTTGTGTTGATGGCCAAGGAAGAGCCTGAAGGATTCTTTCTGGAACATGAGGAATAAGGTGATGTAGATCTTGAGGGGAGCTAAGGAGTGCCCTAGAGTAAATAGACAAACTTAGAATCAAGTGCAGAAAACAAAAAGACATTCTCCTGAAATATGTAAAGGAAAACCTGATTCAGTTAAAAGTAGAACTTGAAGAAGCTAGGAAGGTGGAATAATTTTTTCTTAAGAAAATTAAAGATAAACATCAGGAGCAAGAGAAATTGAAATAATAAGTAGTAGGACTGAGAAAGAAACTAGAAAAATCCCAAAGGGAGTTATCTATGAACACTCCATGAATGAAAAGTTCTGAACAGTTGGACAAAATACTAAATGCTCAAAGATGTCCTCTCATAAAGACTAGGATAAGCTATGAAGGAGAAACCAGTAAGTCCAAGATAGAAGATAACAAGAAGATAATTTTTGTAAAAGTTGTAACTGAAGTAGCTCAAAAGTTTCCTACAAAAGTAGAAGCCAGAAATAACATGATTTGTAAAGAAAAAAAATAGAAACAAGAAACAACATAAAAGGACAGAGAATGGGAGGAAGAAACGTTCAATTGCTAAAAGCTCATACGCTCCTAAGGATGAATTGAACAAATTCGGAAGATGTCAAAGGAGGTTCCTTCCTCCTATGAGAAGTATCACTTGTTTTGACTCCCAAAAACTTGAACATACTGCGGCATACTGTAATAAAAATAAAATCCATTCCAACCAACTAAAGATGAAGACAATGAAAATACTACCTCAAGAAAACAAATGGAGAAGACAATCGATCATGAGGTACACAAATAATTTCTATGGCTACTATTATACATGCAATGATTTTGGAAATAAACTTGTTGAATGTAAATTATGTTGAAGAGGGAGCCAAAAATATTATACATTAGCTCAAACGTACCTTGGTGAAATAAGATGTTATGTATGCCACAAGCTTGGTCACAAATAAAAATACTATAAGCTTCCATATACATTAAAGAACTCTAGACAAATGATGGAATCCAATCAAATAAGACAAAACTGTGAATCAAAAAGAAGTGCAGACATTATGAAGAACCCCAATAAAGTATGGAAGGAAAAGAGAAAGGGGGAGCCTATTACTTCAATACCATAATGAATCCATCATAGTTTCAGGGGGAGATGCTCTAGGAAGTAATGCAAATATCCAGCCAACAATAAATAAGAAGAAACATCCCAGGGGGAGAGTAGTTCATAATTAGTCCCCATAAAAGTAGTCTAAGAATAGCTCCATGGAATAAGAACAGCTAAAAGTTCAAAAAGGGAAAGGACAATTCCTCTAACAAAGAACTATAGAGGAAGAAGAATGCATGAAGCATTCAATAGCCAGCAGGTTGATGGAAAGAGAGAAGGAAACAAGTAGCCATGGTGGTAGAGGGAACATCAACCATGAACATGTAAGCTAAGAATACAACAACACACTAAGTGATGAATGATTAAAATCACAAAAATTATGATTTGAGCTATAGAACTAGAAAGATCCATGGAGGATGATCAAACTATGCATCACACTACAAGAGTTAGCAATGAAACAAATTTAAGAAGGATGAGTAAGAGAATTTTTTATCATCATTATATCATTCCATCTTTCATCTATGGAAGGTCCCCTTGGAGGAAAGTTGTTAAATGAGTGATAAAACTATGAGAAGTATGCCCTTGTAGATTCCAAGTAAATAAATTGAAGATTCCTTCCTGAAGATCATTATGTTAGAACAGTTGAATTGTATATAGAGCAACAATGATTATGAAGCAACCCTAGAAAGAAATATGCAGTGACATTCTTTTAAACCAAAATGACAGAATAAGTAAAAGGTTACTAGCCAGGATCAGATTCGGTATATTGATGATTGTTGTTAAGAACAATGGAGAGCTAAATAGTAGAAACTATGAAGGTTGTGTTAACTATGGGTGCATGTGCAAGATGAAGTGAAATTACTGCATAGTTTATCAAATTAGTATCAATTGGTATTTGGATCAAGCAGCCAGCCTATTAGCAGAATACCAAGTGTTATCAATGAAGCGGTGGTATGGTACAGGTCCTCATGATCAGAGTATTATGGCAGAAGTAAATCAAGGTATTATACCCAGTGTTATCCGCATTATTAAAGCATAAAAAGGTCAATGAAAGTGCAAAAGGATCATTATGTTGTTTACACTTGAAGTAGTATATTGAGCACTGAAGCGATATCTATTTCTAGATATGACTGCATGCCTTCCTCAAGTCAGTACAAATATATCTTCAAGGCCTCTTTCTTAAGATCATTCATAGAACTGTGTGAAGTTTGTTTGTTGAGATTTCAATTAAACAACTTGAAAATGTTTTGTTGAAGAGCATCATGATAGAACAGTTAAATTATCTAAAGGATTAGTTGTGTTAATCTTACATTTGAAGCTCAAGAGTCTGATATTGATTCATCTAAATCATACTTCAGCAGAAAGGATTTGCTGGTATTTCACCATTAAATATAGGTTGATCCTTGACATACATACCACCTTATGTCATAAATAAAATTGCATAATTGATAAGTGAGACTGACCAATACATCTAATGTGTCTAGCCTCAAGGGTTTTTTTTGAAAGTACACTGTACAAGAAGTAAAGTCATTTGGTCTCTTAGATTGAAATATATTGTCTAATATCACAATAAGTTGTAAGCTCTGGTTTGATTAATTGTTCACATCAGTAACTAGGACCTTTCATATGTTAAGTGTAACATCCTTGTCAGCAGCCTAGTTCATATCACCACCAACAGGCAGTAAAGGTGAACCACAACTATAAAAGATATATTGGCATTGTCATATTTGAATAGATGTGTACTACATATTTGTATCTTAGATGAAGATTGTAATATGGATTGAATTATATTTGGAGTGGACTTCATATGTCGTATGGAGAATTCTCAGTATTTTAGTATTGTTACAATGATACATCTCTGGTCATATAACTCTGATTATATAATTTTGTTCTATGAAGTGTCCTTATCATCACTTTCAGTTGTAAGCAAGTGCAAGGAGTCTGTGCTTTGGCATGGTATCATATTATTGTGTATATACAAGTTCAATGATTCTCAAAAGTGTTCTCCCAACAACTCTTGTACACCAATCTAGAGCAGAAAGGTATAAATTCAAAAGAAGAAGACCTAAACACAACTCAGAGAGAGGAAATTTGAAGATAGAATCTACACTAAGAGATGTGAAACCATTTTCCATTGATCTCAAAGGGGCAAGAAAATTAAGTAGAAGAAGAAAGGCTCTTCTGCAAAGCAAGTAGAGGAAGAAACACACTTCTGAGAATCAAAGGGGGAGGAAGTCTTGGAGGAAGTATTGGAGTATTGGTGGATGTGTTGCCATCAATGCTAAAGGGGGAGACTATTGGAAATATTTTCATTGATGGAAAAGGATCAGAAAGGAGTTACACCAGAATTATCATTGATAACAAAGGAGCAGTGAAGCAACGGTTATAAGGAAAAGGAGCATATCAAGCAATATGTAGCAATGTGTAGTAGAGTGGAAAAGGAGCAGCATGGAGAATATTTAGCGTGATTACTTAAGGAAAAGAAGCAACAAAAGAAAAAAGGAAGTCAAGGCAGTTAAGGCAGCAAAGGGAAATGAAAGGCACCAAAGGAAGTAGAGATACATCAAAGATAGAGAAAAAGCAAAAGTAGAGAGGTAGTGAATGTAGAGTGGCAGCAAAGGCCATAGAGATACAACAAAGATAGAGAAAGAGAAAAAGCAGAAAGGCAGTGAATGCAGCAGAGATACAACAAAGACAGAGAAGTAGCAAAAGAAGAGAGGTAGCGAATGTAGAGAGGCAGCGAATGCAGCTAAGAAGGCACCAAAGGTAGCAAAGAAGCAGAAATAACAAAGATGTAGCAATTACTAAAGGCATCAAAGATACAACAAAGACATAGAAGTAGCAAAAGTAGAGAGGCAACGAATGCAGTAGAGGCAACAAATGCAGCTAAGAAGGCAGTAAAGGCAGCAAGGCAAAAAACGCAACAAAGAAGAAGAAATAATAGAGAAGTAGTGATTACTGCAGAGGAAGAAAATGCAATAGAGAAGTAGTTGAGAGAGCTGAGGCAATGAATGGAGCAAAGACAGATGAAGGCATTCAAATTTTTCAGACATAGCGAGGACCAGAGATCTTACAAAAAGATTATTAAGCCAAGGCCTGAGAGGTGAGAGCTGAGAGAAAGAGAGGGCTTTAATCAGTAGATGTGGAGTGTTATAACTCGGGATTACATTCATTAACAGAGACATGCACAGGAGGAAAAACGTGCAAAAATTGGAGTTACAAAATGGGACAGTGTAAAAAAATGAAAAATTGACTAAGGCGGAGAATTCTTTGAAGAATTCCAAGGGAGGAAAATGGACGGTCAGGATTAGATTGAAAAGGTGAAGGCGGGAGATGGACAGCAGAGATCGAATCGCATTAGGAGTGGTTTTGTAAATTGAAACATTTAAGAGTTTAGCATTAAGGCGTTGCATGGTAAGTTAAAGTATTTTCAATGTGAAATGGAGAAGACACGTGTTGGCACAATGCAACATCGCAGATCGCAAGAAATAGAGTATAACCAGAAAGTAAATCTTATAAGGTGAAATTTGTGATCAGATGAGGATCGTTAGATTTGGGGGAAGATCAACGGTAGACATCGAATCGCGAGACCACACATCGCAGTGCTTAAGGGATAACAAGAAGGCGACCACAAGTGAAGTTAAAGTTTTTGCGATGTGAAATGGAGGGACACCTGTTGACCTTGCGCAACATCACATCCCACAAGAAATAGAGTTTAACTTCAAAGACCTTGCAAGTTATATTGTTTTCGTTGCGATTTGGTAAGGATAAAGTGACACGATGCAATGAAGGGAGTCCATGTGGAAACACCGCACTCAAGTGCAGATCACAGATTGCATGGTTTAAGGTTTATAGCTAATGGTAGAGTGGGAAACCTACAGGCAAGCATTTTCGATGAGATATGATTGGTCAAGCACTGTGGGACCCAATAGCCCCTGTTCCGTGTATGTTATATGTGCTATAGTATAAATTTTACGCTATTGATTACTAATGGTATGTATGTTATATATATATGTGTTGTTGATCGATAAACGTATGTATGTTGATTAAAGCTGGGATTTTTAATCCGTCGCGTGTATAAAAGGAGTTGTATGTGGGCCATGTCCCATAGGTCACAAAGAAATTATTTGAACGCAAATCAAAGGACCAGGAGCTTAGGCAGAACATTGTTACGGCAGTAAAGCTAACGAAGGGGCTGAATGCAGAAGAAGATTCAGGCTAAAAGAGGCAGTTATGCAACAAAGGTGGAATATAATGGCAGAAGAAGAAAATACACAAAGACAACAAGCATAAGAGGACAAACACACAACAAAGAGAAGAAATTGATGCGCTGAGTAAATAATTGATTGTCACTGAAAATTTAATATTTATTTTTATATTGTTTGTGATGCAAAGGCAAGTCTCCGTAGGCAAAGCAAAACTCCAATTTTATACTGTAATGATTGTATATATTGTTGTAACATTCAGAATATGTTGAGTGAGGAAATGAGTGGGTGAAAGGAAAGAGTCATTCCTGTTCACTTCAGATTCCCTATAGAATGAAAATAGCCATGAATTTATCTATATAAAATAGGTAATATCCATGTGCAGAATGTTACGAAAACACACAGAGAGAGAGAGTGTGTGTACAACAGAATTAAAGAGAGTTGAAGATTGTTAGAAAGTTGTGGAATGGAAGAGAGCAGAAGAATATAAGAAAGCTACAGATGGTTGGAGAGTGAAAGAATAATGGAGGACTGATAGAGATGTTGTGCATATCAGGAGCTGATATGAAGCAGATATGAAGGCTGAAAAGGCAGTAGTGAATAAGGATTAAAACAGAGCTGATATCCAGGTAAATCAACATAAGATTTTATTGTAGTGTGAGGGAGTTGGTATTTCCATATCAATTTGTAGCTTAATAGATGACCAATTGTAGTTGGTTGAGGTAGGAGCCTCCTATGGGTTGTAGCCTACAAAAAAATACATGGGAGTTGGTGCTTTTGTTTCAAGTTGTAGCTTGATAGATGTCCAGTTGGAGCTGGTTGAGGTAGGAGCCTCCTGTGGGTTGTAGCCTGTAGAAAAATACATGGGAGTTGATGCTTCCATTTCAATTTGTATCTTGATATATGTCCAATTGGAGATGGTTGAGGTAGGGGACTCTTGTGGGTTGTAGCCTGCAGAAAATAGATGGGAATTGGGGCTTCCTTGCAAGTTGTAGCTTGCATAATTTGAGGTAGTAGCCTCCTTTAGGTTGGTGCCTAGAGAAAATTAGTGGTGAGAGGGAGTTGGAGCTTACCTTTTCATCACAACAATAATAAGATGTGGTTTTCTCCCTTATGGGTTTCCACTTATATATTTTTTCTATGTGCTTGATGATTATTTGTTGATGTAATGTTTTAATTTGCTTAATTACTTTCTCTACACACATTAAGTTTGTTGATTCATTATGTATTAAGCTTCTTATGAACTGAAGGTGTAATTGAGTTGAATGAAAAGAGTTTTAAATGTCCATGAATGTACTAAACTGATTCATAACCCCCCCCCCCTCAGTTTAGCTAGGAGTTCATCATAATCTTCTTCAAAGAAAAATTTTAGATATTTGAAGAAAACTCAAACATCTCAACCCCCAAATGTGATCTCAAATGCAAAATCATATCAAGATGAGGATCAAGATGAAACAATATCTTCTGCCTAAGAATCTCAAGAAGAAGAAATATTCAAATTTCATGGACTATGGGACTTTATTCTCCCAACCTCCAATGATGAAAAGGAACATGAGGCACATCTGGTAAATACTAGAAGTAAAAATTCAGTCGATCTTCCTCAGTCACCTCAAAAGCAAAAGGCTTCATCTTCTATCGTTAAGGATAAAGTAGTCAATAAAAATAATTCTTCTACTCAAACCAATCCAACTTCTTCAACTCTTCCATCTACCTCTAAAACATTAGTGGTTTCAAATACCATTGAATATAACTTAGTGAAAGATATGAAGAAAATTAAAGCAAACATTTCTCTCTATGAACTGAGAAAATTAAAACAGCAACAAATTTTTTTTCTTAAAGAATTGAATGTAGTTCCCGCTACACCTTTACCTACTCCTGTAACTTCGAAAGCAGCTAAAGGAATAGGTACACCTCCTGACGATTCACTTGATAAAACTGATGCAAGTGATGCTATTTTAATAGGCGACAGATCTAATTCACATGCCCCTCCTTTTCTTTTAACTTTTGAATTATTCAACAAAAATGTACATAACTGTTTAATTGACTCTAGAGCTTCATCAAACATTATGCCATATTTTGTTTGTCTCGAATTGAAAATATCTCCTTAGAAGTCAGAAGTACATATTTTTCAATTAGATAGAAAAAATAGTTAAAGTATTAGGATAAATGAATTCGATCCTTATCATATTAGCATCCAATCCAAAATTCCATCAGGTAATTGATATCTTAGTTGCAAATATACCAGATTTTTATGGTCTGATCTTAAGCAGAGATTGGTTAGAAAAGCTTCATGGCTATTTTGCTACTAACTGGTCCCATATGTGGCTTCCCTATAATGGTAAGCCAAATCAAATCATAGTAGATCCTAGAAAGCATTTAAAACATTCAGTGACTGAATTTGAAGAAGAAAATGAACCCATCGCTTTCACTAATGATATCCTTGGCAATTATTCGATTGAATCCTTCTTAGGGGATTTCAATGCTTTAAAATATCCATTTCTTATCAATTCAATTAATTCTCATATTCAAAAAATTTTACAAAATGATTCTTCTAAGTGTGTAAATACTATAGAAAAACCTTTTTTGATTTTATATTTTGATGGGTCAAAATCTAGTGAAGGAGTAGGAGCAGGTTGTATATTAATCTATCCAGAAGGTGAAAATACTATGCTTACAAGAAAATTGAATTCAAATGCACAAATTATACTATAGAATACAAGGCAATAGTTCAAGGCTTAACCAAAGCAATTGATCTTGGTGTTAAGTATCTTAAGTTATTCAGAGACTCGAAAATAATAGTTAAGCAGGTAAGAAATATTATACATTGTATTTCCAGCCATATTAGGTATTATCAATCACTAGTACAGTCTCTTTCCTTTAATTTTTTAGAATTCAATATCTCTTCTATTCGAAGAATTCAGAATGCATGTGCAGACCTTCTAGCAAATGTGGCATCCAAGCTTATTCCTTCATAAGATTTTAGCTGAGATAGATTTTCTATAGAGTTGATTTTTCTCCCATCTATTCCTGACAATGTAACTAATTGGAGGGTATTCTATGATTATGATGATGTTATCACTTTTCTTACATTAGAAGGATCATATGATGATCATTTTCTTGATGAAAATGTACATGAAAGAAAATTACAACAAAAATCTGAAGAAAATGATATACCTAAGTCTGTGGTCAAACTTGAAGATCTTTATGATCTTAAAGATAGATTTAAAAATATTACTAATTCTAAACTCCAAAATTCAACTTTGAAGTTTGAAATGGTAAATCTAGGAACATATCTAAATCCTCAGAACATCAACCTAGGACTTGATCTTTCATCTGATGAAAGATTAGCATTTATTCATTTGTTGAAAAAACACAAGAATGTATTTGCATGGAAATAGGATGACTTAAAAAATTATGATACTTCAATCATTCAACATACTATCCCAATGATATCCACTGAAAAACCTATTCAACAAAAACTAAGGAAGATTCACCCTTACCTTGAAATTCAAATCAAAATTGACCTTAACAAACACCTTAAAGCAAGAATTATTTTCGCGGTTAGGCATTCTAAGTGGGTATCAAATTTAGTTCCCGTTAGGAAAAATAACAATGATATTCGTATTTGTATAGATTTTATAAACTTAAACAAATCTTGTTTGAAAGATAATTTTTCTTTACCACTGATGGAACAAAATTTGCAATTAGTTGTTGGTTCCGAATTAATGTCTTTTCTTGACGGATTTTCAGGTTATAATCAAGCTTTGGTTCATTCTGAAGATAGATTAAAAATTACATTTAGAACAAAATGGGGTACATATGCCTATCAAAAAATTCCATTTGGATAAATTAATGTAGCAGCAACCTTTCAAAGAGCAATGGATATTGCTTTCAGAGGCTTGATCAACAAAACAATGGTCTTCTATTTAAATGATATAACTATTTACTCCAAGACAAGGAGAGACCATTATCACGATCTAAAACAAATCCTGGAACAATTTTTGAAATATGGAATCTCTTTAAATCCAAAGAAGTCTTATTTTGCTTTAAGTGAAGGAAAGATCTTAGGATTTCTTATTTCAAAACAGCGTATTTATATTGATCCTGAAATAATTTAGGAAATTTCTGAATTATCACGTCCCCATAACAAAAAATCCATGCAGTCCTTTTTAGGAGAGATAAAATTTGTTCAAAGATTTGTTCCAATTTTTTCTCAAATTGTCTTGCCTTTGCAAGTGATGATTAAGAAGAATTCGCTTTTTAAATGGGGACATGAAGAAAGAGAGGCCTTTGATTTGATTAAAGAAGCCATCATTAATTCACCTTCTCCATCTACCCCATATTTTTCCAAAAAAAAATATTTTGTATACTTTTGTATCAGAAAAATATTACTCTGTTATATTAACACAAGTGTGTAAATACTATAGAAAAACCTTTTTGGACTTTATATTTTGATGGGTCAAAATCTAGTGAAGGAGCAGGAGCAGGTTGTATATTAATCAATCCAGAAGGTGAAAATACTATGCTTACAAGAAAAATTGAATTCAAATGCATAAATTATACTGTAGAATACAAGGCACTAGTTCAGGGCTTAACCAAAGAAATTTATCTTGGTGTTAAGTATCTTAAGTTATTCAGAGACTCGAAAATAATTGTTAAGCAGGTAAGAAATATTATACATTGTATTTCCAGCCATATTAAGTATTATCAATCACTAGTACAGTCTCTTACCTTTAATTTTTTAGAATTCAATATCTCTTCTATTCAAAGAATTCAGAATGCATGTGTAGACCTTCTAGCAAACGTAGCATCCAAGCTTATTCCTTCAGAAGATTTTAGCTAAGATAGATTTTCTATAGAGTTGATTTTTCTCCCATCTATTCCTGATAATGTAACTAATTGGAGGGTATTCAATGATTGTGATGATGTTATCACTTTTCTTACATTAGAAGGATCATATGATGATTAGTTAATTGATGAATATGTACATGAAAGAAAATTACAACAAAAATCTGAAGAAAATGCTATACCTAAGTCTGTGGTCAAAGTTGAATATCTTTATGATCTTAACGATAGATTTAAAAATATTACTAATTCTAAACTCCAAAATTCAACTTTGAAGTTTGAAATGGTAAATCTAGGAACATATCTAATTCCTCAGACAATCAACCTAGGACTTGATCTTTCATCTGATGAAAGATTAGCATTTATTCATTTGTTGAAAAAATACAAGAATTTATTTGCATGGAAATAGGATGACTTAAAAACTTATCATACTTCAATAATTCAACATACTATCCCAATGATATCCACTAAAAAACCTATTCAACAAAAACTAAGGAAGATTCACCCTGACCTTGAAAGTCAAATCAAAATTGACCTTAATAAACACGTTAAAGAAAAAATTATTTTCCTGGTTAGGCATTCTGAGTGGGTATCAAATTTATTTCATGTTAGGAAAAATAACAATGATATTCGTATTTGTATAGATTTTATAAACTTAAACAAATCTTGTTTGAAAGATAATTTTTCGTTACCACTGATGGAACAAAATTTGCATTCAGTTGTTGGTTCCGAATTAATGTCTTTTCTTGATGGATTTTCAGGTTATAATCAAGCTTTGGTTCATCCTGAAGATAGATTAAAAACTACATTCAGAAAAAAATGGGGTACATATGCCTATCAAAAAATTCCATTTGGATAAATTAATGTAGGAGCAACCTTTCAAAGAGCAATGGATATTGCTTTCAGAGGGTTGATCAACAAAACAATAGTCTTCTATTTAAATGATATAACTATTTACTCCAAGACAAGGAGAGACCATTATCACAATCTAAAACAAATCCTGGAACACTTTTTGAAATATGGAATCTCTTTAAATCCAAAGAAGTCTTATTTTGCTTTAAGTGAAGGAAAGCTCTTAGGATTTCTTGTTTCAAAACAGGGTATTTATGTTGATCCTGAAATAATTTAGGAAATTTATGAATTATCATGTCCCCATAACAAAAAATCCATGCAGTCCTTTTTAGGAGAGATAAATTTTGTTCAAATATTTGTTCCAATTTTTTCTCAAATTGTCTTGCCTTCGCAAGTGATGATTAAGAAGAATTCGCTTTTTAAATGGGGACATGAAGAAAGAGAGGCCTTTGATTTGATTAAAGAAGCCATCATTAATTCACCTTCTCTGTCTACCCCATATTTTTCCAAAAAAAATATTTTGTATACTTTTGCATTAGAAAAGTAGTACTCTGCTATATTAACACAGATTGATGATCAAAAGGTCGAAGCACCTATTTCATTATTTAGTTTAAACCTCCAAGGTGCGTAACTAAATTATTCTGAAGTAGAAAATCAAGCATTTGATGTCTATAAAACTCTAAAACATCTTAGACCTTTTCTCCTCAAAACACACACAAATTTAATAGTTCCATTCTCGGTCATAAGGCAACTACTTATACAGAAAGAACTAGGAGGACAAAGAGAAAATTAGGTAACTGCTTTGAAGGAATATGACATTGAAATAAGACCAACCAAAATCATTATAGGACAAGGTCTCTACAAACTTCTATCTAGAGCATCTTATTTTCCAAATGAAGAAGAATCAGGTAATACTGTACAAATCGTTTAGGTAAGATTAAATGATTCAGAATCGTAGTATACTGGTTGATTTTTTTACTTAAAAAATGGATATGATTTGATAGAACTCAATCATAAAAGAAAGATACCTTTAAGATTAAAAGATAATTACTACCAACTCATAGACATTATCTTGTTTAGGAAAAACTTTGACTCTTTATTACTAAGATTCCTTGAGAAATTTGAAGCTGAGAGAGTTTTGTAGGAACTTCATGATGGACCTGCAGGAGGACACTTCAGTGCAGATACTACTACACATAAGATCCTTCATGTAGGTTATTATTGGCCTACTCTATTCAAAGATTCCCACACATACGTGAGAAAATTAAAAACATGCCAAACTATTGCTGGAAGACAATGAAATCCAGCCTTGCCATTACAACCAGTCAACATTCATCAACCTTCTAAGCAATGGGGATTGGATATCATAGGTGAGATTATTCCTAACTCATTCAAGTATCATAAATAAATTCTCACTGCAACAGGTTATTTCACTAAGTAGGTAAAGGTAATTCCACTAAAGGTAGCTAACTCTGAAGCCATAATTGAATTTATTGATCAATTTATTATTACTATATTTGGCTTACCTAATGCACTTATGTTTGATAATGCATCTTATTTTTCGGGTAATAGTATGAGAGACTTCACTCTTAAAATAGGTTTTAAACTTAAATACTCTATTAACTACTATCCCCAAGGTAATGGTTTAGCAGAATCAACAAACAAAAATCTCATAATAATTATCAAAAGAACTATTGATAAAAATCAGAAAAATTGGCATAGATATTTAACATTTTCACTATGGGCAGATAGAATTATTCAAAAAGCCTCCATAGGAACTTCTCCATTTCATCTAGTTTAAGGGAAAGAAGTTGTAATTCCTTCAAACCTAGTTCTTCCCTCATTATGCCTAGTCCAATTTACTGATGAAATAATTTCTTCTTCCCTACAGTTAAGAATTTCACATATCCTTAAAATGGAAGAAGAAAGGGAAAAAGCCAAAACAACTCATGCTCATCATTAGAAAATAGTGAAAAGCTCTTTTGATGCAAATTTATTTTCTACAAAATACTTCCAAATTGGAGATCTAGTACTCAAGTGGGACAAAGCACATGCGGAAAAAGGTAAGCATACCAAATTCCAAATAATGTGGCTTGGACCATTCCAAATCATTGAACAAATCAGCCCATCAAATTTCATGTTACAATGCCTTCAAGGGAGAAAAGACTTACTCCCTATTAATGGGCTAATCCTGAAAAAAATCTTTAGAAGAAGATTATCTTCTAAATGTATTGTATCCATTTTCTTTTCTTTCTTTTTAGAAAATAATGATTGATTACATACTTTTGGTCTTTCACAACACCTCTAAATTATTTTATGTTTTTATTTTTGAAGAATATAATTTTTTGAGGAAATGACTACTAATTTAGAAAATTGAATGAATACTATAGAACTCCGAGATCCCTTTTCTATCTAAATTTAAAATTTTATAAACTCATAATTTGTAAAGCCTTTTTAATCTATTATCAATGAGAAAAAGGGTTCATCTTTACAAAGAAAAGGAATTTTTGTGACAAATAATCTTTAAACTCTAAATTTTCATCCAAAACTCTTAAGGAGTCAATAATTCTCCCCATCCATTGAAAGTAGATTTTTAGAATGTAATTCGAAAATATTAAAAAAAACAAAAAACAAAAAACAAAACTTAAAAGGATAAGAAGTCACATCACGAGCTTTCTTACCATGTTCATAAGTTAATGATTAAACTAAAATTACCAAAACTGCATAACAAATCAGAGTAATGGCTCATGATTATAAAAAGTCATAAGACAAGGGGTCTCATCACGAGGCAGCTTGTTCAGCTTAAATCATAACTAGTGAATGGCATTGTCACTTTCTGGTCATCAAGCCAGGATAATGACTTTTTAAGAGAAAAAAGGAAAATGAGTAACTAAGGAGTTACTCAAAGAAATTGTATATAAATGGATGGGACACTGAGTTACTAATGGTTTAAAGGTATCCTTGCTTAAGCTATTTATATTTACTAGTAGCCGTGGCTCTACCTATGACAAAAGGAGCAAATTACAAAGCCAAGTTACATAAAAGAATATCTACTTTACCTTTTTAAACCATATAATGATTTATATAGAGTAAGATATATTTTATATATGAAAGGTTTATAGAAGATTAACAATATAGATGAGTTTTTTATAAATCAGAGTAATTTTATTCATATACACACACACACACACACACACACATATATACACATATATATAAATGAATAAAATTACTCTGATTTATAAAAAACTCATCTATACACACACACACACACACACACACACATATATATATATTGTTTTCTTGAATTATTTCTACTTATTTAAACATAAAAAAGAATTTTTTTTCATAGATAACTGGTTCTTCCAGTGAATCGCCAATTTTTGTGTAAACATACAACTCCCATTATTTTTATCCATAGTTGCTTTAATAAAATAATGGGGACCCTTTTTTAATTTTTAGAGTCTAAGTAAATAAACCCTTAGAATATTTATGTTAATAGGAATAGGGGCTAAAAGGGATAAAAACATTAAAAAATGGCTTTCCAAATGCTTAAGTAGAGGTAAATCACATTTCACAAATTGCAAAATAATTTACATAACAAAAATAATGGTTTGAAACATCTTTTGTGATCCAATGAATCTAACCAAAGCACTTTTATATAAGGAAAAAGGCATTTAATTTTTTAATTTCGATAAATAATACCATAGGACCAACTCCTGCCATGTCAGCTTATTGCATTTTGCGAATCGCGAATTCTTCCAACAATCTTATTTTCTCCTACTCATATTCAATGATGCAATAAATCATATCACGTTGCATTATCACAAAAATCTCAATCGTGTTATTTTTTTATCACGCACCCGCTGATGAGATAAAGCGATCGCATCATAGATCACATATCACACACCCATTACACTAGCAAATATTTCATGTTGTTAACTTTACCAATATTGCGATTGCGATGTCGCAATCAAAAGAAAAGACAACCCGTCAGAATTTAATAAAGATATTACACACAAGTAAATATGTAATGCGATATATCTGATTTCAATTGAGAAATGATTATAATGGCACGATAATCCATATCAGTTATAAACATCATAAATTAATGGTTTTATCACCCATACCACCATAATCATTTCCCTGCAACTAGAATTCAATTCATATCCCATCAGCAAACGAAGTATCATCCATTTGCAGTGTCTCTATTTACTATGGTATTTGTGCATATTATAAGACTCAAAGGTTATTACTTCCCACTCACTCTTTCTTATTTATTTACAGGAAAGGTTGAGTAATCAAATTTATTCTGAAATGTCTAAGACTTTGAAGAAAAAAAGAAGCATATGACTCTTGTTAAACCTGCACCTACTACTTCAGAGAGAACAAAGATGTTTCCATTGTTCATAGATACAACTTTTGCACCTAAAAGTGGATCCTCTATGTGGGAATCTATGTACAAGATATTTGAATATGAGAAGTCACGCAAAATCCAAATAAAAGCGACAATAGATGCCCCAAATTCTTCTGAAGCGAAAATTGGAGACGTAGCCAATTCATTTCTTCATCGAATTGAAACAAGGCCCAAGATAATACCATATACTGATATGGTAAGGTGGATTATCGACAATCTTAATATCAGGGACAAAACTTTCCTGACTAGTAGAGGAATAATGATTGGTTCCTTTAAGGCCAAAGACCTCAAGAAAATTTACTATCTTCTGGACCTTGATAAGATTTATGATAAATAATTCCTTGCAAAATTCGCTAAGGAAAATGAACACAAGTCAACACCATTAAAGTAGTGGAGGATAAATCCTAACAAACAAAATAATGATGAAAAGGGTATGTACTCTACTAATTTTCTCACAAGTCCCTATTGTTATATCTCAACTATGATGTCTTGAATTTTTGGTTAGTCAGACACAACTAGATTCTCAGTAGAATGGGTTCCCCTTATGGAAGCAGCATCTGATGCTTATGTTATGGATTGGGGAAATATTATGTCAAACAATATTTCCACCCAAATTTTAGAATATAGAAATAATCGCTCTATGTCTTCCAAAAATTTTCCTCCATTTTATATGAATGGTTATATTATGGATGTTGTATGTTTTACATCATATTTTTCAACCATGGGCTATAAATGGACTACCCAAGATCCCCTTCCCATTCATGTATTTCATAGTATTCTTTGGGAGTGCAAATATGAAAGCCATTTCTACAGAAGTTGTCATGGAGTTATACTTCCCCTTTTTGAAGTTTTTTTTAATGAGAAAGCCCCCAGAATTTCAAAAGAGGTACAAGCTGACTTATCTTCTATAGGAAAATGGTTTGTTGAGAAGTCATTTACCTGTGTACGAGTATTTGGAATCCTAGCTCATCCACATGTCTTATCGTTGTATGTTCCTGATAAACTTCTCGCAAGAGAAATCTCTTACCAGTTTTTGGGAATGGTCTTACCGAATTTTTTAAAGAAGCCAAAAAGGCATTGTGGTGTGTATGGACTAGACAACTACAAGAACACTATACTGGAAATTGGCCAAATAGAGTGTTTTAATTTGTTTACAATTCTAAATAGGAAATATGATCCCCTAAAAGTGGCCAATAATTTCACTACTCAAGTTAAAATCAAACCCTTTGTACATGAAGATGATGATTTTGATGACTTGTTTGAGTTTGCTGAAAACCATGTTGCAGTTAAGAAGTTGGAAAATTTACGCCTACACCCACCACAACTATTAAAGTTCCAACAATACAGAATCAAGATACTGGAGACAATCCCACTCAAGATATTGGATGTCTCTCAAACCATGACTCAGAAAAAAAATGAATCAGTTATTAATGATAATGAAGTCCTTAATACACCATATCAAGAGAAGTAAGTTGAAGTTCAAACAATAGATTTGGATTTCCCCAGTAATCTCAAATATGTCTTGAAATAGTTTTACCTCAAACTCCAAGAAGAACAAACAACCATCATTATTGACCAACAACAGAATGTACAAACCCCACCTTCAACAAGTCAAGACCTTTTTAATCATGGGTCCTCTGACAAAATGTTAAGTACATAAAGATTGGAATACATCCCGACCTTCCCTACATCTGAAATTATTTTAAATATTCCAGAAATCCTTCTCTTAGACATATTTTATAGTCCTAGGCACAAATCAATTGTTAGCAGACGAAAGAAAAGGAGAAGAATGAATCATGCCCAAACTCTCACCCAAGAAGATATGTCAATAGACATTGTTTGGAAACATACCAAGTTAGATCCTTTAGGGGACCTAACTCAATTATCACAGTTTGCAAGAGCCTATGCAAATGCAACTATTGGCAAAGGATCAGAGATTCATCAACAGATGAAGCAAAAGGATGAAAAAATACTTCAACTTGAGAGAGAATTACAAGCTGAAAATCAGAGTGTTAGTTAGCAGTTACGGGTACAAATTTCACAAATACAAGAGAGCCTACATCAGCTAAAGATTCAACATCAAGGTGAAATTAGTTCTAAATATACTCAAATTAATTAATTACAATTATCCATTTAGAAAATGAAAGATGTTCCGAAGATTGATGAGTTTAGAAAAGAATCTTTAGAGTTAAACACATTATTGGCACAACAACAAGTCATCTTATATCAGAAATTAACCAACATTCTTGAATTATGTGAGAAAATGTATTCACTTTTGAATCAAATTGATGATATGAGAATTGGTTTTGATGACATAGATGATATGGTATCCCAATTTGTTACTTGGCAAGATTCTTCTGATGGCCAAAAGGCCAACCTTCCTAGAGTTTAAGGATCAAAGAAATAAATACTTTTCACAAATTGGGATATAAAACTAAAGAAAACAAAAAGGGAAATAACCATAACTAAACATATTTCCACAAACATTGTGGAAACTGACAGCAAGAACGTGATTGCAACAAATCTCATAGATATATGTCCTCCTGGTGCATTACCCTCGGTTAAGATTTGATAAGGAAATGGCAGGATTTGTCAAAAGTGAAATATGAGTACATAAAGAAGATAGAAAAGTTAGATTGGGAAAGATATTGGAGATATCTAGTGAAGCCCAACATCCAATTTCTCATGCTTCATTGTCTTACGGATACATATCCATACATGTTACCTCCATTATTTGATGCCATTTTTATTGGACACCTAAGCATTAGGCCAGACCAACCTCCTGAGGTTCAGCATATGCTTAATATTCTTCAACTCAAGGAACAAATGGAAGAAGGGACAGTAGGACAATCCAACAAAAAATCATCCCTTTAATTTTTGTTTTTGTTTTTATTTTACTGACTTTAAGGAGAGTTATTTGAAACCTCCTCATTTTTTATTGTAATGAATATTTTAAGACTTATTAGTTTTAGATTTAAACCCCTTCATGTCTTTTAAGAAGGGGTCCTGAAATTTTGAAAAGAAGACTTTATTGATGTTGCACTTCTGTACTCTTAAATTTTTCTAGATAGAAAAGGTTGGACCGAGAGTTATTTCTCAAATGAAATGAGTAAATATATATATGGTACTTTTATCCTGTATGTTAAATTTAAGTTTCAAATGAGAAATATTTCATTGATCTTATGATGTGTTCTTTTATATATTTATCTGAATACAGTTTGACATCAATTCACTTTTGAACATGTTATTTCTGCTATCATTTATATGTTTATGCAATACATAAGAAGTTGCGTTATAAGCTTCATCAAATTGATTTAATTAACTTCTAAATTAAATCAATTATCTTAAAACATTTTCATATCTCTAAATGAATGTATTGTCTTTATTTGTTCTCATTGAAAGATTATCTCTTTAGATTGAATAAGGAAAAGGTTTCATCCCGGGATAGATAGATATAAATAAATTTAGATATATAGATATAAACAAATATATTTAATTTTTATGGAAAGCTTTCTTATCTTCCCATCTATCAAATTACACTTGGAGATAAAATCATTCATTCACTCCAACTATATTAAATTTGGAAATTGTCCCCACAAATCCAGTCAGAGCCACCATTCCAAATGGAAAAGGGACAATTTTCAAGTCCTCGACCAGGTGGTTTTTCCCTATGTTGTTGCACCTATTTTCAGGGCCTCAACAGGTCCTAAGTACCCTTTGCACTGAAGGTTATTCCAAGTCAATGTTCTGACCACGATAGCTAACCAGCAAAAAACATTTAATCTTGTTACGTATTTTCCCTTTCCAGATGCCTTGTACCCAGGTTGGTGCCTGATTTCCTTTCTCTTTCTTTTTCATTGACTTATATATTTCCTTAACCATTGGAAGCCCCTTTTTTGGGTTACCCCCATGTCATCTTGTCCTCCTGATAATTAAGTGATATACCTACATTTCTGAGATTTAAAGTATATAATTCCCATTCACATACATAATCCTCAGGCATCTATATATCCCCAGCTCTTTTCCATGTTTTTCAGTCAATACAGAGTTCATTATGATATAAATAAATTTTGAGGAAAAAAATCTCTTTCTCATGAAGGAAATTAAGGATATGAAATGATAAAGGATGGTTTTGCACCATACCTTTGATTTTGTCCAATATTCTCATGATATTGGATATATCTCCTATATACCTCCCTCCAAACCAACCCCATGAGATAGTGAATATTTTTCATCATACTTCCCTAGATGTATGATGAAATAGATTTCATCTTGGCCCCTCTAGTAATCCATGTTGTGAAAGTTTGCCCAAACATACATTTTCCTTGATAATTTGAGACCATATTCTTGAACATGATACTTCCCTCCACATGTTTTTAATGACCAGTTCCATTTTGAATGCAATGGGATAGATGATACCCCATCCACCTTCCTCAATATGTCTAGCAACGAGGGATCATTTTATCATGTGAATCTTCCTAGAAAGTAGTGTCTCGGCCTAGATAAAGTGTCACATGATCGATCACATCCTTTTAATAAACTCCTTATGAAGTAGAAAAGGTGTGTCCAATGTAACGCTATATTTCAAAGAATTTCTTTTAACATGATCATCCTACCCCACATTGTCAACCATCTGTGTTTCCAACAGTCTAGTTTCTTATGAAACCTCTCTACCCACCAATCCCAATCCTTGTTACAGTAATTGTTTAGCTTCAAGTTGAAACCCATGTATGTGATACCTTCATCAATGTGTTTATATCCAACCCAAAAGAGTAGACTAATTCCCTCAATCTCCGACCATGCAATACCATTGTGTATAAGAAAGGATTTCGGTCCATTCATACATAGTCTCTATGCCTCTCCAAATGATTTAATAATGTTATGTAATATTTTCCATTCATTAATATTAGTTTTTCCTCCAAATAAGATGTCATCAATGAAAATTAAGTGAGCGATATCAATCTGTCGAGATACTCTAACCCCATAAATAATACCTTGAACTCTTACATCTCTTACTTTCCTTCTTAGACTATCAATAACCAATAAGAAAAACATAGGAGATAGTGTACAACCTTGTCTCAAGCCCCTGTGTGATGAGAAGAAATGGGTAGGAAATCCATTTATGATGACAGTGAAACTCGTAGTCTTGATGCAAGCCATAATCCAACAATTTTCGTAGGGTACAGGCCTTCTTTGATCAATATCAGTTTAATAAATTTCCAATCTATGTGGAAGGCAAGGCTTTAGTTTCATATTTTTAATAGAGTGTAGAATCTTCTGACTAATTCCAATGGCACCTTGAATCTATCTACCCTCAATAAACCCAAACTATTCCTTAGTAATATGTCTAGATAGAATCATTTTCAGCCTCCAAGCAATCAACCTAGAGATTAATTTATACATAATGTTTCAAAGCGAAATCGACCTAAAATCCACAAAGGATTGGACATTTTTCTTCTTAGGTATGAGAGAAATAAAAGTGGCAATGATCGACCCCAGAATATACCCATAAATTCATGATTCTTCAAGAGCCTCCAAGATATCTAGAATCATCAGTTCAGATAAATGGATAAAATTTTCAACCCCCAAACCTTCTGGACTGGGGCTCTTATCCTTAGCACTCTCTCGCATCATTTCCATCAATTCTTAATTGGTGATGGGAAAACCCATTATCTTGTTCTCCTCCACCAAAAATATTTCTGGGATGTGAGAAATATTAGATGACTAAGAGAATATATGATGTTCCTGGTCTAAATAGTGACTCCGAAAATGAGATATTGCAACATGCTCTAGAGATGTCTGGGAAGAATATAAATTTCCCTTAGTGTCACAAATAGTCTTTATGGAATTTATATTCTTTCTAATATTAAACTGGCGGTGAAAATACTTAGTATTCTTATCTCCCTCCCGAACCCATAATTCTCGACTCTACATCTGAATTCTTGCTTCCTAGTTTAGTAGAATCATTTTCCTAATGCTTTCCAACTATATAATATTATCCTTGTATGACTCTGAGAAATATAGAGGGTTGGAAGGATTATTAAAGGGTCTTGTATAATGATAAATATCTCAAAGAGTTCTATTTTCCTCTCTCTTTTTGCTTATAATTCATGAACGAGCTTCCCTTTTCAACAGTGAAAGCTTAGTGGATATGGCGGAAAAGAAATTTGTGGGGGGGGGGGAATAAATTCATTTTCCATACAAATTTAACCAAAATCTAGAAAGCCTTCATGTGCAACCATCTAGGATTAAATTTAAAAGGATATGAACGCCTCGAAAGATCCTCTCCTCGGGATAGTGTAATCGGCATATGGTCTGAGATGGTGTTAGAGATAATCATAGATTTCAAATCAATCAGATTCTGGAAAATATATTGGCTTACCATAAATATATCGATCCTCTTAAAATTTCCCTCCTTGCTAGTGCACCCATTCCTCCAGGTGGGACCAAGGGGTTTTGGTTCAATGTTAACCAGAGCATGTGTCTGCATCATGTCTATGAAATATGTAGTTATAACATCCTCCTTCACCCCACTACCCCATATCTCCACATTACCCAAAGAAAAGTTCAGATTACGAGTGATAATAAGTGACCTCAGCCCTAACAGTCCATAATTAGACACATTGTCCCAATAGTGTGTGTGTCCAGAATAAGATGCATACGTATTAATAATATGAATTATTCGGCTTGATCCTGACTTATAACCAGACATAATGATACCTATGCATGAATAATATTACTTTAATTCAAATATATTTGGGTTGAATATCACCCCCAATACCCCAAAAAGTCCATTTATCACATATCATCTTCCTCTAATAAAAGTCGATAGTTCAGAATTAGGTGAAAAACAATATCACTATTATGAGAAACTTCTGGATATTCAATTCACTTCTACAATGATTGAGTTTGTTGTTACTTTTTGTATCAGCCTGCATTTTATCTTGTCAAGTGTTGGAACTCAAAAAATTATGAATATTGGTTCATAAGAACTTGTGCTCAGAAATGGAGGAGTCTTTGTCATGGATATGACCACAACCTTTAAAAATACAGTGGTCATGTTACGTTTCCAACTGAAATTCATTTGGAAACATATAACCCCTATTATTTTTAAAACTCCTATAGTACTTTGAGGCCTAACTTCGTTTCCATATCTAGGGATTCAATGAGCTATGATACATGATTCAGGGTTCAATTTTATGTTTGAAATTATGCTCCCAACAATATTCACGTCAACATCTAAGCTCCATCCTTCACAACTCACTCTTATTCCATTAATCAAAAAAATATCATGCTTCTATCAACAAGCCCCAAAATTTTAAGGGGAATATATATCACCATAATAACATCCCCTCTAAATTTTTTTGCAGCTCTGGATGGATACTACAAGGTATCAGTTGTTAACAATGAAATCCTAAGCGTGGCCAAATGGATTCATTTTTCTTAGCTAGAACATAAATATTTCCCAGGACATATGAATGTCATATTCGTTGTTTTGTTCAAATATAGCCAATTTAGGATACATTCAAAGTATTAATTTGAAGGAAAAAAATAGCGGTGACCATTTTTTCATTGAAACACTTCATCTGTACATAAAAGAATGGAAAACGTGTATTCTTTCTTTGGCTAAGGAGAGCAATAAAACAAAATTTAACATATGGCTTTGAATGGTTATTTTGGTGGCTAAGAGGATGAAATTGGTGTTAAATATAACTAATTACTTTGAAGAAGTATGAAGATAAACCTAAACTGTGATTTGGTTGATTCCAAAAACTGCCAAGCTATTAACAATTTTTTGAAAGTTTTAAAGGGTTTTTAAAAGTTCATAAAAAGACTTATTAAAAAAATTTTAAAAAGGGTTTTTTAATTTTTTTTATTAAAAGGAAAATTTTTGAGTTTATTATTAATGGAAGATAATATTTATTTAAATAAATATGGTTGCATCAAGTTTCCAGTTGTAGTTTCCACCATTTATAGGAAATAACTATGATTGGGCCATTAGGATAGAGACAACATCAAAGACTCATGACATTTGGGAGCATGTCAAGTTTGTATTTCCACCTGGGAATGAAATAGAATAAATAACCATCACTAATGCAAAGAGGGAGCAATGGAGGAAATACAAAAAGAATAATGCGCAAGCACTGTAACGTATCCAACAAGGAGTAGACCAAGAAGTGTTCCAAAATATTATGGCAATGTCTTAAACAAATACAACGTGGGATATTTTGGATATGAACTATAAAGGTATGGAAAAAATCAATATTGTTAAGTTTAAAAAATACTAGGAGAGATTTTGAAAGTTTGTAGATGAAGGAACAGAGGATATCGATTCATTCATGAATCAGGTTTTGACTACTAGAAACGAGTTAAATATTTATGTTGGTGACATTAAAGACCAAACAACGGTTGAGAAGGTACTTAAATATTTTTCTACTAAGCTTGATGTTGTAGTAGGATTTATTGAAGAATCCAAGGATTTTAGAACACTAAAAATTGATGAATTGATGGAATCACTTCTATCCCATGAGGAGAGGGTAAACAAAAATAAGGATTCCAACATAGAAACTACTTTTAAAATCTAGGTTTCTATTTCAAGAGGCAAAGGTCAAGACATAGGTAGACCGAGAGAGAGAGGACGAGGTAGAATAATAGGTGGTTAGAGAGATGGCAGAGATAAGAAGGAATAATAAAGTTGAAGCAACAACATAAGCTTCAACAATAATCAAAGAGTTGATAAATCCAAGGTGAGATGTTATTATTGCAATAAATTTGGTCACTACGCCCGTGATTACAGGAAGAGGATACTTGATAAAGTAAAGTAGAGAGCATATAATGTCACTACAGAAAATATTGACTCCATGTTCTTAACTTTCCATACCATCCATGAACATTTTGATAATGTTTGCCTATTATATAGTGGCTACAGTAACCACATGACAGAAAGGAAAATTTTGGTTGAAAATCTTGATCAATCTATGAATATAGAGGTAAAGTTTGGCACTAAAAAGACTGTGGATGTAGATGAAAAAAGAGTGGTCAACATTATTATCAAGCATGGGGAGACAAAGGTAATTTCATAGGAATATTATGTACCTAATCTCAAACATAATATTATAAGTGTTGATTAGTTAATGTAGAAAGGATACAAGGTTATTTTTCAAGGACAAGAGTGTGTAACATATGAAAATCCTCCAAGAAAGGAGTTGATAGAAAATATGAAGATGATGGGAACATACTATTTTCTCTAATCATGAAATACAATGATTAGGTTAGTTCTTTTACGATTTTTGTTCTAATGATTTCAGGTTATGGCACTTTCAGTTTGGACATTTTCATTTCTCTGTTTAATATTGTTTCAACTTAAAAAAATGGTTAGAATATTACCTCCCATCAAAGAACCTTATAGTACTTGTGAGTGGTGTATCTTTGGAAAACAACACTGTGAAATTTTTCCAAAAGGAGTTGCATACAGATCAAAGTAGCCACTAGAGTTGGTTCATACAAACTTCTATGGACCTATGCAGATATAATCGATTGGTATATTTTTTTACTTCCTCGCATTTATTTATGATTTTAGCAAATATACATGGGTTTATTTCTTGAAGCAAAAGTATGAAACTTTTACAAAGTTCAAAGAATTCAAAGCCTTAGAAAAGAACCAGAGTGAACATCAAATAAAATTTTTGATAGCAGATCGTGGCAGAGAATATGATTCGAAGGTATTCCATTCTTACTGAACACAACATGGAATCAAAAGGGAGTTTACAACTAGATACAAACCAGAACAGAATGGTTTAGCAGAGAGAAATAAAAAAACAATTATGAACATGGAAAGAAGCATTAGGGGAATTATGAGGTCTAAAATGGGCCTCCTAAGAAAAATTTACAACCAAAATAAACTTAATGAGAACCAATAGGATTCAAGAAGATGATGTCAATCATGGGGGATGATTCACCATTTTTGGAGTTAAAAGTAAAAAGATTAAAAAATAATAAAATAATAAAACCACTTTTTCAACTCGTATTTTAAACTTATCTCCCTAAGGTTTACTCAAATTTCAATAAGGAGTATTCATAGGATGCAAAATTTAATTCCTCATCTAAGGAGTACCCATGTTGCATACTTTTGATGGACCCTACTACACAAAAAATACAAAATACATGAAAATACATTATTGCAATCATGCTTTTCATGTATTTCCCATTTTTTGTGTAGCAGGGTCCATCAAAAGTATGAAACCTGGGTACTCCTTGGATGTGGAATTAAATTTTGTATCCAACGAGTATTCCTGTTCGAAATTTGAGTAAGAACTTATGGAGATAAGTTCAAAATACGAGTTAAAAAAATAGTTTTTTCATTTTTCCCTCTAAAATTTGATGATGTAATCAAAATTCATTTTTTTTTTTTTACTATTATTTATAATTTCCTTAGGAGGCCCATTTTCGACCTCAAAAGTCCCCTAATGAGCATGTTGAAAGGAAGAAACTTTTCAAATGAGTATTGGGCAGAAGCAATTGCATGTGTTGTTTATGTGATAAATATATCTCCTACAAATACTGTGATGAATAGAGTTCCAGAAGAAGCGTGGTCAGGTATGTATGGCATTATAACCCATCTTAGAGTTTTTGGATGTGTAGAATATGCACATGTTCCTAAATATCTAAGAGGAAAATTGGATGATAAAGGTGAAAATTTTATATTTACTGGTTATAGTGAATAATCAAAAGCTTAGAAGTTATATAAACTTGTCACGAAGAAGACTATAATCAGCAAAAATGATGTGTTCAAAGAAAAAGAGTCATGGAATGGGGGTGTAGACAAAATAGTTGATGTAAGAGTGTCACTCATAGAAGAAGAGAATGTAGCAAAAATTGAGCAGCAAGGATCACAAGAAAAGACACCAATGGAAATATCACACCAGTAAGGAATCCAAGATTTTATGAACAACATGGATATTCAGCATATCAGCAAATCAAAATATTCCCAACAATCATTCAGGTGATGAATCAAACAATGGTAAGATAAAAATGAGAATTATGCAAGATATTTATGATGATTTGGATTTTAGTTCAAATTTTTCATTGTTGTCATTAAAAACTTCATGTTTTGAAGAAGTAATCAGATATGAAAATTGGGTGCATATGGATGAAGAAATAGAAGCTATTGAAAATAATGATACTTGGGATTTTGATAATTTACCAAAATATAAAAATATTATTGGTGTTATGTGGGTGTACAAAACAAAGTTAAATGATAAAGGAGATATTGAAAGATTTAAAGCAATGCTTGTAGCAAAAGGTTTATCGCAGTAACTAGGGATAAAATTTGGAGAAATGTTTTCTTTGGTAGCCATATTGGATACTATAAGAGCAGTCTTAGCAATGACCCCTCAGAAAAAGTGGAAAATGTATCAGCTGGATGTGAAATTAGCCTTATTGAATGTAATTATAGAAGAAAAAATATATGTGCAGCAGCCTTGAGGTTATGAATTTGAAGGTCATCAAGACAAGGTTTACAGATTGAAGAAAGAACTCTGTAGAATCAAGCAACTCTCAAGATCATGGTTTAGCAAAATTGACGGTTACATGTTCAAGAATGGATTTTGCAGAAGCAATATTGAGCCAACCTTGTACACAAAGTTAAATGAGCATGGACAAATTCTTATTTTTTTCTTGTATGTGGATGACATTATCTATATTGGTGATCTTGATTTAGATGAATATAAGTAGCCATGAAGAAAGAAGTTGAAATGAAAGATCTTGGTCTTATGAAATATTTCCTTTGCAAAGAAGTTGAGCAATCTAAGAAAGGAAATTTTGTTTGTCAAAATAAATATGCTAAAGAATTGTTGAAAAGATTTAGAATGGAAAATTGTAAAGTTACTCCTACACTAGTTGCAATAGGTATGAAGTTATGTAAGGATTATGGAGGATCATATGTCAATCCATGTTAAGTCCCTATATTAATAGTGTAGTCCCTTATTATGTTAGTGTAGCCCCCCTTATTGTTATTTTTGTACCCCTGTAACCCCCATATTTCTATTATTGTGCCCTTACATTATTATTGTTAGGTTGGCTAGGGTTACATTGTGGCCACACTAGGATTACATTGTGGCCCCATGGACTCCTATATATAGAAAGGAGCTTTTTTCATTTGTATCATCCAAGATTTTTTCATTAATGTAATGTATTGGAGGTTTCCCCATCTAAATGGCTTATTTATAAGGTGTTCATATCTCTTTTCTTCTATTTTTGGAGCTAGTTTTACAACATTTGGTATCAGAGCTTTGGATTTTAGGGTTTCGCTGCTCCAAACAAGTCATTGTGGAATTTTCGGTATAATTTTTTTCTACGAAGGGTCAGAAGCTGAAATTGTTAGAGGATGAAGCCGAAATCCTGAGGAACACTTTCGCAAAATTTAAGATCTTGGTTGGAAATATTTTCGGAGATATCATCTGTGCAAGTTAGGGATTTTTGCAAGCTCCTAAATTTAACCTAAACCAGTCATCATGGAATTTTCACTATAAAAATTTTTTCTAAGAAGGTTCAGAAGCTGAAATTTTTAGACTGTGAAGCTGAAATCTAGAGGAAAATTTTTGCAAAACTTCAGAGCTTGGTTCACAACATTTTCAGAGATATGATATGTGGAAATCAGGTCTTTTTCAGGCTCCCGAATTTCATCTCAAAGAGGTGATCGTGGGAAAAATGTCATAACTCTCTCTATGAGCGTCAAATTGAGATTCTAATTAGCTGAAAGTACACAGACTTTAGTTTCTTCTCTATCAATTTTAGAGTCGAAGGAGGAAACAAGGACACATGGCAAGTCGTACAATTTTCCTCTACTGAACTAGTCCATAATTAGGTCATCGTAGGATATTGGGCAGAACTTTGTCTTAAAGAATCCAAATTAGGTCAGACCTGTGGCATTCAAAAGAAGATTCAGAATGATACGTCAGGGCCAAATTTTGGTTATTGAGGATCGAAAATCACATAGATAATTTAGTTTCAATATCTAGTTTCTCAAAAGCAAGAAAAAGGTGTGTATTTGGTCTTTAAAATTGCATAATGTTTGTTTGAAAAAGAAGTTTGAAGTGATTCAAAGGGAATATTTTAGAATTTTTATTAGTATTGGGTTCTATAATTCCTCTAAAAAATAATTCCATACCCATTAAGCCCTCAAAAAGCTATACTATGACGCATGAAGAGGAAGAATTGCAGTATGAGATATCAAAATTACGGTACCAAGTGCAAAAAATTTCAATCTTACGAAGAGCAACCGAAGATGACATGTTACACTGAAAACTGTCACCTTGACATTTTACTGACTGTATGAGCTCATTAAACACTCATACTTTCCTCCTTTGCAAGTCTTACAACCTTTGTTCCTCATTCCAAGCCCTGAAACTGGAGGAAAAACCCTTAAAATTCAAAAAAAAGCCTTGGGAACGCAGGTAACATGAAGCCTGCATGCGTTTTTAGCTTTGGTACGCATGTAATGTGAAGATAAACTATGTTCTAGAACACACTTTCTTTGTGTTATAGGTGCGGTACCCCTGTAAAGTCAAAAAGCGTGAAAGAAAAGATTAAAAAGTTGAATTTTGGTCAATTCTAGAAGGTTCTGGATGAGATTTTTTGGGGATGAGTACGCTTTAGTAAGGTGCATGTATCCCACACCTTAAGAAACTAATCCCTTGATGTGAGGAGCCTATCCCTTTGAAGGAGGGTTATATCCCTTTAAAGGTGGAATCCTAACCTCCTCATCTGCTCTATAAAAGGAGGCATTGGGTAGCCTCAAGGGGTTAAGTTCAAGAAGGTTTAAGTTTTATGTTAAGGAAACTAATGGAGGATTGAAGAATATTTTGATGGGTAGAATATTTGAGTTGAAGTGCTATTGAGATTTAGATTTCCTTCTGCTGAGATTTTAAGAGGAAAGATCACATACCTCTTTTTGCTCCTGAAGGAAGAGTGCAAGACTTATCAAAGTAGAGGAGATTCCTGCTTCGGACCCCGGGAAGGCCTTTCGAACATCAAGGCTAAGGTTGTAAGGTTCTTCTGTATATTTTAAGATTAATACAATCAAGTTCTGTTTTTCTCAATAAATTGTCGTTCGATTGTTTATTTCAATAAGCTGTCGTTTTATCATTTATTTCATAGATTCCTTGATCACTATGATAGGTATGTTTTATGATTATTTGTTATACAGGTGCTATTGATATTTTCTTGTTTGTGATTGCAGATCAATGAAAGATGATACTTTCTTGCGACAAAAGAGCTCTTGTTGCGACGAAGGATTATTGATACAACGGAAGCACTACGACCGCAAATAAGCATTTGGATCTAAGGTAGGATCGACACCTTCATAACATTTATTTGTAAAACGAATATATCTAGAGAAAGACAAACTTAGTTGTTCGTTTGTTGCTAGATTGTCTTCTGACACTAGGGAGATCGGTCTTGTCCGCAAGAACGATTTATCCGGCCAACAAATTGGCGACTCCACTGGGGAAAGAACTTGTTTTTTGGTTCTCTTTTATTTTGATTTGAGGAAAAGTTTTTTCTGGTTTTTGATTGATGGATATCTTCCTGGGTAGCTTAGGTTTTCTTTGTTTTTGAAAATTTTGAAGTTTTTTATGTTTTTCTTGAAGTTTTCAGGGGACCGCACTTTGTCTTCACACACAGTGCGGGCAGCTTCGCACTTTCCTTAAGTAACCAGTGCGGGACCGCACCTGTTACTTCTGGGACCTATGGACCTTGTTAAAATTCTTGAAAAACTTAGATTTCTTCTTTTAGTTTAGTTTAGATTTAATTTAGGATTCTTAGCATCTACCCAGATCTGTATTTTTCTGTCAAAAATCTCTTGTTTCTAAGTTTCTTTCAGCAATTCTTCATCTCATCAATCTCCATTAAGTTAATTGGGTGTTTTGAGTCTCTGTTTTGAGAAATTTTTAATTTGATTTCCTTTGGTCATTAATTGAAGGTTTGTCTCAGTCTTTTCACAATTTTGCATCTTTTTGCTTTTGTTTTTGCTAAATTGTGTATGAGTGTTAATCGCCTTTGAGTGTTTTTTGATCTTTGGAACTCTCACCCGATTTTCTTGACTTCCACTTGATTGGTTCTTAGATTACATTAGAATCATCTTGTGTTTGAGAATTCTCTTGCATAGATCACATTTGCATAATTAGAATTCTCATTTTCAGAATATGAATGAAAAATGTGCATAGATTACATTTGTATACTTTTCAAGTGAATTGTGCATAGATTACAATTGCATAGTTTACATTCTGAAAAATCAATCATAGATTTAGATCAGTTTTCTTTGATTTGAATTTAGATGTTTTTATGCTTGTTTTAAAAACACAAAAATAAAAAAAAATTGTTTTGGGATTGATTTGCATTAGTTTTTCTTGATGAAATTAGTGCATTAGAGAATTTGTTATATTTTCTCTTAGTAATCAATCTTTGCATTGTTGGAAGTGAATGGAAACTCTCTCCTTACTTTAGTTAGGATTCATCGAATTGAAAAGATTACATTATCATATTCGATTGCATTCAGTTTTGGGTCGGGTCATAACACCATTGGTTTCATATCCATTTATCCTTTTGAGTAATAACAGCCTAAATAACACAGCGCTTAATTAAAATTCATCTAGTAATTATTACATTTTTAGGGCTCTTTCCACCAATCTAGCTTAGGCTAGTGTCTTGGAATAGGCTTTAGTTAACTCTCCAAGACAGTAAAACAAACAAGTAGTCGATCTTGCGGTAGGAAAAATTCCAATTGTTGCATGTATGCTCTGGGAAGCTCCTCCTAAACGAGTCAAGCATGAGATCATATCTGAACCAGTGAGGTAATCAATCCTTCCTCATTGGGAACGATAGAAGATATACACGTATTAACAACGGTAAACCTCGGATAGACCATTGTCGAGGAGCCTGGGGTCACTTGTCGGTAAACCTTGGATTATGTCAAGGAGCCTTCAAGGGGATTGAGCTTTGTTACTCTGCCCTTACGTATGTGTCGGATCAGAGACTGTTCCCCCAGGTATATTTGTTTCTGTTGGTAACCTTAGAGGCCATAATCTTTAGGATTCTTTCCTAAGGTGACGGTGGAGGGAAGATCCCACTGTACCTGGAGCAGACGTCGACTAGACTCACTTGGACTCTCTGGGGGGTTCTCTTCACACGAGATGGTTTTGTGAAGAAACTTGTGCCAGTCTATTTCATTAAGCAGGTTGTCGGGGTAACTGTTCCAACCGCCCTTTCTGTATTAAATTCTACGATGTTGGATTTCATCACCAACTAGTGTTTTTAGTGCGGGAATCCACTGTTTGTGTGTGGTTTGACTCCTAGATTTGATAGCGTGTGTTAATTTGTTTTTTTTTACTTTTAGAGACCATAGGTGTGAATTGTAAATTTTAAATTGTTAGGTGTGAATTGTTAATTGTTAATTTTAGTTTTAAATTGTTAATAAAATTCACTGAAGTTGAATATAATGGCAACTGTTCCGGAATTTACCAACCAAGGAACCCCTCTTAACGAGAATCCTAGTACTTTTCCTTCTTTTGGAAATGTTGGTCTTCCTTATATGGCTACATTGTCATTACCTGGATTTACAATAGGTTTACCGATATGGTTATTTTCAACTTCGTTGGCCCCGAATACTCCAATTGTTTCACCTCAACCGGATGCTTCACTTAAACAGAGTTCACCATCTCAACATCACCAACCTTCTGTTGACCCTTTATCTTCTTCGCCTAATATTTCTTCCTCCATTTCTTCCTCTTCGCTTGGCAAAAACCTTGATGCTAGTAACCAAGTGTCTAAGAAGAAGAAGAAAGGGAAGAAGAAGAAGAAGAAGCAAGATAAGAAAGAAGTCAACCAACCAACCATGGCTGTAAATGTTAGTGGTGTTGAGGAAACCTCCAACATGCATCGTAAACCCAAATACCCTTGCAGGCTTTGTAAGGGTGACCACTTCCTTATCAATTGTCCTGGTATTCCAAAGGTCTTGGAAGTGTGGTCAGAAAAATCTCATCAACTTTCCGTTGATCCATCAACCAATGATAGTCAGGTTCCTGGGAAAAAGGGTAAAGTTAGGTTTCCTTGTAAGTTATGCAAAGGGAGTCATCAAACTCACATTTTCCCTCACATGGATGAAGCCTCAAAATTGTTGGAAAACCTTACTGTTCCACAGCAAGCATTTCCAACTAGTTACCGTCAACTTTCTCCCAACCTACCGTCAACTGACGGAGTGATCGATCTAATTTCAAGTATGGTCAATCCCACTCTTCCATTGGAGAGTGAAACTCATATCACTCAGGTTGATGATCCATTAGTTGATCAAGTGGTCGATTCAATTTCACATTCGGTCGATCCCATTCTCCCTGTAGAGAGTGAACTTCATACTGCTCAGGTTCTTCTTGTTACATCAGATTCTTCTGCACCGAGGGGCATTTCACCTGTTTCTACAGAACCCCCTCCAAATACTGAGGTATTTTCCTTTGATTGGAATAGACTGATAGAACCTCATCTTCCTTCCTCCATCCCTTTCCAAATCATTGTGAAGTTGGGTGGTAGGGACATACACCGCACATAGGTAGATGAAGGTGCTTCTGTTAGTATTTTATCCTCAACTGCTTGGAAAGCTTTGGGTTCCCCTCAGCTTGTGCCTATTACGCAGAATCTGAAAGCTTTTAACATAACCATTAGTGAACCTTTAGGGATCCTTCCTAATTTTTCTATTACTTTGGAAGGTAAAACTGTTTGTATTGATCTTATGGTAGTTCGAGGTCCCTTGGATTTCAATTTACTCCTTGGGCGAGACTATGTTTATGCAATGAAAGCTGTCGTATCGACACTCTTTCGCGTGATGTCTTTCCCTCACAATGGTAATATTGTGACTGTAGACCAGCTTTCGTTCCCTAGTCTTGTTTCGACTACCAATAATCCGACATCCCTGAATGTTCCTGATTCTAAAGTGGTATCTACCCCGCCACGGGTTAATTATGTGGCAACTAGTCCCATGTTTTCAGTTACCGATGGAAGTGAGCCTCTCACTGTTTGCTCGACTTCCTATGACTTAGATCCGGTAATTGACATGGAAAAATCTATGGGATTATTTGAACGCGATGTTCTTATCCCTTTTGAGTCCCTTGACATGTGTTCCTTCCAGAGAACTGTTCTTCCATCTGATGAAGACCTCTTGGAAGCCATGATCAAGGTGTGTCCATTGACATGTGTTTCTTCCAGTTGGAAGCCATGATCAGTTGGTGTGAGGAGAGTTCCTTGTACTGTGTCAACCTCGTTAAAAAATGAATCAGTGAGAGTGAGGATAGTTCCTTTTACTGTGTCAGCCTCGTTAAAAAATGAATTAGTGAGTGTGAGGATAGTTCCTGTTACTGTGTCAACCTCGTTAAAAAATGAATCAGTCGGCGATGAGGACAGTTCTTTTCCTGTGTCAACCTCATTAAAAAATGAAATAGTAGGTAGATTGTAGAGAGTAGATTGGTAGATTAGAATAAATAGGTATGAGAATAGTTCTTTTCCTGTGTCAACCTCCTTAAAAAATGAATCAGTTGTTCAGAGGATAGTTCCTGTTACTGAGTCAACCTCATTAAAAAATGAATCAGGTATGAGGATAGTTCTTTTCCTGTGTCAACCTCGTTAAAAAATGAATCAGTTGGTCTGAGGATAGTTCCTTTTACTGAGTCAACCTCATTAAAAAATGAATCAGGTATGAGGACAGTTCTTTTCCTGTGTCAACCTCATTAAAAAATGAATCAGTAGGTTATGTAGGTAGATTAGAAATAAGTAGTTAGCTGAGGATAGTTCCTTTTACTGTGTCAACCTCGTTAAAAAATGAAACATGTTGCCATGAGCATAGTTCTTTTCCTGTGTCAAGCTCGTTAAAAAATGAAACAAATCCTCCCCTAATTGAGTCGAGTCTTTGAATAGACCTCGTAAATGTTAGATTTAGGTTAGTTTTTAGGTCGGGTCTTTCATATGATCTCGTAAATGCACCTTCATTCCATCCAGCTATTTATTACTAGTGTACTTAGTTGAATGAAATGAAGCTGGGGGGGCATGCGCTCTAGTAGTTACGCTTAGGGGGCATCAAGCATAGTTTTCTCTCTGTTTCAAGCTTGTGTAAAAATGAAACCACAGGAGCATAGTTTTTCTCTGTTTCAAGCTTCTGTAAAAATGAAACCTATCTTGAGTCAATTTCGGTTATTTTCGAGACTCGTTAAACTCATGAAAATCCAGAGATTATTTTGTTATATTTCATTCTCGTAAAACACATGAAAATTCCGAGTTCTTTCCGTCTTTTCCTGCTCATTAATTAAATTGAAATTCGGCCACATGAGTACATTTTTATCCCTTTTTCGAACTCGTTAAAACTTACTGAAAAAGTGAAACCCTGGAGTTCTCTTTTAAGCCCTTTTCAGACTCTCGAAACATGAAAAGATTGCTGAGTACTTGATTATTCAAACTCGTCAAAGTAAATGAATAATCGTCCCTTCAGTATAAGTTTATCCCTTTTCCGGACTGAAATGGACTATTTACGAAAAAGGTATACGTTGACTAATTACGGTCAATAGAGTTCTCTCCCGCATTATTTTATCCTTTTTTGGGCTCGAGAGACTAAATTTATGAAAAAGTACACCCATGGAGTTTTCTTAAGTTTTTTCTTCTGACTCCCTATAATTGAAAAACACCGAGTTTCTCCTATACTGGACTCCTTAAAACTTAACAGTAAAGGACCTGTTTAATTTTCAACAGGAACGAACCACTCCTTCTTAGGGTTCGAATCTTAAACTAAGTTGGACTCATCCGAAGGATGAGCTTATAAACAAGCAAATGTTATCCTCCTCAAGCTTGTCAAAAATAAAGAGGCACTTGCCAGAAATGGTGGGGGAAAAGAGAGAAAAACGAACCTGTTGGTTACATTTTGATTATTCAGAAAGTCGTTAACCACTCTTGAACACGACACTTTTTGTTCACCTGGGTTGGGAAAATCCTTTGCCTAACAGTTAATCAAACCACATTGAAAGTCTTCAGCCGGTTTCTGGGTATTAGCTTTGGGTCAATTGCTACCAAGCCATCTGCAGTGTCGTTATGTGTTCAAGAGGACAGTTCAAATAAACCATTCATCTGCAAAATATCTGTCATCCATTTTGACCATCCCTGAGTCAGTCCGTGCCAATATATTTTCAAAACTTGATCTATGATTTCGTGTTGTGGGCTTTCCTACAACGGATCACTTTCTATCGAAGACAACTCATTATCTAGGAAGTTGATCCAGAAATCGTCAGTACCTTGAAATCTGCATGCCTCAATGGCAGGTTTCTCGCCTTCGACGACAGGTTGCATCATTGAACTTCGATTGAATGATTCCGTGAGATGTTCGACTTCAGCTCATGTATTCACATTTCATGGATTGTACTGAGTACTTTGAGAGCCATTGACATTACTGGTGGTTTCTCTCACACTTGTTAATAGTTTACATTATTGACTGGTAATCAAGTGGTTTCTACCATGTTCGACTTCAACACATTTAATCGCATGGATAGAATCGTACTGGTTCGAGAAGCGGAAATCAAGACCCTGGATCTAGTTTCCACCATCCAGGCTGCGAGGAATTTTGTTATCATTCATACAGTAGACTATTTATAAACAGATGGTTGCGTCCATGTTGTGTCGACATATGTCTATACTGTGATGTATTCAAAATCATTCCTGTATCAGAATAGTTTAGATTAGTTTCTAGTAAGTTTTGATCTAAGTATGGGAATGCCTACCTCAGTGATGATATGATTACATATATATATATTTTGCATTGAATGTTTTTACAGGTTCTGAACGGGGTGTCCACAGGATGATCCTTGAAATGATAAAGTACTTCACTCTTCATATATGACAGACTTCATCTTCATCTATTTCAGACTTCGCACTTTAGGGGGCAATTTGTTACACTGAAAACTGTCACCTTGACATTTTACTGATTGTATGAGCTCATTAAACACTCATACTTGCCTCCTTTGCAAGTCTTACAACCTTTGTTCCTCATTCCAAGCCCTGAAACTGGAGGGAAAACCCTTAAAATTCAAAAAGAAGCCTTGGGAACGCAGGTAACATGAAGCCTGCATGCGTTTTTAGCTTGGGTACGCATGTAATGTGAAGATAAACTGCGTTCTAGAACGCACTTTCTCTATGTTATAGGTGCGGTACCCCTGTAAAGTCAAAAAGCGTGAAAGAAAAGATTAAAAAGTTGAATTTTGGTCAATTCTAGAAGGTTCTGGATGAGATTTTTTGGGGATGAGTACGCTTTAGTAAGGTGCATGTATCCCACACCTTAAGAAACTAATCCCTTGATGTGAGGAGCCTATCCCTTTGAAGGAGGGTTCTATCCCTTTAATGGTGGAATCCTAACCTCCTCATCTGCTCTATAAAAGGAGGCATTGGGTAGCCTTTTGGGTTAAGTTCAAGAAGTTAAGCTTTTGGAGATTGAGATTTTGAGGATTGAAGAAGTTTTTTGGAGAAGATTTTTGAGCTGAAGTGCTGTTGAGATTTAGATTTCCTTCTGCTGAGCTTTTGAGAGGAAAGATCACATACCTCTTTGTGCTTCTGGAGGAAGAGTGCAAGACTTATCAAAGTAGAGGAGATTCCTGCTTCGGACCCCGGGAAGGCCTTTCTAACATCAAGGCTAAGGTTGTAAGGTTCTTCTGTATATTTTAAGATTAATACAATCAAGTTCTGTTTTTCTCAATAAATTGTCGTTCGATTGTTTATTTCAATAAGCTGTCGTTTGATCGTTTATTTCATAGATTCCTTGATCACTATGATAGGTATGTTTTATGATTATTTGTTATACAGGTGCTATTTGATATTTTCTTGTTTTTGATTGCAGATCAATGAAAGATGATACTTTCTTGCGACAAAAGAGCTCTTGTTGCAACAAAGTATTATTGATGCAACGGAAGCACTACGACCACCAATAAGCATTTGGATCTAAGGTAGGATCGACACCTTCATAGCATTTATTTGTAAAACGAATATACTTAGAGAAAGACAAACTTAGTTGTTCGTTTGTTGCTATATTGTCTTCTGACACTAGGGAGATCGGTCTTGTCCGCAAGAACGATTTATCCGGCCAACATGACATAGATGGTTTAAAAGTAGAAATGGAGGCTAAGTTGGATGGTTTGAAGGATAAAATAATAGCTAATATGGATGATAAATTAGTGGAATATTATATCGAGCATGTTTGAGTTTCCATGAGTCATATCTTAATTTAGCGGTCGTAATTAAGGGAGAGTGTTAAAGATAGCTAATTAATCCCACATGTAGAGTAGTCTAAATTTAGAGTGTGAGATAATTGAGTCAAATGTGAGTGAGTTCGAGTTCATTCTTAATATGGTAAAGTAGAATTTAGTCTGTGTTTTCATGTTGAATTTATTTTGAGTGAGTGGCTATTCAAAAAATATATAAATACCCCTCATCGATTTCATTATAATCAGCAAGTTTGTGTGATCAATAGAAGAGCAGTAGCTTGTGTTATTGTTTTGTGTGTCAATTTGTTCCTTTCCTCCTTTTCCTTTCCAAAAATTGGGAAAAACGAGTCAAATGGATGCATCTTAAAATATTTAAGTTTATTTTAATGTCCCTTATTCAATGTGAAAAGAAAATTTTGATCCAATTGTTCGTTACTTTGTACTGACTCTCAATGAGCTGCTACTTTGAGAATGATTTGGTGTTGGCTATTACCGATATGAAAAATTGAATAGTTATGAAATATTAAGTATTTTATAGAATGTCATGAAATTAATTATAGACAGTAGAATGGCAAGGTTAATTGAAAAGGAGACAATGGTCACAAATTGAAATATTGAAACCGTGCTTAGGTTTAAGCGATTAAGTACAAAATAAAACAAGCCAGTTAATTTACATTAAAGAAACAATACAACTGCTCTAAAAAAATTTCACCACTTTTAAAGTAATAATGTGTTTTTTAAAATAAAATTCCCTCACTATATTAAATTTGGAACATAGTTTCCATCAAAATGTGTTTCTCATGGGTACTTACTCAAGGGGTTAACTGTATTTGAACCTAATGCATACTTGATGGAATTATTTAGATGATTTTCTCATCCTCATTTCAAAATAAATATGGTACATGTCATTGACATAAATATACTTGGAAAGCAACATATTAGTTTTATTTGATGTTAGTTCATTGTAGGAAGCCCTGGTACCTTTATCATTCACATCGTTATAACTACGTATATCTTTATTATGGGACTTATTGAGTTGTTGAGTTATTTAGTCCAACTAATTACAATAAATGGAAATAAAAATATAGCATGGACTGCAGATTCTGCACAGAGACAATTTCCATTATGCATAGGGGAGAGATGTCTAATGTTGTGCAGGACCCGTAATTGTTATAGTACTGGTCCCATCAACCCACCAAAATTATGCATATATGCAAAAAATAATTAAACATAAATAAATAACTTAAAGTCCAAATATATATTAAATTAAGTCCAAAATTTCCCAAGTCATTGACTGGGCCCAAAACTATCCATAAATAGCCCACAATTGTCCATAAATAGTTTAATAAGTATCAATATTACAAATCCTATTATGTCAACTAGAAAACTCATAAAACCATTTTTCCTTCCGAAATGGTCAAGTCAATAAGTACAAAAATCCAGTCACTTCATCCCATCTTATCAGCCCTAATGTTTTGTATGACAAGTAAATATCAATACCTGCAAATAATAAAAGGAAATGTATGTCAGCCATAACTTTTGTGTTATTCAACATTTAAACCCATTGTGTTCAATAAATGGCACCCACCCAATAACAACATTTAACCACACTATGTACAATAAATGGCATCCACCCAATAAATTAAATAAATGATTTCCCATTAAAATAGATCAAAACAGATCAAAGCACATGGATCAACAAAAACAAATTCCCAGCCATTAGATCACATCAAATTCAATCCTGATCAAACATGAAAAATGAATCCATTACAATCCATGTCCATCATTGTCACCAATTAAATTGAACTACAAAAAACTATAAAAGAAGTTCAACCACTACTGAAGTTGCATGCTTCACATTCAAACTATTCACCAGCTCTGGAGACAAACCAGCACAAAACACACCCCAAAACATTTCACAATATATTCAGGTCAGTTTTCTTAGTTACAGCACAATTTTCTTACAATTTTATTTTAATTTATGAGTCTTTATTTTAGTTTTCTTACACTTTTATTTTCATTTCTTAGCCTTTATTTCAGTTTTCTTACAAGTCTTTATTTCAATTTTCTTATAGTTTAATTTTCATGAAATTGTATATTTTTTTCAATTTTTCTACCAGATTTTTATAGTTGAACATAGATTCATCCCAATGGGAGATTGAATTCAAAACAATTTCCCAAAAACAGAATTGCAAACAATCTCTACAAGATGTTAATAGCTGAACACGGATTCATCCCAATGGGAGATTGAATTAAAAAAACATTTCCCCAAAACAGAATTGCAAACAATCTCTACAAGAGGTTTATAGTTGAACACAGATTCATCCCAATTGAATTTAAAAAAAAATCCCTAAAACAGAATTGCAAACAATATCTACAAGAGGTTTATAGTTGAACACAAATTCATCCCAATGGGAGATTGAATTCAAAAAAAGTTCCCCAAAACAGAATTGCAAAAAATATCTACAAGAGGTTTATAGTTGAACATAGAATCATCCCAATGGGAGAATGAATTCAAAAATTATTTTGCAAACAATCTCTACAAAATGTTTATAGCTAAACACAAATTCATCCCAATGGGATATTGAATTCAAACATGAATTCATGGAAAGATGGTTTTCTACTCCATTTTCCAAGAATCTAATTTGAGTTGACAAAAAATCTATATTAGATAGGTCTTTATATTTTAAGATAGATTATAGTATCTTCTAAAATAATCAGAGATAACTTAACAGGTTTTGCAATTGTACAAGCAAATTGAAGAGCTAATAATATACCCAAAATTAAATGGACACTTGAGTTGCTCTGCTTCAAATCACCTAGTATTCAATTTCCAAACACTAGACACTCATCTGATAGACCAGCTTAACTAAAATGTATAAATAATAGACATGAGAGTTTAGTTTCAACTCATTTCTATTTGGGAGAATTGATTATAAATTTACACAAACAGCAGGTGTGATCAGAATCCGTTGAAGAATTTAGTTTGTGTGCAACACTCATCTTGAAATTAGGATAGGGGATTTGGAACACTAATGCTAATTTTTCTATAAATAAATATTTAAAAATTTATTTTGACATTGAAACATTTTTTTGATCATTGATTCTCAAATGATTCATAACATCATAAATTCATGTATTCAATTTACTAAATTGAAATTTGGAATCACATTGAATTATTGTATAGTCATCTGTACCTTGGGTTTTCGCTTCTCTTCCTATATATGGAATGATTGATAATATTAATAATTTTTTGGGCTCAGATTTATAAGATAAGACATTGTAAAACATTAATTGTTACAAAACAATGACAAGAGGGTTGTGTTACATAGCATTTTTTCACTGTCCCTGTAATCCCCATCTCGCCTATTGGAGGGTCACTTCTATGATCAATAAGTAGTGTCATGCCTTGCAAATACCATCATTGTATCCCTTTAAATGAGAGTAATGTTCCTTCTGTTGACAATTCCCTGAGCAGAGATTCAAAAACCCTTATTTTTTCCTTGGCATGAATAGTCAGTTATGCCCTCGTGCCGAAGAGGCAAATTAACACTGGGCCCCGCGCCAGTTGGCACTCTATCTCAGTTAGCCACCCACGCCGATCTTTGTATGGAATGTTTAAAAAAAATAGAGGTGGAGATTCCACTCCAACAACTTCGAGGATGAGTCATTGGGAGTGTTTGAACTGAATAACCACAAACTCCCTCCTTTAGTTTATGGTTTCCACATCTTATGGGAACCTCCTAAAGGATAGGCCTCCCTTCCACCTTTGTAGGGATCCTAACCTCCTCCTTTTCCTCTATAAAAAGAAGCCATCTCTCTTTGCATAAGCTAGTTGAACATGGAGAATTGAGTACACTATAGCCAAACTATTGAAGAGATAGAATAAGAAGGAAATTCGTTGAGAGAGCTTGAGTCCATGCCTTCATCCCGTCCAAATTCCTTGACGAGCCTCTGAGATGTGCTTCGGCTGAACCCCGCTGGAGGAGACTGCGACATCAAAGCATTGGTTTTAAATCTTCCTTCTATCAATACATATAAGTGACTATTGTTTGGTTCCCATTTTGAATTATGTTAGATGGTTAAGGCAAGGGATCATCTCTTTCCACAAAGAGGATTTACCTGCTTAACAAATTGGCAACTCCATTGGGGATCAGTGTGAGTTTGTCGTTTCATCTTATTGGGTCAATTTCGATCATTGATTTGCTTATCTATATTTTTTTGGTTTTCTTTCTTATTTTATATCCTCTGCTCAACTCCAGAGTGTCAATATTGACCTCTGCTCATTGGATTTTTGTTTTTCCTTTTTTCCCATAGTTATCCGGCTTGGCGCGCTTTTCATTTGAACAGTCATGCCAATTGGCACAGGTTTATTTTGTTGCAATCACGCCAACCCTTGTTTGGCACGGATTACAGCCTTACAGTCATGCAAAATCCTATAGGATTTGGTTTTACCTCCTTGATGAATCTTTTGGTCAGTTGTGCTTGACTCTGGGTTATTTTTATGTGTAATTATGCCTTTGGGACTATTTTTATTGATGTCGACTTGTTTCTCTCAGTCATTTGTCTATTTTATTATCAGTGTAGATTAAAGCCTTAAGGTTTCTAAGTTTCTTTGTGCATTGAGCCTTCTATTTGGAAATCAAGTATTTTTTATTATTGTTAGTCTCATTCTTGGGTTGATTGCATTAAGTTTTCTTGATCCTTTTGAGTGTTTTCTTTGATTGAATGATCATTTCTTTTTTTCGATTGATTCTTCTTCTTGTTGCCCCAAGTATAGATTACATTTCTTGTTTTGGGTCATTTTGAAAATTTTCTTTTGGTTTGGAAGATTACAACATTAGTTTGAGTGCTTTCTTGTGTTTTCTTTGTGTTTGATTGAGTCATTCAATTTTGATTCTTACACAATACTCACGTTAGTGTTTGTGTTCGTTTTTCATGTAATTAGTGCATTATGTACTTTTCATTGAAAAATTAAAAAAACAAAACATATTTTGCATTCTTTCCTTTGCATCGAAAGTGAAACATTCTTTTGCATAACTAGCATTTGATAGTATAGGAAAGAGTTTCATTTTCATTTTATTGTGTTGGATGCATTAGTGGATTATTTTTTTCTATTGTTTGAAATATCTTTATCCTTCTCGTAGCTAGCATTCATTGAATAAAAAATGATGGTCATTTGCATATAGCTTCCATTTAGGAAATTTGAGATCCAAATTCGATAGGGCCTTGAAACTGAAACATAATCCAAGATCAACTTTAAAATTCATTCAATCAACCTAAGGAAGCATTGAAACCTAACACAACATTTTTAGTGGTCTAGGCTAGAGACATGTTCCGACATATTAAAACCTAGTAGCTGTCGTTCACCATCTGGCTTTAGACAATGCTAGTACGGACTTGTGCTCCCCATACCATCCAGTATATAAAGCGATACCCCTCTAGGTTGCAATCCTTTTATCCATAGGAAGTTGATTTTGCCGCCTTGTAACCATGATACATTGAACATAGCATTCGGGGAGACTACCTACACGTACATTAAGTCCTTGGTCATTTCTCTTTCATTTGATCACCAAGGTGTATATGGCAGTTCACGGTAACCTGGAACACCCTCTTGCTTAGAGTACCTGAGTAGTAATTTTTATCTTTTCATGACTCTTTAAAAGAGAAGATATCATTGAGCACTTGTCCTTTCACGCTTGTTTAAAATTGAAAGTGACTAGAGTCATCTTTTTCCTGTTTGTCGACTCTTAAAATATGAAATAGAAAAATCTGGTTTCAGTGTCATAAAATTAGTCACCTATGATCACATGCCCGTTAAAAGTTTTATTACTTGGCCTGTTGTTATTTTCCTTATTTTTTGATCTTGGAGCCTTCGACTGGTTATATTTTTTCCTTTTTGTTTTGATATATAGTCATGGTGATGGAACCACCAGTTTCATCGTCCTCACTACCTCCTAGTGGTGTCTTTTTTCCAAACGTTTCTTTTGAAACCCCTCAGTCCACTAGGTCTGTCGAGTTTTTGCAACCTATTCTCCCATCTGTCCTGCCTCTTACTACTTGATCTCCTCCTAAAGAGACAGTTGAATTCAAATGGCCTCCTTCTAGTGCTTGGTTTAGTTTTGGGGAAGAAGGAAATTTTCCTCGTCTTACGTTGGGCTCACCATTTTTTGTTGTTGTTGTACCTCCTAGTCCCCGTAGTCTTTTCGAAGATCTTACGGCGGAGTCAGACATGGATTCATCCAGTCCTGTAGGTAGTGAAGGAATGCATGTTTCTATAGGATAATATCAACCTTTTCCTGAAGATGTCCCTCATGTTTCTACTCATTATTCTCCACCATCGGTGTCACTTCCGCTTGGATATAGGTCCTTGAGTCAGTTTATGTCTGGTATTTCATCCATGGCACAATCCAGTACATTAAATCCTCCTCATAGTTCGGTCCTCCCTTCATTAGGACTATCACCTTCGACCCCTGGTTCGTCGGTTACTATTACGTCCGTTCCAATCCAACCGAATGTCTGTGTGGCTTCATCCACACCAGTTCTTACCACTCAGTCGTCAGGATCTTTTCACACTCGAGGGTCTATTTTTCTCAATCCTATGTGGCCTGTTAATTCCGATCCTAGTAGATCATAATATAGTGTCACGGAGGCCCCACCTGCTTCTATTGCGGTTTCCACTACTCCAGTGATTCCTAGCGGCCTTACTTTTGAAGAGTATATGTTGGCTATTCAACAGCAGAGCTCTCAGGGTTCTCAGCAGCTCCAAGCTCCTGGAAATCCTCGATTCCATCACTATGATGTTGTCGGTAATCTCGTCTATTCATTCCCACATCATTATGATGTATATGGTAATCTTGTCTATTTGCCTCCTATTGATCCTCATCAGGCTGTTTATGATCCTTATCAGACCGTTTCTCATCTTTGACCTACCTTACCTTTGAAACCCTCTGGCTTGCAAGGACAACCCTCATTGGGACAACCTTTAGCTCAGCAGGGCCCTACCTTTGGTCCACAAGGACAAGCTTATGGACCACAAGGCCAACCTTCACAAGGTCAACCTTTGGTCCAACATGGTCAACCCTACGGTCTGTCTAGCGAACCTCAGAATTAACCAGAGCTATCTTCTACTCTTGGGGGGGAATTTATCCACCACAGGGACAACCTTTGGCACCACAACCACTACCACATGTTTCTTATGGCCAAAAATCTATGCCACAAGGACAACCCTACACTCCTCCTCCGGGTCAACCTAGTTGTAAGGGACAACCTGGTCCATAGCAACCATCGGGCCAACCTTTCCCACAAGGGCAACCTGGTGGCCCTCAATACTTGGTTCAACTAGCTCAACAACTGATTCAACCTGCACCTCAGCCAGTTTCATCGTTTCCGCAGCTAGTTATACATGTTCATAGCCATCCAGGTTTACCTGCTCAGTAGCCCTCTCAACCTACTCAGTTGGGTCCGCCTGCTCAACCACAAGGTTCTTATTACCCTCAAGGTTCATATCAGTCAGTATATAGTGCACCCCAAGTTTCTTACCCTCAAAATCAACCTATATATCATCAACCTCAAATCCATGCTTACATTCCGCAGCAAAATCCATACCCTGCTCAGTAGGGACCTCAAAGGTGTTCCTCTAACTCTTGGGTTGACGATTCTATTCGACTCCATCTTTTCTAGCGAACTCTTACTGGTGTCGCTGCAAAGTGGTACATTGAGCTATCTCGTGGCGTCTTCCAAGACTTCAATTCTTTAGCCATGGCATTCCTTACGCATTTTCAGTTACCAGTCCATTATGAGACCGGGACGCACCTACTCACTTCATTGAAACAAGATTTAGCTACTCATATCTCAAATCATATTCATGAGTGGCGACATCGTTGTCGCATGATCAAATTTGAAATTCTTGATCAGATTCTGACTCATTGTTTCACCACCTCCTTTGTCAATCATATTTCAAAATACATAGCTATGGGGGCATGTGTAACCGAGGAACAAGCCATTTCTTACATGCAATACCTTGATCTTGTGTACTCTCAGTATGGCGCATTGTATGATATCTTTCCTGATGCTCCCCGACCTGGAACTTGTAAACCACCAGCGACTCTATCCGTCGATAGTATTATTGGTTCTGTGTCTCATACTTCTCATAAGTATTCTTCTTCAAACTCTAGGAAGCTGAAGTCTACTTTTTCCCACAATGTTGCTTCTCTGTCCACCTCGAATTCTGGTAAGCCCGCATAAGTTAATCTCGTTCAGGCCAATCCAGCAGATAATGCTTCTAAAGGTAAAAATAAGGGTTAATGTAAGGCCAAAGCCGATACCCCAAAACAAGATTCTCAGAAACCTCGTGTTGCCGATGGTTCTCAACACAAGATGAAGTACACTTGTTTAATTTTTGATGACGAGCACTTCACCAAGGATTGTACTAGATGATTCAAAGTGAGCATATTGCTCAAAGGTACCCAAGGAAATTTGGCCATTCTTAAAGAACCCTTCCCATATCAGCAAACCCATATGGTAGAGCAACCTCATTCCTTTTCCCCCTTTGGCTCTCAGGTGTTCATGATGAATGGTTCTGCAACCGTTTCTATAGCCACTTGATTGAAAGATTATATTGAATCTCATCAGGTGATGGTGAAGGAGATCGTTGATGGTCCTCCTCCTCTGCCTGTTTCTGGCCCTATTGAAATTCAAAGGCCCAATGTTGAATCCATTGTACGGCCACCATCCAAAGGTGTACTCCGCAATTCTTCTTATAATCCCAACGCCCGTGACGCTCACCATTACAATACTGTTGAGGATTTGGCTCAGGTGCCATCCACGATGTCTGCATTAGAAGTACTTTAGAGTTTTATGTCTCAACAGAAGGCTTTTTTATCTGCGATTGGCAGGATCGATCCTACTGATACTAGCCTTCTCTCTTTCGATCTAGAGAATTTCGTTCCATAACTTCCGCATCAGATTGTGCTCATTATCCAAGTTGTTATTAATGGTCTCGATATCCATCGAGCAGTTGTGGACAAGGGTGAATCAACCTATGTCATGTCATCTTCATGCTAGAAAGCTATTGGTTCTCCAGCCTTGAATTCATCACCAAATGCCCTTGAAGAATTTGATGGAAGGGAATCAAAGCCTTTAGTTGTTCTCGCTAGTTTACCGATTACTTTGAAAGGGAAGACAACCAATGTCAAGGTAGAAGTCATTGATGCTAAACTCCATTATAATCCTCTCCTCGGTTGTAGTTGGACTCACACCATGTTATGTGTTCCATCCACTCTCTTTTGTGTTTTGAAATTTCCCCACGAATCAATTGTCCTTCTTCACCGAGAACAACGTTCTGTATGTGGATCAGATTCCTACTCCCTACGAGAGCGTAGGACCGGGTCTTTTTAAGGATCCTATCCTCATTGGTATTTTTCCTCTTTCGCCACCAAACGTTGTTCAGATCCATATGATCTCTCGGTTTGATGACCCATGGATTATTCCTTCGCCTGAATAGATCTATTCCTTTGGATATTCGATGTCATTGATTCCGATTGAGATTGAATATTGTGAACTCATTTTGGCTTTAGAAACTCCATCCTTTGATCATGATCCTTTAAGCTTGTCTCTTGACATTTATTCTCAATCCCCCTGTCTTGGCGATTTGGATTTGCCTGATCCTTTGAAAGAAGTGTTTCCCTCCAATGAAGCCATTGTGGAAACTATGTCTCTCGAGGATCTATTGTGGGATGATCATCATCATCGTTCCTCATTCATGCTTGGCCTTGGGCCATGTCTACTTCTCTTGAGCATTTTGCATCTCAGGTTCCTTCTCCTCCACTTCAAATTCCTTTTTTGACAAATGATGTCGTTACGGAAGGTAACTTGAGTAATATTACACAAAATATTCCTATTGAAAATTCCGTTAAACTGGGAATCATCGAGAACATCCATATCAGGGTCACTTGTTCTTCTGATGAAGTATAAGTTTATACTAGCCTTTTCCGTGAGTTGTGTGATGTCTTTGCATGGTCTTACAAAGAAATGTGCAGCATTTATCCTCATATAGTGGTGCATGAAATACCTACTTACCTTGGTTCGAAACCTATTCACCAGCGTCTTCATCCTATGCACCCTAGAAAAGTTGCTGCCATTAAAGGTGAAGTTGAAAAGCTTCTCAGAGTTGGTTTCATTTATCTGAATCCTTTGACAGAATGGGTCTCTAATATTTTTCCTATAGATAATAAACAAGGAACAATTCAAGTCTACATTGATTATCGTGATATCAATCGGGCTTGTCCCAAGGATAATTATCCTACTCCATTTATTGATCAAATCATTGACGACTGTGCCGAGAGTGATATTTTTTCCCTCATGGACGGTTTTTCTGGTTATAATCAGATTAAAATTCTCCTGAATGATTAACATAAGACTACCTTCATCTGTCCCTGGGGTACTTTCACATATAAGAAGCTCCCTTTTGGCTTCAAGAATGTTGGGGCCACATTTCAGCGAGCGATGTCGTATGATTTTCACGATATTCGTCACATCGTTCAGCCTTATCTAGATGACCTTCCCGCTCATTCAGCTAATCGTATGGACCATCCTGACCATCTTCGTCATATTTTTATTTTTTGTCGACGTTACAAAATTCGGCTTAATCTGCACAAGTGCGTCTTCTGCGTTGATTCCAGTAGACTCTTAGGGTTTATCGTGTCCAAAGATGGAATTCACCTTGATCCACTCAAGGTTGAGGCTATTATCAATCTCCCCTCTCCCTCCTCGTAGCATTAGTTGCATATTTTTCAAGGGAAGGCTAATTTTCTACGTTGTTTTATACCTAACTATGCAGAAGTGGCTAAAGGAAACACACGATTATTAAAGCAGGGCATCCCATTCTGTTGGGATGAGATTTCTCAGAAGTATTTTGAGGCACTAAAGACGTTTCTTGTCAATGCTCCTCTGTTGCATCCTCCCAACTATCATCATGATTTTTCCCTATATTTAGCTATTGCTTTCAACATGATTTCCATGGTTGTGGTATAAGATGATGATGACGGTGTAATATCCCAAAATGGGGATGCAGAAATACATGAACACAATAATGGAAATAGCAGTAATAAATCAACTCATGAAATGTGAGAAGAACATATAGCCATATTATTAGTATTACAGCAGAAAATAGATACAAGATCTTGAGGAAAGAGTTACTCAAGATAGGCAAAATCAACCTCAAGAAACATGTACATAAAATATAAGATCACTCCTACGCAGAAAAGTGTCCAAAGCTATGATAGCGCATTTTTATTAAGAATAACTATTGTTGGAGTATGTCAATACATGGATATGGAAATATAAAACTCATACAATGTGGGGAGCAAAGACCAAAGCTCCCAAACATAATTTCAAGACAATCCTATAAGGATTTCCTGAAATATGAAAAATCGAAAAAATGTTGGAGTTGCAGTCCTAGGACTGAGTAGCAGCTGGAACTCAAGAACTAGATGGAGATGGATGAAGATGCTACAAAGACAAATAGACCTCCTCCAATGGATCTTCCAAGTGAAATTTTGATCCTAACACTGGATATCTCACCCTCCAACAATCACTGCAAACCCTCACTACAAATGCTCTCTGAAATAATGCATTCAAGGAGAGGGACTACGCTATAGATGATGGAAAATGGTTGGCCTGATGCCAAATATAGGGAAATCAGCTCAAAGTCTTCCTCACTGATCTCCCAAAGGAAATAAGGCTTCCTCCTTTGAAAAATAAGCTCTGGAAGTGGTGTTGTGAAACCTCCACTGCAACACCCTGCAACACAACGTTATACTGCTGCAGAAATAACATTGTAGCTGAAGGAGGTAGCTTGGCCTCAAGCCTGGATGTGGAGAAATTTAGTACAAGATCCCTCAAGATACATCTCTTGAAAGGAGAAGAAATTCCTAAACAGGAATGCCTTGTGCTAAGCAGCACAACAATCTCAACTAAAGAGTTGAAGAAAACACAAAGTCATACAGACCATAAAATCAATAATCAATAACATGGATTCATATGGCTACCTTTCCCTCCTTTTATACAAATGGAAGCCCTCTCACCTTGGGCCCACTCATTAGGGTTTCCTCCACCAAGGAATATTCCTCCCACTATCTCTGCACTGTCTCTAAAGATGATCTCCACCTCCTATCTGAGTGTTGTTGACTTGGTCAAACTTGACCTTGTCCACATGCAAATGCCCCTTTTCACACATGAGGGTATGAAATCCAGCTCCTATGATGATCCCTCTTCACAATATGATGGACTTTGTTCATATTTCTTAAATGTATGGGCCTCCTTACCCATTTATTCCTCTTCTAATAAAATCAGCAAAAATCAATATTCCAATTAGCTGCATGCTAATTTTGGAATGTTACAGTCCTCCCCTCCCAAATGTTGCCTGTCCTCAAGAAACTGCAAGGGTAGAACTGAGAAGTCTCCCCTCCTCCTACTGTAGCATCCACATGTGATATGCTCCTCCAAGTAATGAGATGTTGTCTCATCAATAAATCTCCATATTTCCCCTTCCAAGCATGCAAGCTAGGTGAACAACTATCATCATGAACAAGTAGAGTACTCAAGGAGGAAATAAGGTGCTGTCTAGAGGTCCCTTTGAGGAATGGGATCTGAAATGTATTGGGAATCATCATTCCCATGTGGATCCTCGATCCCCAAGCAATCATCCATACAAAGTGAGATACCTCCCAACATGGCAACTCCTGAAAATTCTTCTCCACCTTTGGCTACTGCAAAGTAGGTGGGTTGAAAATCTGAAAATGGTAGACAAAGTAGCCTACCCCACATTTTCCTCCTCTTCACTTAGGATAAGTGTAGAGTTTCTGTTGAACTTGGGCTACAATAAGGTTGCCCTCAAGTGGCAAGATGAAGACCAGATCTCCAAAGATATTTTCTCCAACATTATGAATCATGCTAGCCCAAACCATTCCATATGTGATGGATAGGAAATCACCACCATATTGCATCCAATAAACCTCATGGCCCACTTCATAAAGAAACAAGTGTTTTGATGTGGTGGCCATATTACATCCCATGCTCCCATTAGAACATGTAATGCAAAAAGTGTGGGAATCCTCTTCCCCAAAGGACACATCCAACCAATGTGTCTCTCGCCCAATCATGATCCCAATAAAAATAAGAACAACAACAACATAGGGAACCATATGAGAATCATACTTGCTGCCATATGTAGCAAGGGAGAAGGAAAATGGTCCCTTAAATGCAACCAACATAGTTTGAATCTCAAATGTAATGGAAAATGACATAATGTGTGGCTTCTCAACCACTTTCTTGATGCCCCAATCTCCTCACAAGTTTGGAGAAAGTGTAGGATATATGGTGCACAGTGAGCATGTTATCATTAATATATCTCCTCCCCAAGTCCTCCTAGGGAATGGCCATCAATACTACTCATGGCTTGAAGTATACCATGAGGTATATAAGGAATAGTTCTCCTCCTTTGAGAAAAGTCCTGCACATATATGGTGAAATAATGCACATATTTATACAAATCATTATGCAACCAAACAATATCCCTACCATATGTTTTTCTCATGCAAATGGAGTGGCTCATAGATGAATCCTCTCTCATTCTCAAAGAGAAAAGAGGTGGTTGTGCTAAATCTTCCAAAGATTTAGATATCTCCTCCATCTCCACATGATCCATGCATCTCCTCAAATGTTGATATATCTCCTCCTCAAATCCTTCCCAAAAGTACCCCTCCATGATGGTGTGGTATGCTCTCATAGAATAAGTGTGGCTGAAAAGGAAATATTCATGAGCTGTTTGTAGTAACTTCTCCTTGAGCTTGGAAGCTCTAGATAAGAATATTATACCATGATAGTAGATGACCCCATCTCTGACTGAATATCTCTCCTCATGCAATTGGTCATCCAATATCATACAAGTAAAAAGATCCTTATTATCCACCAACAGCTGGGATTTCTAATATGGATCTATCCTCCATAGTGACAGTGCTGATGATCTATCACAAATAACATATGTCATATGGTTTTCCTCCTCTTTGACATCTCCCATGCCAAATATGCAAGTTGGAAGGTGGCTATCCTTCCCCTACTACTCCTTCCATAGCGTAGAATCTGAGATGAGAGTGGGTAATGATGATGTTGAGAGAATGCCTCTCCTCTCCTTGAGTCTACCCAAGACTCTCAGTGTTGTATCAAGCTCTCCCAAGGTCTCCACTCCTCTGGAATCAATGATTGGTGCTTCAAAATGTGAATCATCTCTCATCATCTGTTGATCTGGTGGTATCCTTGGTGAAATGTCTCCATGCAATGAGACATCAACATCAAGAGTAGACTGCATATATGAATGGACAGATTTTCCCCTACCTTTACTACGCAATCCAGTCTCCCTCTTATGTGCATCAACCCTTTGAAATAGATAGGGGTGTGTGCTCCTCATCAAATGATGTTGATCATCCTCCCTCCCTCCTCCTTCCATCTGCATGGTTTCATAATCTATCAACAATGGCACATGCTAATCATGTTTTGTGCCTTGATCTCCACATATGAGATTCTGGGGAATTATTTTCAATGATACAAGAACTCCTATAGTTGTAGCATGTGCTCCATCTACCTCTGCATGAGGTGCTAGATCTACTCTATACATGACAACATTGTTTCCCTCAAGCATTTCTTCCTCTCCAATATGAATGGGAAACCTCCCAAGAATTGGATCCTCTTTTGAAAAAGAGATCTCCATGCCCTCATGTTCAAGAATATGAGATATAGGTCTTGCCTCTAACAAGGTATGATGCAATATGTTAGCCTCCTCAATGGTTTTCTGAAGTGGAATTGACCTCATAGGTTCCCTCAACACATGCAAGGTTTTTGTTTGTTTAGGTTTGTTTAGCTCCACCATGTGTTTCAGAATGTTTCTTATAAAATCTTTCCAATAATTCCTTAGTGAACCTTTCATAAGAAATTTTTTTTTTCATTTTTCAAATAAGAAGACTCAAATATCCACCTTGCATAGGCCTTACCTCCAAACTTCAGTGCTGCAAATTTGATGGCTTCATCTTCAGAAATTTGGTGCTGCTGCAAGTAGGTGTCTAGCTCCTCCACCCAAGCTCTAGCTGAACATGTAGGTGAATCATCAAAAGTATATAGGAAAAATCTACTCCCATTATGCTGCTTGCTTCTCTCCACCTTGATCTTGCAAAACTCTGGAAAAGTGATATGATCTCTAAACTTCTCAGTTTGAGATTCATACTCTTGCAGTAAATAGGCTAAGATTTTCCCTCTTAAGCATTCCTTATTCTTCTATCTCCCTCATAGAAAATCTAGGCATATGACTATGTTGTGCATCATAGTGTGTGGCTGCATGCTCACACTCATCTTATGAAAATCTAGAGTTTTCTTCCGATTCAAACTCTCTGGGAGATTCTCTATACATATCCCTTCTCATCTCCTTGAGATCTCTCTTAATACTCTGCATAGTTTGAGAAAGAAGTTTTGAGAGCTTCTCTTCCTTCCTTCACCCAAATAATGGAGTCATATTCTTGTCCTTTCTATTCATATATTCTTCTTCTTGTCTTATTGATAGCATATTGGATGAGATTCCACAGGCTGAGCCAAGATTATGCTCTGATACCACTGTAATATCCCAAAATGGGGATGCAGCAATACATGAACACAATAATGGAAATAGTAGTAATAAATCAACTCATGAAATGGGAGAAGAAAATATAACCATCTTATTAATGTAACAACAGCAAAATTTATACAAGATCTGGAGGAAATAATCACTCAAGCTAGGAAAAACAAGCCTCAAGAGAACATGTACAAGAAAATGAAGATCACTACTACATAGAAAATGCCCAAGGCTATGACAGTGCAGTTTTATTAGAGACACTGCTACTAGAATATTTCAATACATGGATATAGAATATACAGCTCATATAATTATGGGAGCAAAGATCTAAACCACCAAACTCAATTCCAAGACAATCCGGAAGGGATTTTCTGAAATATGAAAAAAGTACAAAATGTCGGAGTTGCAGTCCTAAGACTGAATAGAAGTTGTAACTCAATAATTGGATGGATATGGTTGAAGATACTGCACAAGATGAATAAACCTCCTCCAATAGATCCTTCAAGTGAAAGGTTGAAAATGGAGAGGGACTGTGCTATATGGGATAGAAAATGGTTGGCCTAATGCCAAAGATGTGGAATCTGCTCCAGAATCTCCCTCACTGATCTCCCGAAGGAATGGAATCCCCCTCCTCTAAAAAAAAAACTATGGAAGTGGTGTTGTGAAACCTCCAGTGCAACACACTGCAACAAAACGTTATACTATTGCAGAAATGATGTTGTAGCTGAAGGAGGCAGTTTGGCCTCAAGCCTAGATGTGGATAAATTTAGTACAAGATCCCTCAGGAGGCCTCTCTTGAAAGGAGAAGGAATTCCTAAACAGGAATGGCTTGTGCTAAGTAGCACAGTAATCTCAACTAAACAGTTGAAGAAAGCAGAAAGTCATACAGACCATAAAATCAATAATCAATAACATGTCTTCATATGGCTATATTTCCCTCCTTTTATACAAATGGAAGCCATATGATGAACACAATAATGGAAATAGCAGTGATAAATCAACTCATGAAATGTGAGAAGAAAATATAGCCATATTATTAGTATTATAGCAGCGAATAGATACAAGATATTGAGGAAAGAGTTACTCAAGATAGGCAAAATCAGCCTCAAGAAACATGTACATAAAATATAAGATCACTGCTACACAGAAAAGTGTCCAAGGCTATGATAGCCTAGTTTTATTAAGAATAACTATTGTTGGAGTATGTAAATACATGGATATGGAAATATACAGCTCATAAAATGTGGGGTGAAAAGATCCAATCTCCCAAACACAATTTCAAGACAATCCTGGAAGGATTTCCTGAGATATGCAAAATGGAAAAAATGTCGGAGTTGCATTCCTAGGACCCAGTAGCAGCTGCAACTCAAGAACTGGATGGAGATGGATGAAGATGCTGCAAATATAAATAGACCTCCTCCTATGGATCTGCCAAGTGAAATGTTGATCCTAACACTGAATATATCACCCTCCAACAATCACTGCGAACCCTCACTGCAAATTCTCTCTGAAATAATGCAGTCAAGGAGAGGGATTGCATTGTAGATGATGGAAAATGGTTGGCCTAATTCCAAAGATAGTGAAATTAGCTCAAATTCTTCCTAATTGATCTCCCAAAGGAAAGAAGGCTTCCTCCTATGAAAAATAAGCTCCAGAAGTGGTGTTGTGAAACCTCCACTGCAACACCCTACAACACAACGTTATACTACTACAGAAATAACGTTGTAGCTAAAGGAGGTAGCTTGGCCTCAAGCCTCGATATGGAAAAATTCAGTAAAAGATCCCTTAAGAGGCCTCTCTTGAAAGGAGAAGGAATTCCTAAATAGGAATGCCTTGTGCTAAGTAGCACAACAATCTCAACTAAACAGTTGAATAAAGCACAAAGTCATACAGACCATAAAATCAATAATCAATAACATGTCTTCATATGGCTGCCTTGCCCTCCTTTTATACAAATAGAAGCCCTCTCACCTTGGGTCCCACTCATTAGGGTTTCCTCCACTAATGAATCTTCCTCCCACTATCTCTGTGCTGTCTCTAAAGATGATCTCCACCTCCTATCCCAGCGTTGTTGACTTGGTCAAACTTGACCTTGTCCACATGCAAATGCCCCTTTTCACACATTAGGGAGTGAAATCTAGCTCCTATGATGATCCCTTTTCACACTATGATGGATTTTATTCATATTTCTGAAATGTATGGGCCTCCTTGCCCATTTATTCATCTTCTAAGTGAAATCAGCAAAAATCAATATTCCAATTAGCTGCATGCTAATTTTGGAATATTACAAACGGTAACGAGCATGTTATCTATTACTTGTCTCATAACCTTCTCGATCCTGAGACACGCTATGCACATGTTGAGAAGTTAGCGTTAGCTGCGGTTCAAGCAGTTCAACGTTTTCATCATTATATTATTTTTCATACTATGACTGTGATTTATGATTGCAACCCTATGACCTATATATTGTCTCGACAATTGCTGGGGGGAAAATACTCGAAGTGGATTGTCATCCTCCAAGAGTTTGATTTGGAATTTACTTCTGCCAAGTTGAAGAAATCATTAGTCTTTGCTGATTTGATCTGTTCCCTTCCTTCATACTCTCCTCATCTCGTTCTGAGGAATACATTCCAGACGATACGCTTTTCTTGATTAGCACCCTCGACCCTTAGTATGGTGATATCATCTTCTATCTCTGGACTTCTACTTTCAGATCTGAGTTGATGAAGGATGCTCACCTATTGACATCCTATACTCATCGAACTCATCATATAGTCGAGATACACTTGTCTTGCTCGGCGTGGATTCCATACCGTCAATGTTTCAATTCTCTTATGTGCTCGTAAAGCTCTCAAACGATTGTCATAGGCGCTCGTGGGTGGTAACATGTCTCGTTATGCCACTGCACATAAGATTATTCGTGCTCGTTATTTCTGGCCTTCTATCTTCAAGGACTGCATTGTCGTGATTCGTAAATGTCATGATTGCCAGATCTATCAATGCAAGATGTGTATGCCACCTGTACCTCTTCATCTTGTCATTACCATTGGTCCCTTTGCGAAGTGGGGCATAAATTTTATGATGTGTAACCCTCACTCTTCTGGGGGGCATGCTTATATTATCGTAGTCATGGACTACTTCACCAAATGGGCTGAAGTAATGCCTACACTTGCTGCTGATGGTAAGACAGTTGCTCAATTCATATTCAATCACATCATTGCTAGGTTTGGTGTCCCTAAAGCCATCATTACCGATCATGGTTCCATTTTCGGCACTACATGGTGGCAGAGTTGACTTCTAGGTTGGGTCTGCATCACGACAGCTCAACATCGTACTATCCTCAGGCCAATGGCCAGGTTGAAGCCATAAACAAAGTTCTTGTTAACATGCTTCAACGTATGATTTTGATCCACAAATCCAATTGGCATCTCATGTTATTTTTGGCTCTTTGGGCATACTGAACCTTAGTTAAGAATGCAACTGGATTCAATCCTTTTCAATTAGTTTATGGTCTGGAAGCTACTCTTTGGATTGAGTGTGAAATACCTTCACTCAAGTTAGTTGTTGAATTACTTTTGAACACTTCACCAGAAGAAGAGAATCTTCTTTACTTATAAAGGTTGGATGAAACCTGCCACTTTGCTGCTCTGGTTATTGAAGCACAGAAAAAGTGAATCAAAGCTCATTTTGACCAATCAGTTTCCCCTCATTCTTTCGTTGAAGGAGATCACGTCCTCCTATACGACCAAGCTCATGATAAGCTGGGAGCAGGAAAATTTCAACCCATGTGGCATGGGCCCTACATTATTAAAAGTGTGTTGTAGAATGGGGCCTATGACCTGATTGATTACAAAGGTCATCCTCTAGAACACACTATAAATGGGTTGTATCTCAAAAAATATTATACATGAGTCATTCATGCATGATCTATGTACATAGGTGTTTTTTTCTCATTTTTTGTACATGTTTTTATTTGGTGTGCTTTGCGAGCATTTTCCTGCTTATTTGTGTAGATGTCTATTACCCCTTATGTCAGTTTCTCATATGGTGCTTCCCGCAGCACCAGGAATTTGTATTCAGCAGCCTGGGTAATTTATGATCCTGTTGGTGAGTTGATAGATCCGCAAGGGATTTTTCTAAGACGGACTACAAATAATGTCACTGAATATAGTGTTTTCCTTGAACTATTAACCGAGGCAATCAACCTCGGCATATGTGCATTACTTGTAAATATAAATTCACAGCTTGTTGTTCTGTAAATCAATGGTCATTATTCGGTCAAAAAATCGTACATTCTAAGATTGTATTTACGTGTTCGTTTGTTGCAAAGACATTTTGATTTTATCACATATCAACATATTCCTAGATGATTGAATGCATTAACTGATACAGTGGCTAACATTTTATTAAATAGAAATTTGCGTAATTTGTAAAATCAACATCATATGTAAAATATCCATGTAGGAAAATAGATGTGTGTGTGTGTGTGTATATATATATATATATATATCAAATGTTTGCATCAGTGTGCATCATAAATTCAAAAAATATGTGTGTTTCTGTTACATCCCGAGACACCATGTCTCTCAAAATAAGTAGATATAAAGCCTAGGTGTCTAATTGGCATGATGCTCATGGTAGCATGTCACTGCCCGTACGAGCTGCCTCAGTAAGCAGTGACTGCGGCTTGGCACACCTACGGTATGTCTTTGGTAGGCACGAGGAACATCGTCGAATCGTGCATAGTCTGGGACTCCACGTGTGATTCCCTCTAGGTTGCGCACGATCTCCTCCTACTCGCCTCCCTCGCCATGAGGGTCGAAATCGTGAGGGATTCACAACGCTATCGAAGACATGCCTGTGGGTCTCTATGGGCCAAAATCTGCAAATGCATGGATTTAATGTTAGAACATACATAATTAAAAAATAATAATAACACTCGTGAAAAATAAAAAATGGTTCTTACCGAAATCTTCATCCCAATCCTCTCCCTCTAGGATTGGGAGGTCCATATCACCAGTAAAATATGTACCAGAGTAGGGCCAGTCCTTCACGACAATAAACTATTGGCAGATCCAATCAAAGAACTCCGGTTTCCATGAGATCTGTTGACCGCCCCCTACCCTTGGCATCAAAGATACCCATTGGGTCATCCGTGGTTCCCTCGCTGGTGGTGTCGGGACTATGAACTCCTAACGTTGAAAAATTGGTAGTCGTTCCAGGAAGAATGATACCAGGATAGACCCATAACCAAATTTCTTCAATTTGGTCGTCTTGCATTTTGTTAGCTGGCATTTCATGTTTACTGTCACAGCCTCTACCTAGTTGTAGATGGTCGATGTCAAGAAGTCTACAGCAAGAAGCAATTGTGTCTTTGTTGCTTCGTGCGGTGCTTGCGATCCCGTAGCTCGTGTGATGGTATGTAGCACTACTTTGAGTGCCAAGTCTAAGATAGTCTAGATATTGACTTTCCCACTTTCTAATCCCTTATGTGCCCTTGGAAATACCCTGTCAATCACCATGGACATGCTCTCCATTCAAGGCCGGGTGCCGGTTAGGATTGGTGCTTCTCCCCTCCACGATAATCCTGTTATGAAGTAGACATCAGAAACATCAATCTCAAGTTCTTGATCTCGAAGGATGAACTTTTCCTAATTCTCATCCCATATGCTAATCAAATACTATAATAGCTCTGGTTGAGCTTGGAGACATGGTGTCAAGAAGAACTTCTTTAGTCCACAGTCTCTAAGAGCTTCCATGCATCTCTCATTTTCCATGGCAAGATTGTCTTCGTTGTGTTCCCATTCTTTCCATTCAATTACCATTTTTCCGCTTTCTACCTGCAAAAATGTTCATATGGATAGTATTAGCCATTTTTGAAACTTGGATTTGTAAAAGAATGGGTCTTTAACTTGCATTTTTTGCACAAAAATGGTCTGCGCAGTTGGTGCGACTGTTTCTCAAACAATCACACCAATGGGCGTGCCCTAGTTCAGAAAAATGGGCGATTAGCATGAGTTTGTGCCTGAAACCCATATCAACTTCCATGCTCTAAAATTTACATTTCCTCCCCCATAAATCAAAATTGAGGGTTGCAAGTAGTAAAAGAGGACTTAAAATGAATGGATAGATATCAGCTCTTACCTGGAACTGACAAATTCGGGATTGGTCTACTAGATCGTCCACTATCATCGCCGCAAGATCACACTGTCAAATGGGTTAGTATTGCTCCACAAGAGGTAAAAAGTGAAAAGTAATTATTTTTACCATTTTTGGCATTTTTATAAATTTTCACAACCCTAATCAAGTTTTAAGACATGTTTTTTTATTATTTTATTTTATTATTTTCGAGAAATGGGTTTTACATGTGTCTCTTTTGCAGCGACAGGTTTTCAGGCCATAGTGATGAAGTAACGAGCTATATTTTATACTTTTTCAGACTTGGTAAAAACATGAAAAAGTCTCTACTGGAGTCATCTTTCAACTCTTTTCTGACTCTCTAAAATTGAAAATATTTTCAAGACTCTTGTCGTTTCGAATTCGTTAAATGGCTGTGAAGTGATATCTACCCAGTATACTTTTACCCCTTTTTCGGGCTAGGATAGATTATTTATGAAAAAGGAACACCTTAGCCTATCACGACTAAGAGGTTCTTTCAGATATTTTTTTCTACCTTTTCAGATTTAAGATACTATTGACGAAAAGGGCCATAATGGATTTTTCTTTTCTTCCTTCTTTTCAAAATCTCTAAACATGAAAAGATGTCGAGTTCTCCCTTTGTCAAACTCGTTAAACCCTGATGACATCAGACTCCATCACCATGATGTTACTCAAGTTTCTCCTTCCTAGGGCTCGTAAAATGTACTAGGTTGGATTTGGCCAAAGGACAAACTTACAGCACAACCATATGTTATCCCCTTCAAAATTGTTTTAAAAAATAATTGGGGTACTCGCCAGAAATGGTGGGGGAAAATTGAACCAGTATTTAGTTGTGTTGGCAGTATGTCGCTCTTTAACATGACACTCGTATGCATTCGTGTCGGGTTGGGGACATCTCATTCCATCATTTTTTGCCTCCATGGGTTTGGGTAATATGTTTTGACCTCTCATTTTCTCTTTGCCACGTCATCATGACCTCATATCCCTTGATGTAAAATACTGTCGAATCCAGTGTCGTGTCTCTAATATGTTCAAGAGAATTTTGCCTCTATAGTTTTCAACCTCCCTCTAATTCTCTGTTGGTCCTGATTCACTATTATCATGTTCCTCTGTCTCATGTCGATGATGTGGGAAACGTTATGGCCCACCTTTGATCAAGTCACTTCCTATCTACTTCAGATCATTATCCAGGAATTTGATCTAGAGACTTCCTTCTGGTACCTTGGAGCCTGCATGCCTCAATGGCAGGTTTTTCGCATTCAACACAAGGTCCACATCATTGGCCTTTGATCAGGTGATTCTGCGGATGTTCGACACCAGATCACTATTCAGATTTCCTGGATTGTCCCGGTTGTACCTTGAGAGCCATTGTCATTATTGGTGGTTTTTCTCATGCCTATTAATAGCTTTCATCATTGGTTGGCAATCAGGTTATTTTCTTGCATGTTCGACTTTAGCACAAATATTCACATGCTTGAATTTGTACTTGTTCAGGTCGAGATGGCGCGCAAGACCTTGGGTTTTATCTGATAAAATCTAGGCTGTGGATTTTTGTGGATTATCATGACTTATTTCATGACTCTTTTGATTAGATGGCTGCGACCATACCTAAGTCTATTTTTTGATCCTTACTACTGGATGGCTGCGTCCATACCTCAGATCTCAATTTTTATACACTCTATTATGGATGGTTGCACCCATACCACATGTTCATGTATGAGAGATATCAGTTTTATTTGTAATTGCAGGTTTTCTGACAGCGGTGTTTGGTTCGAATTCATTCTCATAAATCATTTCGCCTCTCCCTCTCCCTCAGACCTCATGCTTTAGGGGGCATCTGTTACACAAAAAAATTTCATTGTCACTACAATCCCCATCTCGCCCATTGGAGGGTCATTTTTGTGATCAATAAGTAGTGTCATGCCTTGCAAAGAACATCATTGTATCCCTTTACATGAGAGTAATATTCCTTTTGTTGACAATTCCCTAAGCAGAGATTCAAAAACCCTTGTTTTTTCCTTGGCGCAAGTAGTCAACTATGCCCTCACGTTGAAGAGGCAGATTAACACTGGGCCCCACGCCAGTTGGCACTCTGTCTCAGTTAGCCACCCGCGCCGAGCTGTTTATGGAATGTTTTTTAAAAATAGATGCTTAGATTCCACTCCAACAACTTTGAGGATGAGTCATTGGGAGTGGCTGAACTGAATAACCATCGACTTCCTCCTTTATTTTATGGTTTCCACCTCTTATGGCAACCTCCTAAAGGATAAGCCTCCCTTCCACCTTTGTAGGGATCCTAACCTCCTCCTTTCCTCTATAAAAAGAAGTTATCTCTCTTTGCATAAGCCAGCTGAACATGGATAATTGAGTATACTATAACTAAACTATTGAAGAGATAGAATAAGAAGGAACTTCATTGAGAGAGCTTGATTCCATGCCTTCGTCCCATCCAAATTCCCTGACGAGCATCTGAGACGCGCTTCGGTTGAACCCCGCTAGAGGAGGCTGCGACATCAAAGCATTGGTTGTAACTCTTCCTTCTATCAATACATATACGTGACTATTTTTTGGTTCCCATTTTTTATTATGTTAGATGTTTAATGCAATATACTTAGCCCTCTTTTAGTGGCTAGTAATTATGAATGAAGTTATTATGTCATATGTTGTTCTTTTTTTATGTTCTATGTGCAGGTATCCGAGCATGACTGTAGAAGGATTGTGACTTGCCAAGGTAGGAGCGAGAGGCCACCACCACTACAGCCACGATGACAGCGTTGGATTCCAGGTAGGTCAATCTACCGTGTCCTCTTTTCATTTAGTAATTAGGAATCAACACTCTAGCATGTCTCTTTGTTTCTAGACCCACTCTAGGGCTAGAGGGATCATCTCTGTCCACAGAGAGGATTTACCTGCTTAACAGGTTGTTTATTTTTAGAACTTATATAAACTGGATAGTAGAACCATAGGTCGAGTTTATGACAAAAGGAACTCAAATAATGCACCTCAAATTGAATGCCTCCCACAAAGTTGAGTGACATGAATTATTGCCCCAGAAAAATGAGCTTTATGAGGAATTGACGTTGTTGTGCAAAATAATAAAAAATATAATGATATTCTTTGAGTGAACCTGTTATGTAAGATGCTAATTTATTTTTTTATAAGGAATAATTGCAATTGAAACTAAAACATATTATAGATTTCATAAATTCAACACCTCAATCCATGAGTTTTGGCCACAGTTTGTAACAATTGATGGATTCAAAAAATTTAGAGTCCCTTGGCAAGTAGTCACCTAGATTAGTTGAACTAGTAAGAGCAATGTCTCTTATCAGGTTGATGGAGGTTCAAATCTCATGGTGTAAATGTAAAACATGCAGGGATATTTCTATAATAGTACAAGGGTTTATGCATTGCTCATATTTTGGAGGAGAGACATCATTTTACAATCTGATTTGCACCAATTCCCCTAACATTTTTTTGAACATGTTTCTAACTTAGATTCAAAACCTAAAATGATACTATCTAGAATCCATAATCGAAAATGGATCCATGAATAGAATTTGAATCGCAAAGAAAGGGGTTTGGACTACCAATTCCTGATCTTCATGGTTTAGATTTGCAAAGGGCTAGAAATGATGACTCCATTAACTATAATTTTCTTCAGATTCAAAATATATAAGTAAAGGTAATACTTTTTGGAACTTTTTTACGTAATCATTTGAAATTGAAGCCAACATATCTTTCTACATTAGCTGAGCATAGGAATCAAAGATGAAAAGACAGAAAATAAGAAAGGGTAACAGAAGGAAAGGCATTCAGAAACCTTGGGCATGAACACACAAAATAATTGTAAACTGTTATAAATTGTGATAAATGGGAAGAGAAGATGTTACCAGATGATGTTTGGCTTGTATGGAAGCATTATTTTCAATTATTATTAACTATGCAATAATTATTCAGGTAGTTGCATCCATGGCAAGAGTGAGTTATGTAGCTCCTACAAGGAGAAGTGGCAGGAGAGTGACCAAGGGTGCCCAGCTACGACACACTTCATCAGATGAAGAAATAACAGGTGATGTCAATGTCAAAAATGCTCCAAGCAATGTTGTTGAGGATGACCATGTGGCTGAAGTTGATGTTGTGACACCATCAGTCACAGAGCCACCGTCAACCACAGTCCAAGGCACAACTTCAATTAAAAAGATCAACACTATTAAAGGTTGGACAAAAGAAGAAATATTAGCTGTAATTGACGACATAGAGTTCAATGGATATTCTGTTTGAGCATCTACAAAGAAACATAGTATTCCTCCCTCATCAATACATTATTAGATAAATTGGCTCACTCACACCAAACGTAGAGGGCCTGTTACAATTATCACTAAAGAGGAGGAGGCCGAGGTGGTTGAGTGGTGTAAAGAAATGGCCTAATTGGGACATGGGCTAGAGTTGATACAACTCAAATACACAGTTGCTCAAATATGTAAAGGGAGGCCAAACCCATTCAAAGATGGGTTTCATGGTAAATCATGGTGGTTTGGGTTTTAAAAAAGGCATCCAAACCTTGTATTGCGTATAGCTGAGGGCCTTGATAGAGACAGAGCATTAAATTTGTGCCCTGCAGTTGTATGTAAGTTCTATGACACTCATTATAGTGCATACGATAAAAATTCTTATGGTGCATACCATATATGGAACTGTTATGAAACAAGTTTATAGGCGGGAAGGAATTGTGGCATGAGGGTAATTTCCAAGAGAGGCAGCCGAAACGTGCCAAATATTTTGCTTAAGAGCAGGGAGTGGATAACCATTTTATGTTGTGTCAATGAAATTGGTGCTTCAATCCCAGGATTTTATCTATTCAAAGGTAAAAATCAGTTGAAAAACTATATAAAAAACTGTGAACCAGGAGCATGCATGGTTGCTCATCCCCATGCATGGATGACTAAAGATTTTTTTTTAAATTGTCTTTGCCGCTTCGCTGCATCTGTGCCAGGAGGTGCCTCACTTAATAACAAACATCTATTGATATTAGATGGCCATGGAAGCCACATGGATGTACAAACAATTGAGGAAGAAAACAATTTGGGCATTGACCTTTTAACATTGCCTACTCATACCACTCACAGATTGCAACCCCTTGATGTTGGTGTGTTTGGCCCTTTCAAGAACTATTTTAGGTCAGAGCATGCTACATGGATGGAAAAGAATCCAGGGGTTGAGGTGACAACATTCGAGTTAGAAGAGCTTGCAAGTAAGGCTTTTAAAGGGCTCTGACACCATCAAATATCAAGGTTAGCTTTAGGAGGACAAGAATATGGCCACTTAATTATGATGCTCTTATGCATGATACAGCATGTAGCCAAGATTTTCATTTGGATGGTCAGAAAAAAGAGCATGAAGTGCAAGAAGAAGTAAATGAACATGATAATGTGGTTGCAACTGGTAAGATAATTTCTCTCTCTCAAGGAGAGGTGTATGCTGATGATGATGAGCAGGTATGTGAAACACGGTATATTCATCAACAAATTGATAACAACATGGTGGTTGTTCTACCACCTCAAGCAGATGGAACTCTTGTTACTGATATTTTTAATGACACTGTTTAACATCCAGTTGACAATGCAAATTTTGTTGAAAATGAAATTGTTGATATTGTTAATGCAGATGTAGTTGAAAATGAAATTTTTGATATTGTTAATGCAGATGTAGTTGAAAATGAAATTGATGATATTATTAATGACATGGAAAATGACCAATTGACATTTCCAAGAAAATTAAACCCACCATCATGGCTGGCAGAAGCCATGGTTAATTTGAACAAACACAGTGTCTCAAGAACCAATGAACAAAGCATGAACATTCCTTCACAACTGGCTGAATTGAACAGTGAAATTGTTCATTTTTTTGTGGACAATAGATCAATGGAAGGAGATGGAGCACATAATGAGGCACCAGATGAAGAAAGCAATATAGTTCAATCAAGTTCCATGGATACTGAAGTGCCAAGCAATGACATGCAAGTGGGAGGGGGGAGAAGTTACTTGGCTGGTTCCTAAAGCTACCAATAGAAAGAGTGTCAATGAAAAAGAAGAAAGGAACACCTGGTAGTCTTCATTTGGGGTGAAGTTCACAGTTACTCACCTCAGAAGACTATATAAAATTCCCAGTTGAGTCTGAATAGAAAAAAATGGAAATTCATGAATTAAAACAGAAAAAAAAGGATCAAACCAAGGAGAAGAAGGAAGTAAGGGATATTGCAGCACAACGTTGAGCAGATGAAAGGCTTGAAAGAGAGAGAGCAAGGCAAGAGAAGGAGAAAAAAAAACAAATGTCAAGACAGGAAAAGGAAGCAAGGAAGGCTAAACAAATGCTTGAAAGGGAACAAGGGATGAATGGTATGGTTGACATAAATGCAAGCACATTGGATGAGAATGAAACTAGGGAAATGTCCAACACATTGGACAATATTGCAAATAATACAACATTATTCCAAGACCTCATAAACATTTAAGTGTCTCACTATCAAAATGGGGGTTTACCCACTTGCCTTATTCCTACCACAGGAGGTGTGAGTTCAATGTATGCTCATCACACACCTCCACTTACCGCAAATGTGAGGTATGGGTACTCAATTCCTCCATGGTTGGATGGGACAAATTGGTCTCAATTATATGGCAGCAATCAACCACAACCTAATCAACCCTTCTTAGGGAGTCCAACCTACTTGGCTTAATCGGGAAACTCAAGGTTTTGCACTAAAAATTCTCAAGGCCATAAAGAATAGGGGTGTTATATGTTTTTGGTTGTAACCACATTGTGATGTGGATTTTGGATGGACTGTATATTTTTCTTGTCACATGAAGGTTGATTTATTCCATACTGTATTCGGCATTGTAAGGAAGGAACATCTATAGTCTATTAAAATGTTACATTCTGACAGAATGACATGAAAATGTTGTTAGATGTGTTATTTTTTTGATACTTTATACTGTAAATTTTGTATACTGTATAAACTCTTCGCATGTTTATGGGACTCCATGTATATTATCAATTGGATGAAAATATATACTCAAACACACAACCATATTGTTATTTTTTATTCCAAAATATAAGTTATTTAAAATCTACTCTAATATGACCATTGAAACAAATTTCTTCTCAAAGGATCGACTAGACATGGAAAAAACTTCAAGCTAGCGCTAATAAGAATTCCTGGACTAGACATGGACACTTTTTTTTAAAATCTCATGGCAGACAAGGAAGCATCTTTTTTTTTTTTGGACAATGCCTAGTGGCATATGTACTTATAATTTCCAAAAATATAAAATGTTTGAATTCTTAAATGTTTGTTAAACAGGACAGGTATCAAAAATACATATCACGTAGGACATGTATCAAAAATGCATGTTAGCTTGCCCCTAGTTTTTGATACTTGGAATAGAAAAACAAATAACGACAGATTGAAACACATAAAAGAATATCAACAAAACAAGATTGAAGAAACAAATAATAGATGGAACATGTAAAGAGATAAAATGTCTGTTAAGATTCAAGGTTGACCAATCTAAGCCTTAATGTACCCCCTCTAAGGCAACATTGTCTCTAGGACTTATAGAAATATTGCTTAATGAGCCAATAAAGTCTCATAATAAGATGTCCATGCTAACCTATTGCTCAGTTAAACAATCTTGTGAACATGTAAGATGCTTAATTTACTCTCTATAAGATGGATGAAATCCCACCATGGCTATTAATTATCTCTAGAAAGGTGGATGCTTTAGGAAGAAGGGAGGTTTATGCTAGTATGCAGAGCCTCTCTATTACTATAACTAGTTGATCTCAATACTCACACACCATCTTGGCATATGCTTCAATTCTTTTCTAGTCATATATAAACAAATAAATTCATGTTCAAAATTACAAAACCTACTATTTAGCTTATAGGAGATATTGAAACTCTATCACTACTTCAATATACACGTAGCAAAACAATCACGTCAGAATCCACTCACCTGTACGACACATGCCACTAAGCTTGCCAGTTGTCATGTGGTTGGTGAGGGCCTTAAATGTGCCAGATTGCCATACTGATAGCGTTTCAAATTCAGAGTTATTCACGATGTGTCGTTTGAGCTGTGCATTTTTGTTTGGGGCGGGATGTTTGAGTTGTGAATTTTTTTAGTAAATGAATTGAGATTTGCAAAATTTACTTTTTAGTTTATGGGAGATATTGAAACTCTATCACTACTTCAATACACATCTTAACTTAATAAATAGATTCAACAAACCAGTTTGAGTACATAATCACACCAAAGTTGTTTTTCAACCTAAAGTTCCTATTACTGTTTCATTGTCAAATTCACATTGAGATAGAGGAATGTATAATTTACTTCAAGGTGCATTATTTACAAGCTATTTTCATACTATTTGAAGCCCCTTTATGTTGACAATTAAACTTTAACAATGGAACTATTGCATCAAATAACATTTTATCATACCCTTCCAAGTGATTATAACAAAACCATAGTCAAAACTTTATCATACCCTTCAAAGTGATTACAACAAAACCACAGTCAAAACTTTATGACACCCTTACAAGTGATTATAACAAAACCACAGTAAAAAATTTATCATACCCTTCAAAGTGATTATAACAAAACCACAGTCAAAACTTTATGACACCCTTCCAAGTGATTATAACAAAACCACAGTAAAAAACTTATCACTACTTCAATACACATCTTAACTTAATAAATAGATTCAATAAAATAGTTTGAGTACATAATCACACCACAATTTTTTTGCAACCTAAAAGTTCCTATTACTGTTTCAATGTCAAATTCACATTGAGATAGAGGAATGTATTATTTACTTCAAGGTGAATTATTTACAAGGTATTTGCATACTATTTGAAGCCTCTTTATGTTGACTTTTAAACTTTAACAATGGCACTATTGCATCAAATAACCTTTTATCATACCCTTCCAAGTGATTATAGCAAAACCATAGTCAAAACTTTATCATACCCTTCAAAGTGGTTATAACAAAACCATAGTCAAAACTTTATTCAGTAGAATACAAAATTTGGTCCAAGTGCCTTCTAAAAACTACCTGTAGACTCTATGTTTCTCTTTCACACTTGCAGGAACCCATTCAAGTAATCAACAAAATACAGAATTTGGTCCAAGTTCCTTCTAAAAACTACCTGTAGACTCTACGTTTATCTTTCACACTTGCAGGAACCCATTCAAGTAATCAATAGAATACAGAATTTGGTGCCCTTACAAATGGGGAATCATGTTAGATACAAGTACAATTCACAAAGAAAATCTGGTATTCTCTACAATTCTGTTATTATAACAACTACATTTCTGTAAGAATGTTTGGAATGATCCCTTCAACTAAGAACAAAAAGGAAAGCAAGCTTAGGGAACAACTTCAACTAACCAGCAAAGATATGGAGCAAAAAATCCTTTTGGTCTAGGGAAACAACAAGAGATGAACACCAACAGAGCCACAAATGAGGAGGAACTACTCGCTTGATCAGAGGGAGAGATAGGAGGAATTTCATAAACCAAACCCTAAATCCTAAACCATGTTGTATGCTCAGGGTTTCCACTAGCATGGAATGACTACATACTAAAGGCTGCGCCAACAGAATGACTACAGAAGAAGAATTTTTGGGGGATGAGAAATGTCAATCCACATTGAACATACATCCCTAAAACAAAACAAGAACATGGGTATAACCCTAAAACCACTGCCAAATCAAACAAGAAAAATCGGTGCCATTCAGTAAAAGAAAAACTAGTGCCATTCAAGGAAGAACAAACAAAGAAGAACAAATTGTCTGAAGAAGAGCTAAAAGAACTAAATTCCACCGAAGAAGATTAAAAGTGTTAAAAAAAACATGATTTCAAGTGTTAAAAAACACAACAGTGAGTAGGTAGGAAAATAATTCCTACCGTGAGGTGAAGATGCCAACTGGAGAGCCAAACATCGATGCAGGAGCCAACTATAGCCAAACCTCGCCACATTTCATCATTACCTGCAACACAATGGAAATGAGCATAAATTAACAAAAAACAAAGGAAAAATCTCTCAAAAATGCAAGAAAAACAACAAATTTACCTGCAAAACCATAAATTACCTGCACAATCATGGAACTTCTACAAACGAACAAAAGGGACGAAGTCGTCGACAACTCCGCGCAGCTTTGACCAGTCGAGGAGGGTAGTTTGACAGTCGAGGAGAAAAGTTTCATGGTCACGGGATCCAAACAGGTCCACAACAGGGCGCAGGAGCAGCATGAACGAAACCATCCCTGGGTAGTAAGGCATCCTAATAGCAAAAACAAAGGTGGTGAGCTGCTTAATAGCTGTAGTGGAAGTGCACCAACACTGGGGACACAACACGCAGCCATCAGTGGAGCTCTCCGAGCAACATCTCGCCCCGAACAGAAATGAACAACTCAAACGACACATTGTGAATAATTGTGCGTTTGAAACCCTTGACATATGGCAAGCTGGCAAATTTAAGGCCCTCACCAACCACATGACAACTGGCAATCTTAGTGGCGTGTGTCGTACAGGTGAGTGGATTCTGACGTGGTTGTTTTGCTATGTGTCACAAAGGGCACCCAACAACTGGCGTCCCTCCCCTAGATTCACACTCTGAATGGGATTTCACATATTATATCATGATGCTGGTAAAATTGTATTGCAACCACAAAATGTGGGTGAATGTACTAAATTCCCCACTTAATGACATATCTCTGACTCAAGTTGAGCAAACAGGGAATACAACAAAAAAAACAAAAATCATTACAAGCAACGTAGCCCATAGGTTTCTAATATAAGAGACATATAAACTGTATATACATTTTGAGGATTGGGAAAACCATTTCAAGGTTCCCCGATAATCCTAGCCCAATATCTTGATGCACTTCCCTAAGGTATCTTGACATCATAGATTGATATAACGTATATAAGCTAATAACTTTAACTTAACATAATATAAATATTTCATCACAATATTATATAATAATTTGAATTAACATTATCTGTCACCTTTGGACTTTATGGTATAAAATGGCCACCATTTTAAATATAAAATGGAAATCGAAAAGCATACGTCAACCTCGACCTGCAACAACATCCAATGCAACACGACAACAAAAATGGACTAGTGAGCGAAGTGGACCACAATCCATCTAGAAAAAAATTGCAACTCATTCAATCACAAAATTGAGCACAACTCGATCGAACCAGTGTTTCAGCCCCAAATTTTGTTTTTCAAAGCAATATATTGAGGATTTTAGGAATTACCAATGGGGTTAAGAGGAGTTGGCAAAGAATGATGATTTATAAGAAATGGATCGAAATATATAGAATGCAATCTCAAATACATGGAAAAAAAATGACAAGCCTAATGTGTACAACATCGCAGTAGTAATACTTGCAACAAATGTGAAGAATCTTCATTCTCCAATTCAAATTTCAAACACTGTGAGTCAAATTGTAATTCCATATCAACAATCACCTAAAATTCATCCTAACGCTAAGGCAATCTCCCTGAAAATTGATCTAGGTTATCCCAACAATCCCCAAGTTCGATACTCAGTCCCTTCCCTCCAAGATCATCTCCAAATCAAGAGCCCAGAGTGGCAAGCTCCAAACCATCACTAACTGGGGGCATTATTATCCTAATGTTTTAGTTAATAAAAAATGACGACCCCCCTCTTATCTTCAAGGGGTTGTTCCATGATCCCAAATTGTTCAATTTAATAAGCCCTGTGCAGCTTGAAATTTCATTTTCATAATCTGGCAATTTAGCTCAGCATGGGCTTTATAAATGCCACCTACAATACTAGTTTAAGCAATGTCATTAGAAGTTGCATTTGATAGATATCTCTGCAAAGAAACCCTAGAGATACATTATTATCTGTCGAATTTAATTTTCTGAACTAATATCTAATTTCAAAATTCAAAATACAGAGAATCAAAAAACAAATTTATAGCACTGGATGGAACAAACGTAAAGGGTAATTAGTAATAAATGGACTAAAAATCGTTCTCCTACAAGAAAGTATGGAATTGATAACATCAAAAATTACCAGTTGAGATTTGTAATCCTTTGGAAAAAAATGTACAGAAAGAAGAGCTTTTTTTTTTTCAGAAGGAAAAAAACGGTGTTTTATATATTAAGATATGCAAAACAGTACATGATATACATGATGATACAGTGCATAGCCACACTGTACAAATAGCGCAAATTATAGAGCATAGATGATGCAATCTGATACAACATATTAAGCCCCATATACACCAGCAGAGAGTAATCGACGAAGGCAAAAAGATTATGATGTGTCCACAAATTATATCAAAAAGATTGGCACCATAAAAATGCCACTACTTAATCTAGGAGCCAGAGTAAACCTGTATCATGACCTCAGTCCAAATACAAAGGCCACCTTCGTCCAGAAAGAGAAGAGAAATAGAAATGGCTGCGCATGAATTGAGATGGAAAAAACGGCTCTTATACCCCATCCGAAGTATACATCCAGGGAGAGGAGTACGTGAGGGTAACAACCTCGCTTGCATATTATGTATCATCCAAAAACTGGCTCGCTTGCACCTGAAAAGAAAGTATATATAAAATCTGGCTCACTTGCAAGAGGAAGATATCATCCGGATTGTGACGGCCCATGGTATTTACCATAGCAGCGAACGAACCGGGGCATATAGATGAAACAAAAAAAATGGGCATGAACTCCAGCATGGTCTCCCTCAACAAATCATTAAGGCAAAAGAGTATAGAGGATTCGCCCATGCCCCTTAAATAGAAGGAGAGAAAGAAAGTCATTTGGAGACCCTTGGCGGGTCGCCATCACCATGCACCCTGAGATCAGCAGCAGAACAAATTGGAACCTCCCTGAGGTCAAGGAGTTCATCCCGGAAAAGGGATCTTGTTTTCGTCCTCCCTCTGAAGTGTCTGGATGCAGAGTTTGTTTTTTTCCTCACCGTAATATTGCAACCCGAAGCTCGCGAGATGACAATATCAGGGTCCTTAGGGATATTATCAAAAATAGTGAGGGCAGCCAAGCCAAGTACAGAAAGAAGAGCTATGCGCGATATTATCCCCTCTCTCAATTCTTTGCATGTATTGTTTAGATTCTCCACCAGCCGCAAGCATAATTCTAATTAGAACGAATAAGTATAGTATTCAATCTGGAGTCGATCCTTGTCAACACAAAAATTACAAAATTCATTTCATTATAATGAACAAATAACAATTTTACTTTTACATACATGGTCTATAAATATGAATGCACAAATAACAATTGTACTTTTTTCATTATGAGTTGCACACACTCTCTAAATTTCTTCACTTGCCATACATTGACACTAGCATGGTAGTCACAAAGAAATCTGATTCAAAACTTGTTGCAATGATATATTTGTGAATCTTCTTGCCTGCTTGGAGATCTGATAGGCTACCGCATGATCTTATTGCATAAATAAATACCAATTTTTCTAGGTTTATTTCTACGCATTGCATTTGATAATAAAATGTCAAAAAATTAACGCAGGATCAATTTTTAACATAACATCTAACGGTCTCATTCCATATCAGCGAATTTCTCTGTTTTTTTTTTTTTTTGTATGCCCATTTGGGTGAATTTGTTTTGGTTGTCATATGCGCTGGCACATGTCAAAACTGGTATCGGGGAAGCGAGGCTTAGTTACGGTAATGGCGAGTCACTCGTCGTTATCATAAACAAGATTGGTTTCTTCTTCCCAGACTGCGTAACGAGTGAATGTGTGTGCATGTACACGGAAATAATTCTTAAAGCCATGGCTAACATTTTGAGTGCTTTCATGTCAGTGGGGACATGGACAAGAATTTGGGGAGCGAGGTGGTCGGATTTCTGGATAATGGATGGACTTGCAGTCGTAGCTTTTCTGCCGGATCCGTGTCTGCGTACCAGGATGGGATCGTGTGGCGCTCATGAATCATATAGTTGGAACCCATGGAGGACAATTTGTTGTTGTTTTTGGTGGCTATTGCTGAATCGTAAAGCTGGAACCCAATGAGGACAATTGTTGTGGCTTTTGGTGGCTATTGCTGAATCATATAGCTGGAACCCAACGAGGACAATTGTTTGCTGTTTTTGGTGGCTATTATTGAATCATAAAGCTGGAACCCAATGAGGACAATTTGTTGTGGCTTTTGGTGGCTATTGCTGATTCATGAGTGCTGTAGTTTCTATCGTTAGTATACATGGTGGATTGGAGTGGCTGTGATCTCAAATCAATGGTCAGGTAATAGTATGACGAGAATGTTCTTGCAGGAATGAGGCTTTGTTGGAGTATATGGATTTGTGAGTGATTCTTCTCATGTCCGTCTCAATGGATTGGGACACACTATCATGGGTTAATGCAGTCAGTTAATGTGATGAAGATGGGGATACAACACTCTCTGGGAATCTAGGCTCTCTGGGACATGCCGCATTAGAATCCTGGCAAACAATTTCGGTAGCCTGAAACTTCATGAAGGAACAATGAAAATAATGCATGGAGCATTGAGCATTAAGGTTGGTGCTATCAACATGATTAGTGGTGAAGCTGGTGAAGTTGGGGATACAGCGCCTCTGCAACTCGCTGCCGTGTTTGCGACGTTCTGATAGTTTCAAAGATTTTCATAGTGTTCAGAACCAGTGGAGAGAGGATTTAGTGATCCACGGGATCTTAAGCTCACTGTGGTGGAACGCAACCTACTAGTATCACCTACAAGTATGTGATCGGTGCTCGCAGGGATTCATGGAGGATCATCTCCTCCATCGAGTAGTAGGCGGGCTAGGGCATGGATCCCGACCATGTGGTCACCATGTGGGAGTGCTAGACGAAGGTGGAAGTTGAGATCTCCTTTATACGTGTGGGCATTCTTTTCCTCTTCAATTTCCATCGATAGAGGTTTCGGGGTTCCACACACATAAGAGGGTGATTTCCATCGATAGGGTTTTATGGGTTCCACACACACACGGGCGAGTGCGGGGGATTCTTAGAGACACAATTCTTTCTGCGGGGATTGATCGAGGGTACGGTAGAGTTGTAATCAGGGTGGGATCCTTTTGCAGGTGAATCCTATTGGGGGCATATGGCATGAAGTTCTTTCTCAGGATCTTTTAAGTATTTTTCAGGGGGAGGTTGCAACAGAACAATCTCAGTCGCTGGAATATCCGAAGGAGTCGGGTTTTCATCCGAATTGGTGGTATAATATTTGGAATTGATGGGTTGAATTACTCATTATCTCACAACCTTGTTAGTGCTTCGGGTTCCGTCTTAGCCTGAAGATGATGGGCTTTACCCGGATGTCACTGCTGTTGCTGCTGCCATTTCTGTGAGTTATCTGTTTTTTTCCGATAACTCTGTCCATTTTTCCGGCTACTTTTGAATTGTTTTCACGGCTTTGGTACATCGTGGTTTGCCTTTCAAAACAGTCTGACATTGGCGGCGATATAGATTATTGGCCCTGTCCTGTATGGTGGCCACATTTATTGGATGCATCTTTTAAAGTGGTCCTATTATAAGTGCGGGTCCACCTTACCTACCATATTTATTACGAGAGAAATATTAGTTTTCTCTAAATGTGATATATTTATTTTATTTTTTTATTTTTATTATTTATTTATTTATTTTTATATATAGAAGTTATTGGTGTCCTTTACACTACACCCTAAATTCTTCCAACTTATCTTCAAAGCTACAAAGTTCAAGGTTTATCAAGATCCAAAAAATACAACCATAATACTTGCTTCTCAAGACTAAAATCACCTTTAAAATATAAATTATTTAGTGGGATGAATAAATGTCAACCTTTATGAACCACAATTTACAATAAACTAATTTTTAATTCCGTTGTAATTACATGTGTTCAAGAGTGACTAATAACATGCTTATGAATTATTTTCTTAAAAGGATAATTTAAATTATATAGAGTTGGCATCTCATAATTTAGGAATTCATATGTGAGCTGATATTGCAACAAATTACTTACTGCAATTTTGAATTTTCAGCAAGACCCTTTAACTCAATGAGTTATTATACTAGAAATAACTTGATTGCAAATCTTAAATTAACTTAAGCCTTTTGTTTTATGGACGGTTCATAAAAGTAATTAGATGCAACCATTGAACATTATGAAAACCAATTTACAAGCATGAAATGTACAGCCATTGAGGCATTTCGTCAAACACTTACAACCATTATCTCTTTAAGGTGTTTTCACAATAATTAGCTAACATGAATCCAAAGTTGCATGACTTCTCTTTTTTTTTTTGTAAGTAGTGCCAATAATTGAACTTAAGATATTAGTAGACTATCAGCCATATTCATTGTTGAATCTATACCAATGAATATAAATATTTAGAAATTTCAAACATAGCTCACAATGTTGTAAGATACAGCCATTGAGGAATTTTGACAAATAGTTGGCAGTCATAAAACAAGTTGCCATATGGTTATTTAAATTTTCAAATTATTAACCATTTATACTTTAAAAACAATTTCCAAGTGGTTAGCATAAATCAGATTCATCACTATAAATTATCAGGCAGTTCCAATATAAAAAGAACCAAACAGCAAGACAAAACAACAGGCGGTTCTACATGCAACAGCAAATCTGCAAAACAGAGCAGATTTGGGAATTGATGTCCGAAACCTTGATTTTTGGAATCAAACTTGGGGTGAAATGGTCTATTGGTATGGATACCCCCTGAAGTGGAGCTGGATCGCAACAGGGATGCCCAGAAATGCGATTTTTGAAAACAACAACTACCCAAGAGTCCTAAAATCTCATTTATGACTTCTATCAAACACATAGTATGAAAACTTATCCAGAGCTGTAAAAAGAGAAGGAGAATAGAAATTAAGCTATTAAAACATTTTCATCCAATTCATAACAGCCTACAAGATTCATCCATTAGGACTTTCTTTCAATCGACTCAACATTATACAAGAAAATACTTCAACAATCATTACGAAAATTTCCTCACATTTGGTGCAACACTTCATATACATGTAAGTTTCAGAAAACAACCAAACAAGCAAAATATTATGAAATAAACTAAAAAAAAATGCATAATATAATTTGACCCACATACCTGACAGTGAATTTGTACACTCCAAGAGGATGGATGTATGCTCCAACTCCAATAAGAGTATGCTCCAATGCCAATATCCTTACCAACTCATCATGAACCACCCGGTTTTCCTCCCAACCATATCCAAGAAGAACTTCTCCCCTTGGAACCCCCGAGCTACAAAAGCTCACAACCAGTATCACAATACAACAGTAGAGAGAGAGATATGCAAGGCAACTCAGGAAGGTAGTTTTCACTTCCTCTAAATACCACTCATGTTCAACCTCAATAGACACTTAGTAGATTAGTAAGGAATCCAGATTTGTTTTGGAAGAAATTGGATACTCTCCATATCTCCCACAACCTTCCTCAAGTCTCTCCCACTCTTGGCATCACCCTCCTTCTCCCCAAGTGAGAATACAAGAGACTCATATATAAGAGGAGAAACCAATTCTTGTCATAAAGAAGGAGTAATATGCATGCATTGTATTCCTTTTAGAGGAGTGTAACATGCCATTAAGGAGAGGTATGCATGCCTTATTTAAGGAGAGTGTAACTTATGCATTAAAGAGAGTGTAAGAGGAATATTTTATGACATATCTTTAATGAGTGTAAGAGGAATATGCTATTCCTCGATGAGTGCATAAAAGAGAGTGCAATGTAATATTTAAAATAGAGAGAGTTACATAGAGCCATGAGAGTCATGAAGGAGAGAGGTGTGAAGTGATTGAGGAGATATAATTTCCTTTTTAATAATAATATCATAGTCTCATAAAAGATAAGAATAATATTAATAATATTAATAATATTTAGGATTAAGTCGAGATTGAACTATTACAATTGATTAATCATAAGTTAAGTGATTTTCCTTCAAGTATACTTGTTTACCCATTGATTGGAGGTGATTTACTATTTTGGGAAAGTCATACTTGAAATGGTAGACATGACTTTCTATTTTTAGAAAGTCACTCCAAAATTGTTAGGAATGAGATTATTAAGGAAATTCATCTATGAGTTGCCCATGAGTGGTATTTTTCTTCCGGATAATAGGGATTCCGCACCCCTATTGTATGCATCTTTGTGCCTTAGTAGATTGAGGACTCCGCGCCCTGATCTACTCTAAAGATCCAAGATTCCACACCTTGATTTTATTTTTTTAAATATTCAGGACTCCGCGCCCCAAACATTTTATTATAGATTCAAGACTCCGCGTCTTTATATTTCATGGATTTAGGACTCCACGTCCTAATCCTTTTATCATATATCCAAGACTCCACGTCTTTATATTTCATGGATTTAGGACTCCGCACCCTAATTTCCATGGCTTCTCATCTAATGTGCTTTGAAACTCCACGTTTCTCCTTATGATATTGATTGTGAGCTTTTACCCATTTGATGGTTCGTTGGTAAGGCCTTGTTTGAAGACCTGACATACATCACAATCTCATAGATCAAAGGAATCATATGAATTTCATAATGAAATTAACTTAACCACATTTTACCATGAATGGTGCATGACTTCCACAGTCATTTGGGTTTTGAAGAAATGACTTCCACAGTCATTTATCCTTGTTGGAAAATGATCAGGTCCCCTGCCACATCATGCTTAGTACGATACTACACACATATAATCATACAAATAATGTGTCACCCATAAATCATAATTAACCATATGTTCCACCTAACCATGATCATCCATGGATTTGTGTCTCAATTCTGAATCACCATTCATGTCATACACCTATGTCCAAAATTGGATACCAAAAGATAAAACATCGCTAATATGCTCTTAACCAAAATCAATTCTTGTGCACGCAAACATAGATGTTATCATAAGCACACAACAACCAAGTGACCCAAACCAGGTCATAGCATATAAGCATGTACATAAGTCTTTCATACATAACATTATATCATTATATCAAAATCACCATCTCTAAGTGTCATCAAAACTATCTCACTAAGAAGGGACACTACATATATGATTCCTGGTGGTTGATCGCTCTCTGAATTTTTTTCATCTCATCAGGTGGACCCTTCTCATCACTCTTTCGACCGTTTATCAGGGACAGCTGTTTAATCAGATCTCGACATGAGTGTTGCTATTAATAAGCTGTGGCAAGTGACCGTTGTCGTCCCTTTTCCGGAGATCTTACATATCTATCTATTGAATTTCTCCAATTAAATATTTGGTAGTAGTTGGTATCCGGACGATTCTCCTTGATTTTCTGTACGTGCTTTGGGTCTCTGGATTTTCGCTATTCGGACATTGCGTGCTGTCTGGAGTGTGTGTCGGGTATGTGGCTAATGCATGGACCGCAAGACCAGATGGAACCGTTGGGACGAAACAAGTGCGTGTAGCGCAATTGGTGTTAGGCTTCAACTTGCTCGGGGTGGCAAGGTTGTGTGGGACGAGGGTTTGCTGTGTTGTTTGTTCCGCGGGTCATCCCACAAGTGATTTTGGCTTCAGTTGCAACGAACATCGAGGCGTATAATATTATAGAGAGACATTGCACACAATTTTCATGAGAGAGGGAGGCATTTCAGAATCAATGATCTTGTCCTGTCTCAGATAAAGGGCTTTCAATGCTCTCTCTCAGTCAGATCAGATTGCCGTAAATTCTTATTCCGAAGCGCTCAGAATTCATGATGGATAATGGACATGAGACTATGTGTCATCGGGTGATTGCGAACAAGTATTTTTTGAATTTCAAGAAAGGATGGAAGGCGGCTGCTGTGAATTCGATGGGATTGTCGGGGGGTATGATCGCCATTCGGGATCCTTATCGGTTATCCTTCAAAACTCATATTTTTTGGGGGTTTATTACTCATAGGTGGTATCATTGATATGTCAAAATCAAGCGAGCCTGCCATGATCGTTCAAGTCAGCTGGATCATGCCCCATCAAGCGAATCTGCAATCAATGTCATATGGCGCCATTTTGTCTGGAATGTCTTTCCTTTATCAAGAGAGCCTGATTTTATTATCAAGAGGGAAGGGATTTTGGGATTTTTTCTGTAAAGTCCTTCCATTATCAAGCGAGCCTGATTCTATTATCAAGCGAGCCGGACTTCCACATGTCAAATGAGCCTGACACTTTTATCAAGCGAGCCTGTTTCTTATTACAAGCGAGTCTTCTCATAGAATTTTCTTCTCCTTTTGACTGGAAGCTCCTTGGTTTCTTTTTGCTGCCTTTTTTGTCAAATCGTTATAGTTAACTTTTCCACATGTTTCAGCTATAGTTATTATCTAGGGTACATGATTAACATTAAGCTGTAATCCCTTTGTTTTTTGTTTATCATTTTAGAAATGCACAGTATATTTGGTTGGGGTTGATTAATTTCCCCCTGATTGCGATTTGCCAGACACACTTTAACTTGCTAATTCACCTCATGAATCAGCAGTTTTTAGTTTGAATTTGCAATGCAGATTTTCTCATTGAATTCGTTTCAATTGAGAATGATTATGACTATGTACTGGTATATCTAATATATGCAGCGTTTTTTTTCTTCTGAAAAAAAGTCAAAACTTGCATATGCATGTCATAGAAGACTTTGATGCATTACATAAACCAAGAAGCCAACATTTTCTTCACTCCCACAACTATAAAAATATTATTGGCAGAATCTCCTAAAAGAAATCGGAAGCCAAAATTTGTTTCTATTTCTGGACGCTACAATTTGTATACGAATTCATAATTGGAATTCTTCCCATGACCCCAAGACCTTGAACATCCCAACGGCCAAACGGTCGCGAAGGCTACATTTAAATGTTTATTTAAAAGGAGTTGCACATATACGAACGACTATGAAAGAGAATAATAATATGAATGCGATCTTATTTGCAATTCAGGTGAAGACAAGCTAAAGTGTGGTTCGAAATTATCGATTGTCGAGATATTTTTATTCATTGTATGGAGTCAAATAATTCAGGTGAAGACAAGCTAAAGTGTGGTTTGAAATTATCGATTGACGAGATATTTTTATTCATTGTATGGAGTTAATATGGTAGAATTTATCATGTCGTTGGTTATGGTTGATATTGTTGGTAATTATTAATTTTTTAATGTTGAAGAAGTTCATTGCACAGAGCTCCACACAATGAACTTAGCTCATTGTGTGGAGCTTTTCACTCCCGCACAACGAACAAACTCATGTCCAAAAAGTAAATAGATGTGACACAAATGAGATCGGTAATGATTATTAATTTTTTAATGCGGTTACTAATTTATATGATATAGGTTAGAGTCATTTTTTATGGTTTATGTTGTTAGAATTATTAATTTTTTAATGTGGAGGAAGATCAATGTGCGAGAGTGTGAAGCTTCACACAATGAACTTAGATCATTGTGAATAGCTCCACACTCTGCATGGAATTTCATGTATTTAATATCATCATATTGAGACGTGGGTACTACAATGAGACCAAGTGGGAGAAGTCATTTTCTTTGATAGGTTTAAAAACATTTATTCTTTTGTGATAACAATTTTTTTAACTACTCTATTCAAAATACTATAAATAACATTTATTTATTTTTGTTATAAAAAAGTTTTCAATATTTTATTCAAAATATCATATTCTACATGAAATGGCCAATAGATTTATACAACACTATCTTAGACATGGTAAAGTTATACTTTGTTTATTATTTTTTGATAATAAAGTTTTTTATTGTCTTTTTCAAAATATCATATCCAACATTAAATAGCCAATAAAATTGTACCACATCATCTTCGACATGGTAAAGTTATGCAGAGTCTAAACATGGTAGAATTAAATTTATTCCCTTCCTTACCTTAGTACCAAGTGAAGGCATCAATCACCCTCCAAAGGAGATAAGTATCACTTGCCAAGGGTATTTAACCTTCGTTTAATTGAGCACAAAGATCAAAATTGGGTCGGAATTCAATATTTTGCTTCCGTATTACATAAATTGATTGAGAGTGTGAGAGGAAAGGAGAGGAAAGAAAAGGTGGCAGGCTTTGGTGTTGTTAGTGAAAGCTAGTTCTCTTTTTCCTATAACTTTAACTACTCCTACTTAAGGAAATCGATGTCCTCACTGAGAAAATTGATTGGGTTTGTGGGTGTGAGAGAGCGTGGTTTGCTCCAACATGTTTTCAACAACAAAAGGGTCCAACCTAGTTTCAAGCACCATGCATGGCTAATAGTATCGCAGAAAGTCGAGATTCACTAAAAATAGTTTCCAGCATATGAGATGATCATACAATTTTCATGGTATGATCACGACAAGTTGAGATTATGGTAACATTTATCTTGTCATTGGTTATCGTTTATGTGGTTGGGCATTATTAATTTTTTAATGTAGAGGATGCCTATTGTACGGAGCTCTCACTCCCACATAATGTTGAAAGTCAACAAGAAAATGCAACACACACACTAGTGTAGGATTGTTGGATCATAGGTCCTAGCGATACATTAGTGTGAAAGCCAATTTATTTAATTAATTGGAAATGTGTCTAATTTAATTTTCCCTTAATTAAATTGGACAATAAATTGTAATCTTATCTCAAAATCACTTATAATAGTTAACTGAATGTGATAAACTCGGTTAGCTCATGAATTTTAAGTTGAGGGTGGTTGTTGAGGCATGTACAGTGATTCTATTAGTTATTGAGTCCAAGTTTCAATTAGTGCATTAGTTTAATGCATGAGAAATCAGTTAACTCAATCTAGGGGAGTTAAAGTTAGTCTAACTAGTTGTAATTGATTGTAGCATTAGTGAGAGATCAAGTGAATCAAATCAGCTTTGATTCACATGTAGTGATATGTCAAGTGACTGATGATTTACTATTAATAGTTAAATGCATATCAGTTCTAGTGGAGACCTAGATGAGACAAAGGTTGTAGCGTTAACTATCAGTTGTATCATTAGTAGGCTTCCCACATGCAGAAAAACAACCATAGGATTTCCCATGATGTTTGCACAGTCAAGGAAGGATGAATTTCCTTGAGAATAGGGATTGCATTCCACATGAATTACGCAAGCAAGGCAGGCTGAGAAATCGCTTGAAATTGGCTAAGTGTTGGTTGATTTAGTCTGAATCTGTGTGAGACAGTTGTGAGAGTGCAGGAGACTCTTTTGAGAAGAGTGCATTGTAATTGTTTCATGATTCCTTGGTGAATATACAATATAATGTAGAGAGGTTTTGAGCAGCAATATTTCCCCGAGAAAATATTTTTGTTGTGGTTTGATTTGCTTCTTTCTTTACTTGTTGTGATTGGCAATCGTGTTTATTTTCCACAATTGATTTGTAGAAGGATTCATTATCTTTCTTTAGCATATCGCATGATCAGATTGAATTCATGATATACATAATGTTAATATAATTTATACATGGTATTAGAGCGTAGGAAATCACTATAGTGAAGAAGAATTGAGTTTGTGCTGAATAGCATTCAAATTTTCAAAAGTATTCTTTGGTGCATCAGGCAGATCAAGATCGATATGGCTTTCAATGGCTTGAGATTGGAGTATGCACTCAAGGGCAATTCCAATTATATTGCGTGGAAATATAGGATGGAGGTGGTTCTGGAGGATAGCGGATTGAAAGAAGTCACTGATAATGACATTCCCAAACCCATTGCAGTAGATGTCACTCTTCTTTATGCTTGGCAAAATAAGGTTGTAAAGGAAAGGAGGATATTATTAGAAGGAGTTCCAGTTCACATTGTCTCGAGTATCCATGGAAAAACGACTCCATATGCAATGTGGAAGGCTTTGACAGATCTGTTTCATAATAGCAGTGATTATAGAAAATTGGCACTAAAGGACAAGCTCAGGAAAATCAAAATGGGGAAAGGAAACACTATTCCGAAATATTTAACAAAGTTTGTCCAATGTCGAGATGAGCTTGGGAGCATCAGAATTACTATCGCGGATGATGACTTGGTGAGCCTAGCTCTTCTAGGACTTCCCAAGACTTAGCATAGTTATCAAGACTCTGTCAATGGGAGGGAGAAGCTATCAGATTGGGAACAACTTTGGTCAGATTTGGTGCAAGAAGAATTTAGGCGGAATACCAGGGATGGATCTTCATCTAAAATAGATCATGAAGAAAATTTCACTTTGGCTATTAAGGCGAAGAAGTGGAAAGGAAATAAATCCTATTCCAAATCTAATACTGGAAAATATGGCAAGAAGCATGACATGTCTAGAGTGAAGTGTTTTCACTGTCATGAGCATGAACATTATGCCACTAATTTTCCACAAAAGAAGAAGAAAAAGAAGGCTTCAAGATATGTAGTTGGTGCGGCTTTGGCCTCGCAATTTGAGTTGGAATTCTCACTCATTGCATGCATGGTGTCAAGTACGATGGGATTAGTGTGGTACTTGGATAGTGGTGCACCTTTCCACATGATGGAAGACAAAGAACTTTTCATTAGCTTGGAGGATAAGGACCTCCAGATGCATATCAAAATGGGTGATGACGGGAGGTACAATGCTACCATGATTGGTACAATTACCTTCCATATACATTCAGGTAAACCCTTCTTATTAAAATATGTAATGCATGTACCAGGCTTGAAAAATAATTTAGTTTCAGTCGCAATGTTGGAGGATAGAGGTTATGATGTGGCTTTCAGTGAAGGGAAATATTTCCTTCGACACAAAGCCACATGACAAGCCAAGAAGATTGGGATTCGTGTGAATAATCTCTACAAACTTGATGTATATGGTTGTGCAACAGTGATGGGTAAGGTAGACAAAGTGGTGAGCCTAGATGTGGATGAGTTATGGCACAGGTGATTGGGCCATCTACACCACGATGCCTTGAAGGTCATGCAACAAATTTATACGGGGATTCCAAAGGGTACTCTTACGCAGATAGATACATGCAAAGGATCTACCATGGGGAAGTACACAAATGATACTTTTCACCAGAAGGATAACTTATCAGCGAAAATCCTTGATAAAGTTCGCTCGGACGTGTGTGGAAAATTCTCTACAAATTTGACAAAAAATCACAGGGAGTATGTGATGTTTTTTTATGATTTCTCTAGAAAGTGTTGGATCTAATTCAAGCAAAAGAAAGATCAGACATTCTCAAAATTTTGTGAGTTCAAAGCACCGGTTGAGAAAGACATGGGGAAGCATGTGAAGGCTCTCAGGAGTGACAATGGTGGAGAGTACATCTCCAATGAATTTAAGAACTTATTTAGCAAAGAAGGAATTCAAAGAGAGTTGATTGCACCTCATAACCCACAACAGAATGGGGTTGCAGAAAGAAATAATAGAACAATTGTGGGTGTGGCACAAACGATGTTGCATGATCAGGGCCTATCATTTCATCTGTGGGCGAAGGCATGCAACACATTATTATTTGTGCAAAATCATAGTCGTCATTGGATAATTGGCATAAGTACACCAGAGGAGGATTTTTCTAGTAAGAAAACCGATGTTTCATGTTTTAAAATTTTTGGCTTATCTGTCTATTGCCATGTGACCAAATATTCCAAGAATAAGCTAGAACCAATAGCCGAGATTGGGATATTTGTGGGGTACACTAACACTCCCCACAACTATCAGGTGTATTTTTCAAAAAATAGGATGATTGCTATGAGATGGGATATAAAATTTGATGAGGAGAAAGCCATGTGATTGTCCCTTGAGAGAGACCTTGATTTTCATGTAGATGAGGAACTCTTGGTTTTAAAGGATGAACCTCAATATGTGGAGCAGCCACATGTGAAGGATCCTGGAGTGGTAGAAAACACTCATGCAAAGCCATCCACCAGACATGTTAGAAGGCGCACCACGTAATCTGATATATTAAGACATGATGCTACAGAACATGTAGGAGCACCTACTTCACTACACAGATAGAGACAGTCTCCAGACAATTTTACTGGATACATGGCTCTTATTAGAAAGTGTATTGTGACAGAACCATCCTCCTTTGAGGAAGCAGTGCAACAACCAACTTGGGTTGATGCCATGGTTGAGGAGTATGACTCCATCATCAAGAAAAATGCTTGGGAAGTTGTCCCAAGACCAGTTGAAAAATTAGTGGTTGGATCTAGATGGATCTATAAGTTTAAGTAGGGTGCAGATGGGATCGTGGATAAGTACAAGGCTATATTTGTAGCCTGAGGATTCTGACAAGTTGAGGGGATTGACTATGAGGATATTTTCGCACTGGTTGAGAGATACTCATCGATTAGATCTATCATTTCTCTCTCTTCACAAATGGGGTGGAATATACATCAGATGGATGTGAAGACTGCATTTCTTAATGGAGTTATTGAGGAAGAAGTGTACATAGAGTAGACAGAAGGTTTTGAGACCTTTGACAGGTATTCACATGTGTGCAGACTCAAGAGAGCATTGTATGGGATGAAGCAAGAACCTCGTGCTTAGTGCACTAGGATTGACAGATATTTCACTCGGTTGGGCTTCACAAAGAGTGAAGTAGACACAAACCTGTAGTAGATTGTGGTTGATGGTAAGCTTTTTATTATCATACTTTATGTTGATGATCTTATTTTGACAGGTGATGAGAAACTCATAACTTCTTATAAAGAATACCTTGCAAGAGAGTTTCAGATGAAGGACATGGGACTCCTTCATTATTTCCTTGGTTTGGAGATATGGCAGTGGGATGGTGAGCTATTTGTTTCTCACGGAAAGTATGCCAAAGATATTGAGTAAGTTTCACATGGAGAGCTGTAAAACCATGGAAACTCCTCTCCCAGGAAACTGGAGGAAGGAGGATGTTGTTGTTTACAGGAAGCTTGTGGGTTCACTGATGTACTTGGTGACCACCAGACCAGACATTTTATATGCAGTTAACCAGCTGAGGCAAGCTATGTTTAAGCCTTCCAAGCTCTTTCGGAAGGCAGGGAAGCATGTCTTGGGATATCTCAGGGGCACTACTGAGTATGGATTATGGTACATACGGATAGAGGGAGTGAAGCTTCAAGACTTCACCGATGTAGATTGGGTAGGTAGTCCATTAGAAAAAAAGAGCACATCAAGAGGGATCTTCAGCATAGGGTCGACATCAGTTTATTGGTATAGTAGGATTCAGAGATCTGTGGCACTCACTTTAGCCGAGGCAGAGTACATGGAAGCCAGTCAGGCTGCATGTGAGACCATCTGGATGAGGAAGATTCTATTTGGTTTGTTCGGTCATTAGATGGATCCAACGGTGATACATTGTGATAACCAAAGTTACATTAAAATCTCAGTTAATCCAGTATTCCATGATAGTTCCAAGCATATGGACTTCTGGTACCACCATATTAGATATTGTGTTCAAAGATGCATTATGTTACTTCAATACATCCCACGGAGGATCAAGATGGAGATATTCTGATGAAGGCACTTGACAAGAGCAAATTCGAATACCACAGAGGTAGGATCGAGGTAGCAGATAATCCCTTTCTTATTGAGAGGGAGTGTTGAAATTCAAAAAGAAAATCCAACACACACACTAGCGTGGGATTGTGGGATCATGGGTCCTAGCGATACATTAATGTGAAAGCCAATTTATTTAATAAATTGGAAATGTGTCTAATTTAATTTTCCATTAATTAAATTGGACAATAAATTGTAATATTATCTCAAAATCACCTGTAATAGTTAAATAAGTGTGATAAACTCAGTTATCTCATGAATTTCGAGTTGAGGGTAGTTGGTGAGACATGCAGATTGATTTTATTAGTTATTGAGTCCAAGTTGCAGTTAGTGCATTAGTTTAATGCATGAGAAATTAGTTAACTCAATCTAGGTGAGTTAAAGCTAGTCTAACTATTTGTAATTGATTGTAGCACTAGTGAGAGATCAAGTGAATCAAATCAGATTTGATTCACTTGCAATGATCTGTCAAGTGACTGATGATTTACTATTAATAGTTGCATGCATGTCAGTTCTAGTGGAGACCCAGTTGAGACAAAGGTTAAAGTGATGTTAACTATCAGTTGTATCATTAGTAGGCTTCCCACATGCAAAAAAAAAACCATAGGATTTCCCATGATGTTTGCATATTCAAGGAAGGCTAAATTTCCTTGAGACTAGGGATTTCAGTCCACATGAATTGTACAAGCAAGGCAGGTTGAACAATTGCTGGAAATTGGCTAAGTGTTGGTTGATTTTGTCTGGATCAGTGTGAGACAGTTGCGAGAGTGCAGGAGATTCTTGTGAGAAGAGTGCATTGTAATTGTTTCATGATTCCTTGGTGAATATACAATAGAATATAGACAGGTTTTGAGCAGCAAGCTTTCCCCGTGAAAATATCTGTGTTGTGGTTTGATTTGCTTCTTTCTTTACTTGTTGTGATTGGTGATCGTGTTTATTTTCTGTAATTGACTTGTAGAAGGATTCAACATCTTTCTTTAGCATATCGCATGATCGGATTGAATTCATGATATACACACTGTTTGTATAATTTCTACACATAATGAACAAACTCATGTCCAAAAATAAAATAGATGTGACACAAATGATATGGGTAATGATTATTAATTTTTTAATTTGGAGGAAATATATTATATGATATAGGTTAGTGCCATTGGTTATTGTTGATGTTGTTGGGAATTATTAATTTTTTAATGTGGGGGAAATTCATTGTGCAGGAGTGTGGAGCTCCACACAGTGAACTTAGGTCATTGTGCGGAGCTATGCACTCTCGCATAAAGAGCTTCCTCCACATTGAAAATAGAGTGTGGAGTGTAGACTCCACATAGAGGTGGTTTCGATTGTGCATATCTCCACACTCCGCATGTAATTTCATGTATTATATATCATCATACTGATGTGAGGGTATCGCAACATGAATAAGTGGTTGAGGGCATTGAATGCCCCACTTAATCACATATCTATGACTTGAGTCAAGAGATGAGTAAAATAAATATTAATAACTCATTTTTTTATAATTAAAAATTTCAGTATTAATTTACAATTTAATTATTTGTAACTTTGAAGATGATACAATGGTAGTAGCTCCCTGGGCCCTCGACTCTCCATCAGCCACAAGAAAAAATCTAACGAGAGAAAATAGGTATAACAATCAATTCAGAGTCGATTATGGAAAACACAACATTTATAAATTACACGTTAGTCCAGAGTCTATCCAACGTAACAGCAATTAAAAAAATCATTTTATTATAATGAAAAAGTAAAAAATTTACTTTTACACACATGATCTGTAAAAATGAACGCACAAATAAAAATTGTACTTTTTTTAATTATGAGGGAAAAAGGTTTTATGGAATAACACATTACATAAAGTAGGAAGCTAAAATTTTATTCACTCCCACAACACTATAAAGATGGCCGGTAGCGTCTACTAAAGGTGGTTGAATACACAAAATGTACATGAATACGCAGAACCACGGTGATTTATGATTGTAACCCCATGATGTATATTATACTTGAAATTTACTTTGGGGGGAGTATTCCAAATGGATTGTGATTCTATAGGAATTCGATTTGGAATTCAATAAATCCCAATCTAATAAATCACTTATTTTTCTAAAATGATATGTGTCTTTCCCTACACTGAGACATAGACCGTGGTGGAGGACTCTATTCCATATGAATCTCTCTTTATTATCAATTCACTAGATCCATGGTATGGAGACATTATGTTTTATCTCTAGAATCAAAATTTTAGACCGAAATTATCTTGTACTTAAATTCATCAAATTGTGTACCAATCACAACAATATACCATTGTTGGTGATACTTTTTATTGTTGTGGCATTGATTTAGTTTTTCATCGATGTTTAACAAACGAAGAAGATTAAATTGTTTTGAATGACTACCATTATGGAGAATGTGGTGTTCATATGTCAAGGTATGCTACTACCCAGAATATCATGCATGTTGGATATTTTTAGCCTTTTATGTTAAAATATTGTATCCTTCTAGTCCAAAAATGTCATGCTTGTAAAATATACAATCAATAAAATGTGTGCACCACCTACTCCTCTCCATCCAGTAGTTATCTTCAGTCCCATTGAAAAATGGGGCATTGATTTCATGGCATGTAACTCTCACTCAGTCAGGGGCATGTGTATATTATCCTTGTAGTGGGTTATTTTACAAAATGGGCCAAGGAGATGCCTACACATAAGAATGGTGGTAAAATTTCTTCCCTATTCGTATTAAACTACGTAATCACTAGATTCAGTGTCTTGCAAGCCATTATCACTGACCATGGCCCCCACTTTCGAAGCTTTATGATGTCATAGCTAACTTCCAAGTTGGGATTACCCCATGATTTCTCAACCCCCTATTATCCACAGGAAAATGGCCAAGTAGAATCTGTGAACAAAGCCTCTTGACTACTATTCTTCAGCAGATAATAAGAATTTATAAAAGACTTGGAATATTATGATTTTCTTGAAATTATGGACATACTTTACCTTAGAAAAAATATAAACCATATTTACACCCTTTCAACTTGTGTATACTCTGGAATTGTGTTACCTATTGAGTGCAAAATTCCATCACTTAACTAGCCATTGAATTACTCCATGCTACTTCTATAGAGGAAGAGTGTTTTTTATAATTAGCATGTCTATATGAGACTCGTCGAGATGCCACTCTGGATAATGAGGCTCTTAATAAACATATTAAAGTAAAGTTTGACAAAAGCATTAATGCTCGAGTCTTTTCAGAAGGTGACTTGGTCTTGCTATATGATCAGGAACACAACAGGCTAGGAGGCGAAAAATTCAAACCTATGTGGAATGGTTGTTACATTTTAAATCATGCACTTGCAAAAGTATTCTATGTGCTATTAAATTATGATGGGATTCCTTTATCTGAGCCCAGAAATGGGCTTTATTTGAAAAAGGACTATCCTTATGTTTCTACATGGGTACCTTTCTACATGATTGTACTTTAAATTTTGGTGTGTTTCATTTTTGTTTTTTCAAAATATTTTTATCTTCACAACTTATCTTGTGTTCCATTTGGTTTACAGATGTCAATGCATTCTTTACCTTATATTGGATTTGCTGATGGTTCTAGTAATAATGCTCAGAACCTTTCATCTATTGCTTGGAAAATTTTCACACGTAATGATGTGTTAGTGAGTCTGCATGGGATATGTTTGGATTGTAAAACTAACAACATCATAGAGTATAGTGCGTTAATTGAAACTATTATCCGATTCCATCTCTTTTGATATTTGTAAGTTGGTTGTTAGACTTGAATCTCAAATCATAGTTCTATAGCTAAGTAGGGTTTATTCCATCAAAAGTCCATTAATATTGAGAAATTTTTTAAGAGCTCATATCTTAGAAATAAAATTTGATTACATTGAATATCAATGCATTCCATGACATCTAAATAAATTAAGATATTCATTATCTAACTATGTATTTGATTGACATTTGTGAATTTTGTAAAAAAAACCCATAATATGAATCATTGTACAAAGGTAAATAACCCAAATAAAAATAGATAGATCTCCCTAGATAAGTTTGAAAAAGAGTTTATAAATAAAAAAAAATTCAAGACACATGAGGCTATTAACCATTTATTATGCCAATACCATCAGAACATAAAAAACCAGTCTAAATTCCTAAACCCTAGAAATGATGCTCATGGTAATAGACTACGCCCCTGGAAACATGCCTAAGTAACTTTCCTAGCTATGAAAACACACCCACTATATGCCTTTGGTAGAGAAGGAGTACATCATCAACCCCAAAGTCTATACTACCCTAGGTAAGTCCCTCCAGGTTCGCTCCAACTCTGAAAGTGTGTCAACGGTCTCTAAGTTATGTTCTCCAATCTTTACCTATTTTTAGCCTTGCCTTTGAGTAGGGTGCATCCTGGCTAGTCTAATTGGTACAATATCTACATGATAATCAAAATTTAGTCTTGATACACTTAAAAAAAATGTTTAAAGAAAAAAACAGATATGTCTACCTGACTCATCCCACTGCATTCCTAATGGAAGGACTAGATATGGATCTCTTGATAGTCCTTAATCATGATGATTTTCCAACGAAGCCATCTAAATAAAGAGGGAATGAATGACATCATTTGGCCACCATCATGGCTTGTCATTAGGTAAACCTATCTCCTCATACATGGATCACTTGGTGTAGGAGCATCCACATATTTCCTCTAAGACTAGAACAATGGTACCCTTTCTAAGAAGAGAGATACGAATTCAGAGCCATATCCATACATAATCAACTGACTAGTTTTTCACCTATTCAATTTTTCTTTCATGTTGATCAAAAACCCCTCACACTAGTTAAACACTTTGGGCTCCATGCATTCAATAGTGTATTCCATCTGAGACTTTGTCGCTACTTGAGGAGTTGCGCTCCCAAGCACTCGAGGAATGGTAAATAGGATAGTTTTCAAGCATAGGTATTGTACATACTTCATCTCAATATTTCCACTACTTGTCTTACGACATCCTCAGACACAATACTTAGAAATATAATAGTCGGTGGATTCACCTCCACCACAATGGCTAGATAAAAAAAAACTCACTCCTCTCCTTGATAATCGAGTCAGAAAATAAATGTCCTTTATTTTCACTGTAACAGACTGTGAAAAAATTTGAAAGTGTTATTCATTGACATTCAATTCCCTTACTAAGAAATCCAATAGCTCTAATTGATCTCTCATTCCAGGAGTTAAGAAGAATTTTTCCAAACTACATCGTCGAAGTGCCAACATAGTGTTTGGGTCATTTTTCTCTATGAAATCTAAATTTCATGTTCTCTTTCCCTCCATTTGACCACCATGATGGATTATAACCTTGTTAAAATAAAAGGGGAAAATATTAGATCACAAGCATTTAAAAAGTTTGAAGAGATTTCTTGAGAAATTTTCAAAAGATCGTGTTCTCCACCCATCATTATTTTTCTCTTCGCTTAAAAATGGGGTGAAAATACGACATATATTCATTGGCTATTTGACTCATTGTTGTCCGCTATCTGACACATTGAAGTCATATTTTTTTTCGTTGGGATTTGTCAAATATTCGACCCTTTATTAAGCATCAGATATTTGATGGGACTAACGTCGAATATCCAACACCAAAGATGACCAATAGGCAGATATGCGACGGGATAAACATAAAATATTCACATCCATATATGCTAAAATATATGACGCCTTGATGTTAGATATTCAAATTCATACGAGTCTAGTCGGAAGGGATCCAACAGTTTGTGTCGTCCATATCGAGTTGTTTGTCCGACGGTTGAGCGTCGGATAATCAACGTTATAATAAGTTTTGTGCGACGAGAGTGTTATGGCACTGATGTTGGATGTTCAATGCCATATTAGTCTATTTGGACAAGGTCCAATGGTTTCAACCATCGGATAATTGACATTATAAAAATTTTGTACCACGGGAGTGTTATGGCATTGATGCATTGTTTCGTTGGTACAACGTCGGATATTCAACAATTTTTTTTGTCATATAGGAGTCAGATATTCAACAGTTTCCACTTAACATCTAATATCCTATGTGTGCCTAAGCATGAAATATATATATATAATTTGATTTGGGTCATTCTTAGATCTAGCAAGAGTCAGTATAAATATTTTATTCCCTTTGATGAATCACATATCCCAAAACATTCTACATGCAAGGCACATCACATCAGTTCAATCCAATCACATCATCAACAATATGATGACCAAGAGAATCATAGTACAGCTATGTGGTAACCAATCCCACACCAGACAGTCCATAATATAGCAGTGAACAATTCGTCGAAATTCAACGGCTGAGTAAACAAGACGTTACATATGTCAATGAATAAATGGTATGTGCAACCATATTAGCAACAATGTTCTCGTACGATGGATATGGAGAATAGTTAAGACAAGAAAGGTAACCTAAACCACAAGAAAGGATATGTAAGACAAATATGGAACATGGCTCGCCAAATTGCAAGGATAGATATTTTCAAATTAATGTACGAGGCACTTTCCTACCAATATTATATTAAGAAGAAAATCAAACAAGAATCAAATTATTATAAAGAACCAAATATTTAAGATAAAATAAGAAAAAAAAAACATATAAGTGAAGGCAAGCCAACAATGCCTTATAGCCTAATCCTTGTTAAGTCAATATGGTTCTATTCACCTAAAAGTTTGTGTATGTTTAGTAAGGGAGAAACCAATATCAAGGACTCAATCCAAAATTTTGACCTCAATCTATTCATTGGGTTTTTCATGTCTTTTGTTGGTACCCAAGTTTTCTATGTAGTTGACCTCATCCTTGATGTGTTTAAAAAAGTGTTGTTGGTAAGTGGTAGCAACAACCATAACATTAGCTTTGGCTGGAGTTTATTATTTATGGTTGATAGAAAATTAAGGGCCACCTACCTACATGTCTTGTTTCCATTTGGTCCCTTTCTTGATGGTTTTAGTTTAAGGACCGTATTTAGGATTCATCATCCTAGTTTCAATATATGTGACAATCCAATGATAAGGAAATATACTTTATGAAACAAATATAGTCCACTAAAATAGGGAAAATTTCTTCAAAAAATGAACAGACCACACCAATGCAGTGGTGGGCATTGGTGTGTCTTATAGGTTTGTGCCTAAAAATATTGTAACTATGAGGATTAGTGTCTCATGTAGGTTGGTTCCTACAAAGTATCAAATGGGATTGGTGTCACCTATACATTGGAACTTACAAAGTAGCAAAGAGAATTGGTGCCTCTTGTAGGTTGGTGACTACAAAGAAACATAGGTGATTGATGTCTCTTGTAGGTTGGTTCATATAAAGCAATAGAGGGGATTGGTGTCTCCTATAGGTTAGTTCCTACAAACCAGCATAGGGGATTGGTGCACATGTAGGTCGATGCCTACAAATTTATGTAATAGTAGGTTGATTCCTACAGAATCTTTCATATAAAGATATTTTGTGGTTTTCTTTCGTAAGGGTTTATATGTATATCTTGTTTTACTTGTTTAGTTCAATGGATTTATGTTTTATGATATTATAATGCTTAAATAAGAACAAAAATTCATTATATCGATTCACCCTCACTCTAAATATATCTAGTAATTTGTTCCATGTAGATTTCTTATTGTATATCCCCATGAAATAAGGAATATTTAACATCCATATGATGTACCTCCCATCCATGTGAGGTAATAAGGGCTAGAACAAGATGGATGGAATTCATTTTGGAATATGGAAAGGTTTCTTTTTATTTAATACCTTCAACTTGAAATAATACTTTAGCAACTAACCAAGCCTTATGTCTTTCAACATTTCCATCTGGTACATGCTTAGTTCTATGCACCCATTTACCTCTGACAATTTTTATTCCTTTTGTAAAAGTTACAAGTTCCCAAGTGTTTTTCATCATCAAGGAAGGATATTCTTCATTCATTATTCTTTCCCAATATGGATTTCCTAAAGCTTATGAAAATGATTCTAGATCATGACTCTTTGAATCTTGACCCAAAATAGAGGAGGCATGATAGGACCAAGAGTGAGTATGCCATCAATATGTAGGATCACTAGCAAGGTCACTAGTTGCTTTTCATATTGAATGAACCCATAAAGAAAACAGTGGTGGTAGTGCAGGTTCGTATTAAATGAACTCATCTTGAGGAAGGTGAGCAGGTGGAGGTGGATTTCCATCCTCATTTTCATCATTTGAAGAAGAAACCAAAATGAAATAGAAGGTGGCACAAATGTTGAAGATGGATTGTAGGTTAAAGAGGGCACAAAAGCCAAATTACAAATAGAAGTAGAAGTTTCCCCATGTGGTCATGGATGTTTATGATAAATATCATTTTTACTCACAAGGTTTTCCTATAAGATCACTTTTAGAAATAAATTAATCTATAAAGTGACCCACATTTATTTAAAAGATGAGAATCAATTTTAAAATGAAGTTACTTTATAAATGAGAGTTGCATGCAAAAAAATATAAAAAAAATGTTAAATTTATTTTATAGTGATTCACTTTTATAATGTACGTGAAATGCACTTTGCAAAAAAGTAATGAAATAACTTAATTTTGCATGAAATTTTTCAAAAATCAACTTACAAAGATATTTGAACTTGGGACATTTTAGTAAATAAAGTAACTTTCAACCAAGTGAGCCAGTGCAAAACACATACCAATAGTAATGAAGGAGGATAAGGATATTTTTGTTGTTGTTGTTGTTTTTGTTGTTATTTGTATTGTTGTATTTATTTCTTTTGTTATTATTGCTTTGCCTCAAAGTGAATGCTTACCCTATAAAAGTGATCATCCAAAAACAAATAATAGTTTGAAAAAAAAATCAAAACTCAACAACAATGGGATTGGATATCAGTTATCTTACCTAGAAAATGCAAGTTCCCTTTATGTTTCTAATGTTGAATGGTATTTTCATTGATTCCAACATTTTTTTTATTTCTCTTAATGTTTGTTTATGGACTACATTAATTGGGAAATCCACTGCTCTAGAATGCCTGGAGGGATTAGGGGCTCCTGTAGCGTGGCCATGATGCCCCACCTTCTATGAAGAAATTTATAGGGAAGATAAATGTTCTTGGGTTCAAGACCATCTTCATTTTATTATCCCCATAATCTCATTTCCAACGATAGGTGGCACGCCTCACAAATCCTCATAGTTGAGGAGATATGGCTGATCAAAGTTAGTGGCCCGAAAGTGTGGTCAGGGTCCTCAATCAAGATGATGAAAGACAGTTTAATGACTTGTAAAATTTTTGGTTTGTTGATTGATTAAACTTGTAAATAATACTTACATATTTTGGATAATAAATATTAGCCTTTCAGTTTCCCAACATGTCATTCTTTCATCATCATTAAGTTGGCCTCAAAGAGAAAATAAATTTTTGCTCAATTTCTCTTTTTTGAAAACTAAAATTTAAAAAAAAAATTGAGGTTGGCTCCATAACAGTTGCCCAGGTCGACCCCTCTAGAATCCTCCATTAAATGTATATATATTTATAGCTCGTCTTCACTCTAATGTAACAATTTAATACATATATTTTAGACATATTCTCAATGGTTTTGGTGGTCTTGAGTATCCACACCCAACTAAAGGAGAAGGTCGAATTTGGAGAGGGTTTAGGATTAATTTCTTTGTATTTTCATTACTGGGTTTTCATTATGGTTATGAGGAATATCTTAAGTATTATATAAGCCATTTTCATGGGTTACTAAGTCCATGTATGAGGACTAATATCAAACCCCTTTATGGCAATATATTGAGGCCTATTTGACCCTATTTGGGAAACCCTCACATCGTTCAAAGTGTAAATCCATGGGTCAATTCATAACAATTTTGTGGGAAATTTCTGAGGTTGTTTTTGACCTAATGCTTTCTCCTACTCACACATGTTTTGAAGCTTGAATTTGAAGGAAATTTTTGGATTTGCTAAATTTATACCTTGAGGTTCAGATCTACTTCCTTAGGCCTAATATGAGTATATTCATGAGGCCATTTTCTGACTATTCATAGAATTAAGGGAATTTTGAGGTCTAAAATGGGCCTCCTAACGAAATTATAAAATAATAGTGGAAATAATAAAATAAGATTTGATGACATCATCAAATTTTAGAGTGAAAAAAGAAAAAACTACTCTTTCAACTCATATTTTCAACTTATCTCCCAAAGTTTTTACTCCAATTTTGAGTGAGAGTACTCGTTGGATGAAAAATTTAATTCCTCATCAAAGGATTACCCATGTTGCATACTTTCGATAGACCCTGCTACACTAAAATTGAGAAATACATGAAAAATGTGATTGCAATCACGTTGTTTCATGTATTTCTCATTTTTTTCATAGCAGGGTCCATCGAAAGTATGGAACATGGGTACTCCTTGGATGAAGAATTAAATTTTACATCCAACGAGTACTCCCACTTGAAATTTGAGTAAAAAATCTGGGAGATAAGTTGAAAATACAAGTTGAAAAAATAGTTTTATTATTTTAATATTATTTAATATTTTTACCCTTTTACTTAAAATGGTGAATCATCCCCCATGGTTGACATCATCATCTTGAATCCTATTGGTTCTTATAAATTTTATTTTGGTTGTACATTTTTCTTAGGAGGCCTATTTTAAACCTCAAAATTCCCCTAATGATTATTGTAGGCAACTTTAAGTTCTACTCAATATTATTGTGACATGTTCTGAGGACCCTTTTTGTGGAAGAACTTCTATAGCATAAGCTACTATTTGTAGCCTCACTGAGGAAAAAATTTTGGCCTTTTTTAAAGTTGGTTCTAAATCATACCTATGCCATCTGTTAAGGACATTTTTTGTTGATAATTTCAAGATATCTATAGTAGTTTTTTTGGTATTTCTAAGATAATTTTTAAGCCCTAATGGAAGCCCTTCTAAGGTATTCTTTGTTGATTTCCTAAGGCATATTTATGATCATACATTAGATAATTTTTTAGGTATAAAATGGACCTCCTAAGGAATATTATAAAATAATAGTGGAAATAATAAAATAAGATTAGATTACCTCATCAAATTTTGGAGGGAAAAAAGGAAAAACTAATTTTTCAACTCATATTTTCAACTTACCTCCCCACATTTTTACTAAAATTTCAAGCATGATCAGTTGTTAGATGTAGAATTTAATTACTCATCCAAGGATTGCCCATGTTTCATACTTTCAATGGACCCTGCTAGATCAAAAATGACAAATACATGAAAAAATGTTATTGCAATCACATGTCTTCATGTATTTATCATTTTTTGTGTATAAGGGTCTATCAAAGTATGCAACATGGGTACTCCTTGGATGAGGAATTAAATCTGCATCCAACGATTTCTCCCACTCAAAATTTGAGTAAAATTGTGGGGAGATAAATTGAAAATACAAGTTGAAAAAGTAGTTTTTTTTTTTTTTTAACTCCAAAAATGGTGAATCATCCCCCATGGTTGAAATCATCATCTTGAATCTTATTAGTTCTTATAAATTTGATTTTTTTTGTACATTTTTGTTTTGAGGCCCATTTTTTACCTCAGATTTTCTCTAATGGCTCTTTGTGGGATGTATTTTGATGCTCATATCTATTTCTTATTTGGGATAATCTAGAGTGTTATGTGGGTTGATACAAACCTATTTTGTGACTCTCCTAAAACAAAATTTATGAAGCATGTCAAGGACCCATTTTTTGAGGTAGTAGTCAAGGTTAGTTTTTGATATTTCATCAAGGCCACTTACGGATAAATTCATATTGTGAATTCAAGATATGAGGCATGTTGATCATTTGAAATCATTGAAGACCTAATTCGGAAGCCTTTCAGTGAGGATTTTAGTTCTTTTTTGAGGCAACACTTTAGGGTTTTCTTAGGCCTATTTTCATTTTTCCTAAGGCTTTTGGATAACACTCTCATGGAAGAATTTTTACAGGTCATTTTCAGAAGAAATTCTAGGCCATTTTTAAATCCATTGAAGGCTATAAAAGGTGGATTTTTCTACAACATTGGAAACCGAGATATGAAGTCAAGGAATACCATAGACCAATTAAGGTCTATGTTGAAGGAAAAAACTCTTAATATCAGTACCATCAGTGCTATTACATTGAATAAATGAAAGGGAAAGACTTACTTTGGGACATCTCCAAGTTGGAATCTAAAACACATTGTGACAAGGAAAGAAATTTTTTTCTAAGGCATTTTGAATAATTACTTAAATGTTGATCTGATAAGTTGTTTTAAAGTGTATTCCTCTAAGATTATTTCAAATTGTTGAAGGTTGATTTTTGACAAGAGTTTTTATGTCTAATCAAAGACCATATAAGGGTTTGTACCAGAGAGTTAAATATTGGACATGTTGTTTGATGGAATTAGTGGCATATTCAAATGTTAAAATATGAATAAAGACATCCTCAAGGGAAGAAGAAATAAGTGGTGGAGAAAGCATGAATATTGAATTAAGATAATCTCTTAGTCTTCCATTTGTATCTATCATTGAAATTTATAGTAAGATTATTATAGCTGGCATTTATTGATGAAGTGAAATCCTTGTATTATCATTGTTGATGTATTGATTAAGGTTAAGGATATGTTGTTTTGGTTTGCATGTTTGATTCATGGATGGCTAATTGATGAGAAAATTTGTTTTGGTTGATTCTAGGGTTTTGTAGTAGATTCTATGAGCAAAGAAGTTATATGTACTAAATTGTATTATAGATATTATTGAGCACTAATAAAGAGGATGTAGAGATATGTATTTTTAAACAAGAATGGGTTGATGGTCAAAGTAAAATGATGACATGTTATTGCTGTTAGGGTTCTGTCATTGATAGGAGAAAAAGAGTACATTTGATCAATGTTATGCTACTTCAAGTATGAATTTTTCTTGGATACATTTGTTCTTGTAGTGTTTTTGAGCTTTATGACACTTTCTAGTGAGAATACGATGAAATTTATGAGCTAGGGTTTTCATGTTGAGTAGTGATACTTTGTCTGTATGAGATGACAAGGAAGAATGGTTTGATGAGCAGGTTATTTCTTCAATGAGTTTGATTCTCTATTGTTATGGTTTTTCAAAAGATATACATGTTAAGTAGCATTGAATCCAATTGTTGAAGTTGGGGTTTGATCTTTTAAGTAGAGGAAGATGTTGTTGTTGTTGACAAGTTTGTATCAGTATTGTAGATTGAAAAAGTTAGTGGTGCTAAGGAAAGTTGGACTTTGCAATGCATTGGAGCATCCTTCCATTTGGATTCAGTAAACTAGGGTGTTGGAGCTGATAAAACCATGGTGTTGGAGCATCCTTCTAGTTGGAGATGTTAAATCATAGTGTTGGAGCATCCTTTTAGTTGGAGCTAATAAACCAAGAGGTTGGAGCCTCCTCCTAGTTGTCGTTGGAAAAGCTTGGAAGTTTGAGCTTCTTGTTGATGTAAGCTTTAAAGGCATGTATTAAAAGCATTTGGTGTTTTTTCTCCCCGAAGGGTTTCCACTTAAAAATATCTTGTGCTTTGTATTTGATGTTATGCATTGTTGAATGGTGTTGTTGATTTATGTTTTGATTTATGATAATAATAATTAATACTCTGTGAAGTTAAAATTAACTAATTAAAGTGAAATATTGATTCACCCCCCTCTTATTATTTCCAACATTTGATTTTCCAATATTGCACAATGTGCATAGAAAAGAGCATATGTAGTCAAGAAAACACTTTTCTCTCTATATTATATTTGCTAAGACCACAAAAAGTGTAAGAAAAACAACACATATATGTTGAAAAGAGTATGACATAGATAATATAAATAGAAAACAAAAAAAATGAACCTTAAAAAAAATTAAAAATAATGTAGTCATACTATATACCTATATATTTAACGAAAAATGTTGTATCTCGAGGAAATGGGCACATTTTCAAATGAAATGAAAGGAAATATTAACTAAAAATAATGCTCTCAATGCAATAGAACAATATTTTCATGTCAAAAATGTACATTAGCAATAGATCTCATAAATTGGGCAACATGAGCTCAAGGGTTTGATCATTAATTGGAGCATATCTTCAAACAAGCTCTAATACCATGTTCAGGAAAATAGGGTATTCCATATAAGATGAAAATTTTAAGTAACGGTTCATAAAAAAATATCAAATATCATAACGTAGTATTTTTATGAGGTTAAAACCGTTTAAGAGGGAAATGATCCACGACCCCTGTTAACATAGCCACTTCAAGAAATTTTGTTAGTGTAAAAGAAAAAATATTACATAAAATTCTCACAATCAATCATTAGCCATGACACTCCATGATTTTTAAATAGATATCATGTACCAATCAGGTATTAATCCGCACATAGATAGCCATCAATATTGAGGATAATATGAGTCGTCGGATAATTCTATGTCTAGAACATATCATCACTATGGAATTATGATGCAACAAATGCATACTAAAGAAACAAATTATTATTTAATGGATACAATAGACCAGTTTGAACTCAACTAATTCCTAAGTGTATAAATATATTAACACTCACAATCTAATAGGTGCATGTATTGTTGATATGGTAGGATTTTAAAACTTGAAAATAATCTAATGGTGGCCCCCCATAAAGGCAAAATAATGTGAGTGTGAATAAGTCATTTGATGTCAAACTGAGCCTAATTGCATGCCAACAAGACTGGCGAGAAATTTAATCTCTTAAATTGATGTACATTAAATTATCTATGGGGATTTTGTAAACTGATGAGATGTCAAAAAATATATATGGAAAAGAAGACTCGATTGGTCTTTAATCAACAATTGATAAGTAAAATCACATTATTCTAAAAAACATAAACTAAAACCAAACCCTTGGAGAACTATCGGTCTGAGTCTTATGGTATCTTGCAATTCCTAGTGAATCCTTGCATTTCTAACTCTCCATGTAGGGCCCTGAAAATCACTCCACATGAAAATACAATAATCTAGAAAGTGGAGAAATTAACTACTAGATCAAAATAAAAATAAAAAACAAGGACTAAAAGTTGCAGGAACATAAAGTAAAAATACTCAAACCTAATCTAAATATGCAAAAAACACATTAAATGAAAACTACCATAACTATATACTTTTCAAGTGCATCCCAAGATAGGGGGCCCTTCCTGGATTGGAGCACTAAAATATTATACAACACAGAGACTAATCAGTATCAGAACAATTTCACTGATTAACTCGAAATCACAGATTACATGTTCAGAAAATATTCTAGAACATTACCGCTATAACAAAATCAATATCCTTCTTACCTCCTTAACTAAATTTTAAGTGTCACTTTTGTTTAATTATGTAAAAATTCTTCTTGGACATATCTAAGATCTTTGATCCTAAAATCATGGATCTTCCAACCAACTACTACTGCCATAATAGATTACATCATTACACCAATATTATCTTATGCAGAAATAGAAGATTTAAATCCATGTTTGGAATTCTACTAAAGCATCACAAAATCGTGACTAACAATTATGTATTATAATAAGTCAAATTTCATGTTTTGTTTGGGCCCAACAACCGCGTGGATAAGATAGGATCCATAAATATAAAACTCATGTCTTGATTTACGTTAACTTAGCACATAAATATGTCCACCGAAAGTCACACTATTGAGGGGTACCTATAGGTGCATAACTACCAAAATGGTGTTTCTACAGGAAGAGTTTGTTCGGACTTCTAGTAACTCAATTGCTTCTAGAATTTCGGTTGGATCAACATAAAATGTGCACTTCGAGTAACTTGGCCATTCTAAACTTCCAGTATTTGGATTGTTTTGTTATTTTTGTAATTAGAGTGACACCTGATAACCTTGGAGACTACATAGAAACAATAGGAACTATGCTAGGAAAACCATCATTAGTAATAAATAAAACACTATCCATTTTAATCTATTAAAAATAAAGTAAAATGATAATAATTAACTACTTGATAATTATTGTATTTACTATGACACATTTATGGAGAAGCCTCATGAGGAGGGTAACGAATGGGTGAAAATGTGTTTTAAAATGAGCAATAAGGGGTGCTTTAAATGGATAAAATAATGGAAAATTGACAACCCAAAATCTCCCCGATTCCTAGATATTTGCATGTCTTCTTATCATCATGGTATAGTCTTCTTATAATAATTTCATAAACTCTCAACAAATTAAAGAGTTTCATGTTGATTTTTTCTTCTTCTTTTTTACCTCACATTTTACCATTTGAAATTACCACCCATGTTGATGAAGAGACTAGTTCCATTAAGTTGATCCAAGACAGAATTTTGAGTGATAAAGTTGATTGTTGTGCTAAAATGTTAATTTATTGAGGTTCATTGTTGTGTTTATATTGAGACCAAATATGATAAAGGCCATCGTTGAAGGTCTGGAAAATATAGGTGGAGAAAATTAAATGTGCTTGGAAGCTCTAATTTTTCGGCATTATGATTGCATGTGTTGTCCTTAATGGCAACCCACTTTTAAAATACCAAGTATATCGGTTCTAGATAAGCTCAAAGGTGACAAAGTGATGGAACAGAGTGTCAGAATGATGGAACATAATTTTTATAGATCATAATCAGAAGATGTATAAATTACATATTTGAGGAACTATACGCGATTTGGTAGAGGAAAAATCGTGTATGATCTAGTGCTCTAGTTATATAATACCAGGGGTCCTTTACCATGGTATTACACCACATTATTGAACATAGAAATGGTTATTTGATCCCGTCCAAGAATACCATCCACACTTGTGTGGTTTTGGCTCATGGTATTCGCTATACACGAGTTGGTAGTGAGCAAAGTCGTGTATGATCTAGTGCTATAAGTATATAGTACTAGGGGTCCTTTACCATGGTATTAGCCCAAAATATTAAGTGTAGTAATTATTATTTGATCCCTTCCAAGAATACCATCGACACTTGTGTGTTTTTAGCTCATGGTATTGGCTAAGGCTCACATTATATAAGGAGGTGAAGATCATAATGCTAAGAGTGGATGAGTATGTGAATTGAATGAATACTTCAATGTGAAGTATATATGCATGGAATGGGCTATAATAAATAGATATATCTGATATTATGATGCACTCATGAATACAATAATGGATTAGGCTATCTAGACGTGAAATGACTATTATTTGCATGATATGTTTATGAGTTGTTTAGATATGTGGTCTGGTGCATGATTGTTGAAGTGAAGGGTATGATCGATGTCAATTTGTAGTTCTGAAGTGTTACATAATCCTGAATTATTTACAGATCTATACGCAAGTACGTCACGTTGAAGGCGCGTATACACGCGGGTTCAGCTTTGCAAAAGCACATATGCAAGCTAGGGCTTTTCTGGAGAATTCCAAAGGAAATGTCTAGTCAGTTTTGTTATATTTATGCTTTCTATCAATGATGTCTTGATATAGATATGGGTTGTTTGAGTATTGATTATGCTACTACTTGATTGCATATAAATATTAGTGATTTTTTGATTGAAAAACAATGGATGCCACTGACTTTATGAGGGATTTGTAAATCTAAAAAAATATGTCTAAATATCTCTGATCTATTCTAAGTCTGGTCAGAACTCTAATATTGGTATATTAATATCCATATGGAGGTTTCTCCACATAAAAGTGTGTATACACGCAAGTTGTCGTAATTAAAGTAGCGTATACATTTGTTTTATGAATGATCAAGGTTGCACCTGATTCTGTGTGTTGATGCAGAAGCATGGATTTTGTTTTGTGGTCTGGTTACGGTGATCTCACTGATCTGTTCAAATTTCGTTGATGGTTGTTTATGTTAATCTACAAGTTGTGTTGAAATAAATGTTGTTGGACCCAATGTGAAAATTTATGAAACGTGGTCTGCAGTGGTTTTGAGGGTCAGAGCCTTTAGTGTGTAACTTCAAGCTTCCTGTCAGTAGGAGATGGTGATCAGATCAAGGGCTTGGAGCTCCCTTATAGTAGTGGTTGGTAAACAAGATTTGGGGGTTGGAGCTCCCTTCCAGTAGTAGCTAGAGAATGAGAGCAGGTCGCAGCTTTCTCCAGGTGGGTTCCTATGTGCTGGTATAAGTCTGTGCCAGGACAAGAATGTAAGCAGTTTTCTGTATAATAAATATTGAAGATAGAGACGACAACAACGGTGGTTTTCTCTCGACTTGGGTTTCCACCTTAAATCCTGGTTTTCATGTTTTTTTCTTATGTGTGATGATTTATTATGTTCTTAATGCATATTTTTACTACTTACTAAATTTCTGATGAATAAATGATAAACTAGGCTAAATAAATTATCTTCAAATATTTATCTGAATAATAAGTTCTTTGTGCATATGCAAGTGTCCTTACATAAAGTTGTGTACATATGCTAATTGGCTTAATTAAATTTTCATATAGAAATAAATAAAATAAAGAAAAGTATTGTGAGTTTTAAATACTGATCCCACCCCCGCCCCCTGATCAGTATTTTTCCCAACAATTGGTATCAAAGCAGGTCCTTTTGAAGAATATTTATCACTAGAACGAAGATATACCAAGATGAGAAATCAAGATGGAACAACATCTTTCAGACCACCACTCTTCAATGGAAAAAATTTAATATTCTATAAGACAAGAACAAGACCCTATCTTCAATCTCTTGGAGCAGATGTTTGGGAATATGTTAAAGTAGGTTACCAATATCTAGTTGCAGTTCCCACAGATCGAGCGGCAAAGAAGAACTATGAAACCAATGTGAAAGTTTTCAATGCATTATTGGAAAACCTGACCAAATCAGAAATTTTCAAGGTTATGCAGTTAGATACAACAAAGGAGATATGGGACAAAATCATTCTAAGCTATGAAGGTGATGCCAAGGTAAAAAGTGTTAAAATCCAATCTCTCATAATTCAATATGAAAATCTCATAATGCATAATGATGAAATTATTGCTAGTTTCTTTCTACATCTAGATGAGATCGTAAATCGTATGAGAAACATGGATGAAGACATAAAAGACACAACTTTAGTAGAGAAAATATTAAGAACTCTAACTCTTAAATTCAAGTCAAAATTTTTTTTTATTGAAGAGAAGAAGGATCTGTAGACTCTTTTTGTTGTTCAACTTCATGGGATCCTAACTACTTTTGAAATGAGAAAAGGAGGTGTGTCTGAAGTCAGACAAGCCGCATTTAAAGCTACTATGAAAGGAAAGGAAAAGGAAGAACAAAAGGAATCAAGGTATGTATCAAAATAAGATGAGTTAAAGTTTGTAAAGAAACTTCAACTTGGCACTGGAAGGTTCAGAGGTAAGCTTCCTTTAAAAAAAATTGTTTGTGGAAGAGTCGGTCATTATCCTACTAAATGTCCTCATAAGGATAATCATGATAAGGAAAAGGATATAGAAAAAGGTAATAGGAGACATTTTGATAATATAAAAATTTACTATACTCATGAAGATAGTGATGGCTTGTCAAATAGTGAAGAAGGAGAATCTGATCAAGATCTTAAACTACTCATGGCATTTGAAAAGGACACTAATGAGGCTAAGGATAATTTTATGGATGCTTTAGAAGAAAATGATTTCATTGAATAAATCACTCAACTAAAAATATGCTTGGAAGAAAAGAAAATAGCCATAGATACTCTAAAGAATCAAATCATATAATAGGAGAAGCGTAATGAGAAGTTAGAATGTGAAATAGTAAGCCTAAGAAAGGAACTTGAGAAAGTAAAAACTCTAAATCTTATATTCTCTAAAGGATCTTAAACCTTAGATGAAATTATCAAGGTTCAACGCTCTCCTCTTATGAAGACAGGGCTTGGATACATTGGTGAATCTTATCAGACATAAAAATCCTTAACCATAAGCTATCTAAATGCAGCAACAGCCAATCAGCAAAGTTTCATCACTCAGTAGAAGAACAAAGAAAATTCTCAGGTAAAGCATGTTCATTCTAATTCAAGGATGAAAAATAACAGAATCATCAGTAAAAAGTTAAACAACACTAGAAGGTTCTATGATGACGAGAATTTCTTCTTTTATGGATAGTGTTTCTCATGTCATAATTTTGGTCTCAAAGTTTCTCAATGTGTTGCATACAAAACCATCATGACCAAAGAAGCAAGAAAACAAAAAAATTAGACAAAACAAAGAAGAATACTTATAAAAAAAATTCTGTTGTTCAAGATGAAATTGGATGTTCATTTTGCAATAACTTTGGACATGATGATTCTGAATGCAAGAGCAAACTACAGCCGTAAGAAAAAATATCCACAAATTCTAAGGTATGGAGAAGGAAGGAATTATAATTCAAAAGTTTTGGCATAGCTTGCTTTATTTGTGGAAGGAGAAGAAAATCAATGGTACATTGATAGTAGATGTTCAAAACACATGACAGGTGATAAAGACAAACTTATTTCATACAATACATTAGAAAAATAAAAGATATTCACTTTGGGGAATGACTCTCCTGCTGTCGTTAAGGGTAAGGGATTTGTTTTTCTAAAATAAAAGGTTAAAGCTAGTAATGTTATGTATGTTGATGGATTAAAGCATAAATTTTTGAGTGTAAGCCAAATGTGTGACCAACGTAATGAAGTTGTCTTCCGATCAAAATAATGTGTGGTTCGTGAACTTGACATTGGAAAAACCACAATAAAAGGAACAAGAACACCAAGCAATCTGTATATATTGAAAGGTGGCCAAAAACAATGTTATCTAGGCATATCTACAGAAAATTGGTTATGGCACAGAAGATTGGGACATCTGATCTTTTCTAAAATAAGCAAATCAAGCAGGTTCAAATTTGTTCGTGATCTACCCAACATCACTTTACCAGAAAGTACCATATGTAATTCATTCCAATTTAGTAAGAAAACTAGATTTCAATTGAATGCAAAAGAAGGATCACCAAGTAAGCCTCTTGAACTTATACATACTGATTTATGTGGACCTATAAAGAAAAATTCACCTCATGGAGAACAATACTATATCTTATTCATTAATGAATTTTCTAGAATGTGTTGGATTGGTTTATTGAAACACAAATATGAAGCATTTGAAAAATTTAAGGTCTTCAAATATTTGGTTGAAAATGAATTAGACCTAAAAATAAAATGTCTCAGATCTGACCGAGGAGGAGAATACATGTCGAATGAATTCTTTGATTTATGTGAACAATATGGCATAAAAGGACAATTTTCTGTAGCTGGAACTCCACAACAAAATGGTGTGGAAGAAAGAATGAATAGAATAGTTCATAAAATGGTGCATGCTATTCTTGATGAATATTGGACTCGTGACACCTTTTGGGGGGGAAGCTGCACATACCACAGTAAATATTCTCAACAAGGCTCACATTCATGTTAATTATGATAAAACTCCTTATGGACTCTGGTTTGGTAACACTCCCACTATGAAGTACTTTAGATTTTTTGGAAGAAAATGTTTTATCAAAAATAATAATGAAAAATTTGGTAAGTTTGAGCCTAGAGTAGATGAAGGAGTATTTCTTGGTTACTCTTCTAGAATTAAAGGATACAAATGCGACAATGAGACTTCGGATAATGTCTTTATGTTTTGATTGATGAAGCACACATATCTCCCAAAAGGGAAATAACAACAAATGAGGATGATGATGATGAATGCTTTCTCAAATCAAATCACAGTGATATAGAAGAAGAACATAATGAAGCATCAAAAGGAGATACATCAAAGAGAGAAAAGGCTCCATCCAGGTATGTTCAAAAGAATCATCCAAAATCTCAAATTTTGGGAGAAAAGTAATCAGGGGTACAAACAAGAATAACTCTTGTGGTATCTCCTAGTTATCTATCACTATTATACACCATTGAACCACAAAATGCAAATCAAGCTAGTAAAGATTAATTCTTGATTAAGTCCATGAATGAAGAACTCAATCAAATTGAAAATAATAATACTTGGGAATTGGTTCCAAGGCCTCATGATAAAAATTTTATTGGAACAAAATGGATATTCAAAAATAAATTAAATGAAAATAGATATGTAATTAGAAACAAAGCTATACTTGTTTGTAAAGGTTATGCTCAACAAGAAGGTATAGACTTTGAATAAAAAATTGCACTAGTAGCCAGACTTGAAGCCATAAGAATGTTTCTTGCATTTTCAAGTTTTCAACCTTTCAAAGTTTAACAAATGGATGTAAAATTTTCCTTCCTTAATGGAGATCTGTAAGAAGAAGTTTATATAGAACAAACAGAAGGATTCATTCTAGGGAATGATGAAAAACTTGTTTGCGAACTCAAAAAGGCTCTATATGGGCTTAAACAAGCTCCTCAAGCATGGTATTATCATCTTGACAAATATATTCAACAACAAGGCTTCACAAAATGATTTGCAAACAGTAACCTGTACACAAAAATTGAGGTTGACAAACTGTTAATTATTCTTGTTTATGTTGATGACATCATTTTTGGGAGTAATGAAGAATCCATGAGTCAGAAATTTTCTTATGTTATGCAGCAGGAATTTGAAATGCCTTTACTTGGGGAACTAACATATTTTCTTGGTTTACAAGTGCAACAAGAAAAATATGGCATCTTTCTGTCACAAAAAAAATATCTCAAGAAGATTCTAAAAAGATATGGGATGGAAGACAAAAAACCTATGTGCACTCAAATGATGGCCAAATATAACCTTATTTCTCACGATGACTCTCCCATGGTAAACCAAACAGAGCATAGATCTATGATTGGAAGTCTGCTTTATCTAACATGCACTAGACCAGATATCATGCATGCAGTTGGGATTGTTGGACGTTTCCAAGCCAATCCAAAGGAATCACAACTTCAAGCTGTAAAAATAATATTCAAATATCTCCAAGTAACTCACGGCTTTGGTCTATGGTATCCCAAAAATGTTGATCTTAACCTTCATGCTTACACAAATTCATACTGGGCTGGAAATTTTGATGACCGGTAAGCACTAGTGGAGTTGCATTTTTTATGGGGCCCCGATTAGTATCCTGGTTCAGCAAGAAACAAAGTTCCATTTATTTATCTACAGTAAAAGTAGAATATGTGGTTGTTACATCATGTTGCACACAAATTATCTAGATGATGCAAACATCACAATATATTCAAATTAAATTTTCTTCGCCCATCTCCATCCTATGTGATAATACAAGTGTTATTAATATCTCAGAAGATCATGTTATGCACTCCAAAACGAAGCATATTCATATCAAGTATCACTTTTTATGAGAAAAAGTGCTTGAGAAAAATGTTAAATTGGAGTATTTTCCCTCCAAAGAACAAGTTGCTAACATATTTACTAAACCTCTTCCCATAGAAGCATTTGAATATCTCATACATAAACTAGGAGTTGTCTCTACCTCATTTTGTTGCTAAACTTATCTGATTTGTTTTCAAATGAAAATTTAGAAGAATGATTTTGGTACGCAGGTTACTTTACGCATAGTCATGTATATATGTGAGTCTCTCTTCAGAAATTTGCGTATGAATATTTTTTTCATAAAATCAGTGGGTCAGCCTCTAGAACAGAATTTTTCATGTTGCTGATAGATATGGTTTAGCTCTATTGATTAGGTGTTGATGGGTACAATCTGCGGTCATGGTTTTCAAGTTAAATTTTCTTCTTTGATATTTATATGCTTGATGAAGATGATTTGATGAATGGATTGTTGAAAATGTTCAGGTTCCACAGGTTTAGGGGGAGCATTAGCCTTGTTAGGTATAATACATTGTTGGCATTATGCTGCTAAATTTTGTTCGATGATCTCTCTCTATTAAGGTCCTTTGGTATTGGTTATAAATGTCATATCTGTAATTTGATATAAGGGTCATGTTAACACCTATGATGTAAATATTGTCATATTCTATCATGTATGGAAATTTTCAAATATGTAAACCCACTTGGTTGGATAGTTGAGTCAAATATGTAACCCCACTTCATTGGGTGATTGATGTAAGTATGAGTCCTTGGTGATAGGAAAGTTGATAGAGTCATGTCTTTCATTGAAAATATGATTGAAGATTCAGCATGTGTTCAGGGGGAGCATGGTTTGTATAGTACAGAGCATATATACAACACTCTTGTATCTACAACGAAAGAGAAACCTTGTTTAGCATTGGTCTTCCCTCTGCCCTTGATGTTAAAGGGGGAAAGTAATTTGGTGTTTGAATAATACTTATGTTGATGTGTCTATCAGGTATCTACATGTTGTGGTTATCATTTATAGGTTTTGGTGATTAAAAAAAACATGGTAGCCATCAAGTCCAAAGGGGGGGATTGTTGGCATTATGATTGAATGTGTTGTCCTTGATGTAAACCCACTTGTAAAAGACCAAGTATATCATTTATGGATAAGATCAAAGGTGGAAAAGTGATGGAACAGAATGTCATAATGATGGGACAGAATTTTTACATATCAGAATCAGAAGATGGATAAAGTACATATTTGAGGAACTATACACGAGTTGGTAAAGGCAAAAGAGCGTATACAAGTGGTTACAAAGAATAAAAGTTGTGTATTATCTAGTGCTCTAATTATATAATATTAGGGGTCCTTTACCATGGCATTAGCCCATAGTATTGAGCGTAGTAATGGTTATTTGATCCCATCCAAGAATATCATCACCACTTGTGTGGTTTTTGCTCATGGTATTGGCTAAGGCTCACACTATATAAGGAGGTGAAGATCATATTGCTAAGAGTGGATGAGTATGTGAATTGAATGAATTCATCAATATGAAGTATATCTGCATGGAATGGTCTATAATCAATAGATAGATATGATATTATGATACACTCATGAATACAATAATGGATCAGGCTCTCTAGACCTGAAATGACTATGTATTTGCATGATTTGTTTATGATTTGTTTATATCTGTGGTTTGGCGCATGATTTTTGAAGTGAAGTGTATGATATGTGTAAGTTTGTAGTTCTGAAGTGTTGCACAGTCCTAAATTATTTAAAGATCTATACGTGGGTACTTCACATTGAAGGCGTGTATACACGCGGGTTCAGCTTTAGAAAGGCGCGTATGCAAGCTAGGATTTTGCTAGAGAATGTTGAAGAAAATGTCTGATCAGTTTTGTTGTATTTCTTTTGTCTTTCAATGATGTATTCATATATATCTGGGTTGTTTGAGTAATTATTATGTTGCTAGTTGATTGTGTATATATATCAGTGATTGGTTGATTGAAAAATGATGGATGCTATTGACTGTATGAGGACTCTATAAATCTAACAAAATATGTCTGAATATCTCTGATCTATTCTGAGTCTGGTCAAAACTTTAATATTTGTATATTAATATCTATTTGCAGCTTGCTCCATAGAAAAGCATGTATACACGCAGGTTGTCATAAGTAAAGTAGCATATACATTTGTTTTATGAATGATCAGGGTTGTAGTTGATTTTTTGTGTTAATGCAGAAGTTAGGGTTTAGTTCTATGGGATGGTTACAATGATCTCATTGTTCTGTTCAAATTTGGTTGATGGTTGTTTCTGTTGATCTACAAGTTGTGTTCAATTAAAGGCTGTTGGATCCAATGTGAGAATTTATGAAATGTGGTCTGCAGTGGTTCTGAAGGTCATAGCCTTCAGTGTGGAATTCGAAGCTTCGTGCGAGTAGGAACTGGTGATCATATCAGGGGTTGTAGCTCCCTTCCATTAGTGAATGGTAAACAAGATCTGGGGTTTGAAGCTCCCTTCCAGTAGTAGTTAGAGAATGAGAGAAGGTTGCGTCATTCTGCAGGTGGGTACCTGCGTGCTGGTATGAGTCTGCGCCAGTACAAGAATGTAAGTAGTTTTCTATATAATAAATATTGAAGATAGAGATGATAACAATGATGGTTTTCTCCCGACTTGGGTTTCCACCTTAAATCTTGGTGTTCATGTGTGTTTCTTATGTGTGATGATTTATTATGTTCTTAATTCACATGTTTGTTTCTTACTAAATGTCCGGTGAATAAATGATACACTAGGCTAAGTAATGTTTCTGAAGATTTATATGAATAATAAGTTCTCTGGGCATACACAATTTTGCTTACAGAAATATATGTGCATACGTTAGTTGGATTAATTAAAGTCGCTTAGAGAAATCAGTAAAATAAAGAAAAGTATTGTGAGTTTTAAATATTGATTCACCCCCCCCCCCACCCTCTTAATATTTTTCCCAACATAATTCCATGTCCTGAACCCAATTACTATTGTGTCAATATTGATCTATAAGGTGGACTAAAACAAGGCACACTACAGATCATCTTGCAGCCCCATAGTGATATTTCAACTGAGTTGCAGGACTATGTGGTGGTTGTAGGAAAATATATAGGTGCACGAAAAAAATTTGAGGCTTATTTCAAATTTGTTGAGGTCAATCACATGTTGTTTTCTTCCTTAGAGATCTCAAACCACTATTAGAATTGAATATTAATGTTGGGGTTGATCACATGAAATAATTCATACTAGAAAGAAATGAAAACCCCATATCTCTTTTTGGAGAAAATGAAAATGCTAGTTCTTAATGGTGGAATCTTCTACATAATACATGCCATGCCATTGGTCAGTTGCTTCCAGAGTTATCCAATCACTAATGAAGACTAGAAATATGCTCCTCTTACAATTTTCCTACGATCAAAATTTCTACAAAACACCTCATGAGTTACCTTCGTAAATAGTTCATCACTTAAATATCCTAATTATTATAAACAAAAGTGACTTGAATGTTATGGAATACATGATAAACCAGGTATCCATGTCTTTTTCTATCAAATTTTTGTCATTATCCATGTGTGTACAAAAGCCCTCTTATATGAGAAAAGTAAATCACCTATGCTAAGGGTCCCAATTCCATGAAAACCTCTTTATTTTCTAAAATATAAAACTTCAAATAATAATTCTTAAAGGATATTAAATCCATTCTTTGAAATATGATATATGAGGTCTATTATTCGTTCTTCGTAGCTTTACATTTAATGACAGTTGCTTCAAAATTTGACCCAAGGTTGTCTCTTGAAGTGTGTTATATGTGTTCCAATGTGTGTTCTTCATATCTCTTACTCAGCATAGCCTCATTTCCAGTAGGCCTATTTAATACTCCAGTGGGTGTACCTTGGTACCATACAGGAATAACCCCACTGCTAAGAGGCATGTTCAGTACTCTGACGGGTTTACTTGTACTTCATGATACTTCCTTTTATTATTATTTTTCTTTATTTACGTGAAGAATATGTGTGTGTGTGTGTGTGTGTGTGTATTTATATTTATATCACTCAAGAGATTTATAATAATGTATACTACTCATTGGTAATTTTTAGAGTGTAAGGGAGTCAGGTGGTATGAGTGTATTTTATATTTCTAAGCACATAACTCATTATTCAAATTTAGCCCATGGGAGACACTTTTCACAATGTATTAAATCTCAAGTATTTAATGTGTAGTGAAATGAAGAATTTTGGATAATAACTTAAAGTCCCCTCTAGCCAATCATGCTAGAGTTTTCATGAAATCTTATTGAGGTTTTACAGGAATGGTCCACCATCATAGGTTTTTCAACAACACCCCTTAGATTAACTTGGAAAGTTTTGTTGGATAAAAAATTCATAGAGAAATTAGACTTATACCATTGATTCACCTGAAAGTAACATTGTTGCTTGTTACAACCACACCCCCCCCGACCCAACCCCCCACAACTAACTCAGTGGATGATTGTGGAAAAGTGACATGGAGAAGGACTAACCAATCAATAATCATAGCCACTTTACAAAATAATGATGAATTAAGAGTTAATCATACTCTAAAAATTTACCATAGGATCATTTGATGTCAACCCAAACAACAAGCAACGGTGTTCAATCCAATGATGGCATTGGTAAAAGGAGCCACATCAAGTTGTAGAATGTCATATAATAGTACTTGTGCCTCCAGATGTAGCAATTGAATCTTAAGGAGGCATAAATTCAAAAATTATTAATGACTAAGTATTGAAATCGAAAAACACTACAACAGTTTTATTTTATTTTACTTTTATATACTATCCTAACCTACTTTACATGAAGAAAGGAATATATCCTTCAAGTGTATGAGTACTTCCAGTGCAACCATGTGTGTAATAGATATAGAAATGCATTCATACTTAGGTTTGAAATGTAAATTTTAATGTATACCAAAGCATGAAGAACCAACTACTTCATTTGATATGATGGCAAGAGTTTTTGAAGAAGAGAGCAGTGCTCTAGCCTTATGATTATTTGGATCTAGTGCTTGATATAGTTGTAATGCTCTATATTTTCGTGTTCATCAATGAATATTTGTATGTTCTCATTTGTCAAGCCACATGGATCTTCTATTATTTTTTTGACTGGTCTCTTGTGTGCATAAAGTATATAAACATAGGAGTGAAAAAAATTATTCATTCTCAGGTTCCTCTATTTGTTCCTCGTCACATTTTTGGATACTCAAGTGTCCTGATGATAAACATGACAAAAAAAAATTGATAGATGGATCTAAAGGCTTCTTATCATCAGATGTGGTCCATGATTGCTTAACTTTTTTTGGGCCTTCTTCTAGATGTTTCTCATGGAATTTTTGTTCTTCTATTATTTCTCGGAATGTTATTATGTTCCTGATTGTTGTCAAAAAAAATTCATCCTGATATGTAGAGATATTTCTGACTGCCACTATGGCTTGATAAAGTTCTTGGAGTAACATTCTACAAGCTCTTGATCATTCTTGAATCCTTCCTGCTAGTTTTTAATCCACATTTTGCACATGGGTTAGTACATTGGGGTTCTTACAGCACCCTAGAAACTTTGTAAAGAAATAAAATTTAATCAATATCTATCACATACTCATATGCCTTCACATTATTGAGGACTATTGTCACAAGTTACTTGTTCTTTGTGAGTTATCTTCCTCCGCAGTTGATATAATACCAACATCATCTAAATCTAGTGAGGAACAAAACCCATAAAAGTGGATGCGTAGGCTCTTACCTATCTTCTTAGAGTTCCTTCCACTGTGTTTTGGGATGCTCATATGCTACAGGTAAGGAAATCTAATCAAACATCAAACCAACCAAGGCCTAGTTCCTTGGCACCTCCCCAGCACTTCCCAACAATGACAGGACATTTAATTTCTTAAATTTTTATACATTAAATTATCAACCAAGAGCTCGTAAACTGATGACGTGCTCACAAAATATATTCAAAAGAAGACTCAGTTGGTTTTTAATAAATAAAAACTAATTAAAATCACATTTTGCTAAAATTCATAAACCAAAACCAAACTATTGAAGAACTATCAGTGTTATTCCTAGGGTGTCTTGCAATACCCGGTAGATCCTTGGGTTGTTAACTCTCCAGGCAGGGCCCTGAAAATCACTCCACAGGAAAATACATGAATCTGTAAAAAAATTAACTACTAGATCTAAATAAATAAAATAGGAATTAAAAATTACAGAAAAATAATGTAAAAATACTTGAATATGATCAAAATATGCAGAAAATAAATTAAATAACATCTACCAAAACTATCTACTTTGCAAGTGCTTCCAAGGATAGCGGGCCTTCCTAGTTGGGAGAACTGTAGGATTATACAACACAGAGACTAATCAACAACATTATAATTTCATTGATTAACCAGAAATTACAGATTAGAGGGTCATATATTCTTCCATAACACTACCACTATAACAAAATGAGTATCCTTCTTTCCTCCTTAACTAACTTATGAGTTTCATTTCAGTTGAATTACATAAAATTATTCTTGGACATATATAAGGTATTTGACCCTAAAAACATGGATATTATAGCCATCTATAGCTACCAAAATATATTGCAACATTACAACAATATTATCTTATGCAGAAATGGAATATTTAAATCCTTATTTGGAATTTTTTTGAAGCATCAAAAGATCGTGACTAACAGTTCTATGCTATAAAAAGGTAAATTGCATGTTGTTTTTGGGCCCAACAATGACGTGGATAAGAGAGGATCCATATATAGAAAAGTTTTGTATTTATTTACATTGACTTGGCATGGAAAAATCTCAACTAATAGTCACACTATTGATAAGAACTTATAGGTTCATAGCTACTACAATGGTGTGTTTACATGAATAGTGTGTCTACCTGAACAGTGTGTCCCAACTTCTAGTAACTCGATTTATTTCAATAGTTCAGTTTTATGAAGCCAGAACAAAATAGAAGATAATATATATCAACGACTTAGAAATCAGCCTCTCCGAGGGGGAAACCTCCTTTACATTACATAAATGAACAATTCTTGGATGATACAAATGACAAAACCTCCTTTATATATATAAGAGTCGATGGGGTCACAATATAATCCTAGCCGACCTAACAATAATAAAGTAAGGGCACAACAATAGCAATAACAGGGCTACACTAACAACAATAAGGGACTACACTAGTAATATAGGGACCTAAAATGCGCCTCTCCTTCAAAAAATTGTTGTACTCAACGCTTGAGTTGCTCTGGATGCCTCTGTAGAAAATTCTCATCCTCCCATGTGGAATCTTCAATGGGTAAGTTCTTCCACTTTATGAGATACTCTGAAATTGATCGATTTCATAGTTGTTGAGTTCTTGCTTCCATGACTGCTTCAGGTTCCAATATGTTTTTTCCTTCCTCATCAAGTTCTAGAAATATTTTTTGAACTGGAAGTTTATCACCTATGACCTTATTTAAGCATGAAAAATGGAAAATTGGGTGCACTCAAGAAGAAGCAGAAAGCTCCAATTTGTATTCCATAGTACCAACCTTTTGCAACACCTTGTAAGTACCATAGTACTTTGGGAATAATTTATTATCCTTCGTAGCTTCCTTGAGGGGCATTTGTTTCTATGTTTGTAGCCATAAAAATACCCATTCTCCTACATCAAAAATTCTCTCGTTGTGATGTTGATTTGCCTGTTGTTTCATTCGATTTTGTGCCAAATTTAGGTTATCATTTAAGAGTTGGAGAACCTTTTTTTGATGCTCGATGTGATCTTCCACTTCTTGAACCTTATAATTTTATCTTAAATATGATGTAATGGATGGTGGATGATATCCACAAAGTGCCATAAATGGGGTTATTTTTTTTACAGTATGGAAGGAAGTGTTATACCACCATTCAACTAGAGGTGACCACTTGACCCATTGTGTTTTTTTTTTTTATCAAATACAAAAAAATGAAGATATCATTCCAAACATTTGTTCACTATCTCAGTTTTACCATCGGATTGAGGATGATAAGATGAGCTATGAGCTAGTTGAGTACCCAAACAAGAAAATAATTTCATCCAAAAATTTCTAGTGAAAATGGGATCTCTGTCGCTTACAATAATATTTGGGTTTCCATGTAGCTTTTGAATTGTTTCCATAAATGTAGTAGCAATTCTACTTTCTTTAAATGGATGAGATAATGCACAAAAGTGTGCAAACTTGGTAATTCTATCAACTATAACCATGATGAAACTCTTTCCTTCAGACTTCGGTAAACCTATGATAAAATACATTGAAACCTCCTCCCAACGTTGACTTGGAATGAATAAAGGTTGTAGCAAACCCAGGATATTAATTTTCTCAACTTTATTTTGTTGGAAAAAAAAACATCCTGCCATAAACGTTTGAATATCAGATTTAATGCCATCCCAAAAAAATTATTTCTTCACCCTATGGTAAGTTTTTAAAAATTCTGAGTGTCCTTCTAAGGGAAAGGTGTGAAATTCCAAAAGAATCTTTTGTTTTAGTTGGAAATTCTTACAAAGATATAAGCGATCTTTGTACCATAAGGAATAATTTTTCCAACTAAATGTATCAAGTGTACTAGGATCTCGCTACAACTTTTGAATGATTTTCCACACTTCTTCATCATTCTTCCATTCCTCCCATGCTTCAGTTATCCAATCTAATTGGATAATAGAAATGGCACAAATAAATGCTTCCACCTCCGCATACTTTCTTGAGAGTGCATTTGCAACAACATTTAGCTTCCCTTTTTTGTAGATGATTTCAAAGTCATAACCCAAAATATTTGTGACCCATTTTTTCCACTCTTATAAATATTGTCTTTGTTCCAAAAAGTATTTAAGACTATCATTACATGTTTTTAGCTTGAAGTGTCTTCCCATTAGGTAAGGTCGCCATTTCTTTAGTGCATGTAGTATTGCCAACATTTCCTTCTCACAAATAGCTTTATGTAAATACTTTATGTTGATTGGATGGCTTTCAAAAGTAATGGGTCTTCCTTATTGCATTAAAACAACACCAATTCAATTTCTTGAGGCATCACATTCCACAATGAAGGTTTCTATGAAGTCTGGCATAACTAAGACCAGTGCTAGGAAAATTGCCTCTTTAAGATGTTCAAAGGCCTTAGTTGCTTCAGGAGTCCATGAAATTTCATCTTTCTTCAATAATGTTGTTAGAGGTTTTTATATTCTCCCATAATTCTTAAAAAACTTGCAATAATACCCTGTTAACCCAATAAATCCTTGCAACTGCTTTATGGTTGTGGGGACTTTCCATTCCTTAATGTCTTTAATTTTGTTAGGGTCTACCTTAACACCCTCCTAAGATACAATATGACCTAGATATTCCACCTCTTGTACTCCAAAGAAACATTTGGATATTTTTGCATATAATTGTTTCTCCTCCAATAGTTTGAGCACCCTGTAAACATGTTGAACATGATCCTTCCAAGACCTGCTGTAGATTAGTATATCATCAAAAAATACTAACACAAAATTTCTAAGGAAGGGTTTGAAAATAGAATTCATCAACCCTTGAAATGTAGAAGGTGCATTGGTAAGTCCAAAAGGCATGACCAAAAATTCATAATGACCCTCATGAGTTCGAAATGCTGTTTTCAAAATATCTTCAGTCTTCATTCTAATTTGATGATATCCTGAGCAGAGATCCAACTTGGTAAAATAAATTTCTCCATGTAATTCATCTAATAATTCATCAATCACAGGAATGGTAAATTTATCTTTAATAGTGAGCATGTTGAGCTCCCTATAATCTGGACACATACGCCATGATCCATCCTTATTGTGCACCAATACTATTGGAGCAAAGAAAGAACTTTGACTAGGTTGAATTATACCAGCCTCTAACATTTCTGCAATCATATGTTCAATTTCGTTTTTTTGGACATAAGGATATCCTTAAGGCCTGATGTTTTTAGGAACACTTCCTAGAATCAAATGAATAGCATGGTCATGATCACGAATATGTGGGAGTCCTTTGGGAGTTTCAAACACCTTGGAATGATTGTCAAAGACGTTTTGGAGATTTGGAGATATATATTATTTTGATGTTGGAACTTCTAGTGAGCATAATTGTGCAATTACACCTTGTTGTTCTTTCTTCAGAATCTTTGTCATGAAATTAAGCTTATTATCTTTCCTAAATCTCTTGTGATACCCCATAATTCAACTTCCTTTCCTTCCCCAAAAAATTCAAGAAAAGTTCTTGAAAATTAAAATCGATCGTCCCCAAAGATTGTAACCATTGTTCTCCTAGTACAAAATCACCACCTCCCATTGGAATGGAAAGCATTGGACTATTCAATACATATTCCCCCATGTTGATATTATGGCATTTTCCAGAGAAATTTGTAGTTCCTCCATTTGCAACCATCACTTGACAGTCTAGTTCTGGGTATAGGAAGAAATTCAATTCCTTGGCTACCTTATAATGAATACAATTATGGGTACTACCTGAATCAATCAACACTATTACATTTTTCTTCTTGATATGTCCTTCTATCTTGAGAGTTTAAGGAGTGGTAATTCTTGCCAATGCATTAGAAGATATGGTCGAACTCAATTCTTATTTCTCTAGGGTTGGTTCTTGGTTTACATCCTCTTCTTTTAAATTTTATTTTTCATTTTCTTCCTCCTCTTCACAATCTATGTAAAATAATTTCTTCTCAGCACACTTATGACCTTTAGTTTATTTTCTATCACAACTGTAGAAAAGCCCTTTTCCTCTTTTTTCTTCCAATTGTTGTGGTGTCAACCTTGTAGGTTGTGGAAGTGTAGGACTAGAAACACTTCCATATTTATAGATGTGGGTGGTAGGTTTCCTTGTCACCATAATTTTACTTTCAATTTTTCTTGCCAACTTGAATCCCTTCTCCAATGAATCAGGTTCCCAAAGGCAAACCTCTTGTTGGATGTTATCCTTTAAAGTCCCTATGAAGACATCAATCTTGTGTTCCTTTGGAATATCAGTTACCCTTATATTCATTTTTTTTAATTCCTCAATGTGCTCCACCATTGAACCATTTTATTTGAGATTTATCAATTGGCTAAAGAAGGTGTTTCTCTTTGTATTCTCATAATGTGCTATCATTTCCTCTGTAAAAATTTACCAAGTGATTTTTTTTGCGAGAGAAAAGCTATTGATACTATAAAAATGTATTTTGTTCTAAATATAAAGTTGCAATGCATACCTTTTGTGTGTTTTCCACATTTTGGATATCAAAACATTGCTCCATCTGTAGTATTCATGTTATGGGATCCTTGCCATCAAACTTCCTCATATTGATCTTTTGAACATGGTGGGTCTTCAATCCAAAATTAGAGTTTATGAAATCACTATTAACATTTATTTTTTTCACAAAATGAGTTTCCTCTACTACATTTTCAGCATTAGGAATAATTTCTTCTATTAACTTTTTCAAACCCTCCATTTCTACTTTTAGATCATTCTTCATGTCTTCCATGTTCTCTTTTATTTTTTCATCGATCTTAGCTTCCATGTCATCCATATTAAGCCTCCATGCCATTATTAAAACCATCCATCTTAGCTTCCATGCCTTTCTTCAAACCACCCATCTTAACTTCCACACCTTTCTTCAAAACTTCCATTTCATTTTTTGTTACTCTTTGTGAGAGCGAAAGTTGTTGCACTTGGTTTTGTAATTTTGATATAGCATGTTGCACTTCTTCCTCTTCATGAGTCATAATAGAGCCCTCTGAGGGATTGATGGGTGTTGAATTATTTTTAGGGGGGCTTTTTAGAACCCAATACTGATATATATTTTTCAATATGCCCTTGGAATCACTTCAAACTGATTTTTCAAACAAGACTTATGCAATTTGAAAAAAATACACACCTTTTTCTTGCTTTTGATGAGATCAATATTGAAACTCATGTATCTATGCAATTTCTGATCCCCAAGATATTATCTTTCGTTCTTCAGTACTGCTCTAAATCTTATTTCCCATGCCACAAATCTAACCTGATTTGGATTCTTCAAGGAAACGTTATGTCCAATCTCCCACAATGACCTAATTATCGAGTGGTTTAGTAGAGCGAACTTGTACGGCGTGAAATTTATCACTGTTTCCTCCTTTGGCTCTGAAATTGATATACATGAAACTAAAGTTTGTGTAATTTTGACCACTTTTTACAAAATTACAATTCGATGCTCAGAGAGATAGTTATGATGTTTTTCCCAAGGTCACCCCTTTGAGATGAAATTCAGGAACTTGAAAAAATCCTCAATTCCATAGATCATATCTCTGAAATTATTGCAAAAAAATATCTAAAATTTTTACACAAAGTCCCTCAGGATTTCTTCGCAAATGTGTTTTTTTTAGCTTCTGACCCTTTGTAGAAAAAATTTATAGTTAAAATTCCACGATAACCTATTTGAAGTAGCAAAACCCAAGAATCCAAAGCTTTGATACCAAATGTTATGAAACCAGCTCACAAAATAGAAGAAAAGAGAAATCAACGACTTATAAATCAGCCTCTTCGAGGGGGGGAAATCCTTTACATTACATAAATGAACAAGTCTTGGATGATACAAATGTCAAAACCTCCTTTCTATATATAGTAGTCCATGGGGTCACAATATAATCCTAGCTGACCTAATAATAACAAAGTAAGGGCACAACAATAAAAATAGTGGGATTTTATGGGGCACAATCATAACAATATGGGGAATACAGGGGTACAACAATAAAAATAAGGGTGTTACACTAACAATAATAAGGGGCGACCCCCAGATGCAAGTGACAGCAAGAATATGAATGACAATCGCCTCCCCACGCCCATGAGGATGAAGATCTGCAGCGAAGGTCCTCACCCGATGTGGATCATCAAGCCAACAACCATCTGCACAAGATGAATGAGATAAGGCACAATGAAGACACTCTTGGACAATGTCACCCCTCCAGGGTACCTCTCTGTAGCAATCATCATAAATAATTACCTGGAATGATATGCCAATTGGCCATAACTCTTCACTTGAGCCCGCTCATGAAAACGGTTATGGCACGCAGTTGTGTGTGAGGCTCAATCATGATCTTCCCCTTCGCATGTGTCATATTCCTTTTAAAAGGAAGGCCCCTCAACATAAAGATATACACAGTCAGCTCCTTCAATCTTTCTTTTTGATTCTGTTCTTGCCATCCTGCGCACCCAATCTATTGCACAGTCCTCTGCCCAGAGCTGCGCTATGCAAAAATCACCAGGTTGTGATGTATCCAGCCTGCGCATCTTATCCCTGCTCCATATGTCCTTTCGGTCACATAATTCTACGCGCACCCATTTCCTCGCACACCTTGACATGCTTTCCCCCTCATCGTTCCCCATACCCTCTTGTTCTTCTCCCTTGCTTCGATCCTCTCCCCCTACTGAGCATCCCCCCATCTTTGTCGCACCTCTTCTCCAGGAAGCCATGGCACCTAGGCTACGCCAAAGAACCATCTGTGGATGGTAGAGAGGGGCACTCCTAGGTCAGTACCACCGTGGATCGGATAATCACCTCGAGTCCATTAAAGAATCATCCTCAGGCAGTTACACTAGACAAAGCCTCGAACCTGATCAAGAGGAGGAGGCCCTAGTGTAGGCTTCGTAGAGAGGTAGATGTGGACCTTGGAAGTCCACCATTATGCATCAGGTGCACCTCCCGCCTCGCAAGACCAAACATCTTCCGCCTCAGCAGGATGAGGATGATGATATTTATGTATGGATTATGGATTCTAAAGGTACTTGGATTTGCATCTCTAACGCAGAATACCCAGGTGGCCCCCATCCTATGTGCACCGGTCCCCAAACCTTCACGTCCACCCACTGATATAGAGGATGCAGTTGCATAGGCATATGCCTGCCCCATATTAGAGGAAGCACCAGACAGTAATGATTAAGAAGAAGACTAAGGACTGCAAAGCTGCTCAGTTTTTCCTATTTTTTTTTCATTCCTACTATCACCGTGGATTTTCAAGTTATAATTATGCTTTCGCATATTTTTTAATTTTTGGATACACCAACACTTATACGCATTTTGTAATTTCCTTCTTCAAGTATTTTCTGGGTGGTTTTCCTCATCAGAGGTAGCCCCGAAACCAAGCAACAAAGGCTAGGATTGGTTAAGCACAGCTTACCAACCCAGTCTGTAGCATATGTATTGTTTCTATTTTTGAATTTATATAGATTAGACTAATTTACCAAAGAAACAACAACAACAACAATAAGGTACTACACTAGTAATATAGGGACTTAACATTCAGTTGGATCAACATAGCCTATGAACTTCATGTAACTTGGCCATTCTCCACTTACAGTAGTTGGATTTTTTTTTTACTAATGATAATTATAGTGACACATAATAACACTATAATTTTCATAGAAATAATATGAACCAAGCTAGGAAAACCATCATTAGTAATAAATCAAATACTATCCTTTTTAATTCTCTAAAAATAAAGGAAAACAACAATAATTAACTACTTGAGAATTTTGTATTTATTATGACACATTTATGGAGAAACCTAGTAAGGAGGGAAAGGAATTGGTGACATGGTGTTGTAAAATGACCAAGTATGAGTGCTTTAAATGGTGAAAATAATGAAAAACATAAAACCCAAGAAAAAACATTATTCAGAAACATGGCCTCGATGTCTACCATGAAGATGTCTCATGGGAAAAGTAGTCTTGGGAATACTATAAATCTGAAATCCATTTAGTATTCCTAACCAAAAACTCAAAGAATGAACTATGTTCGAAATAGGCCAAATGATTAATACTCTTCTAGTGCCTAATAATACATTTTGTGCTATAAATAATCACTAAATATAACTCTTTATAATTCTTTAATGGGGTGATATCTTGAATGATGATGGTTCCTACCTTCTTCTTTGACTATAACCAAATTTTGAAAGGCTACTCCTAGAAAGTATCCCACTGACTTGCGAAGATTTAGCAAATGTAATATATATATATCGTATTGTGCTAATATTAATAATAAAGATTTTGGCTTCATGTACTTTGACATAATCTTGATATTATTTGTCTTTTAGTAGTTCTACCATCCTACATGACCATTTCAAGTTGTTTGTTTCACTTTACCCCTAGTGGATTACTAGTACATGAACTCAAGTATGTTGGTCCCTTCATGCAAATATTTGATTGGAAATATAAAAATCAAGAAATGAATCAACATGCCCCTTTAATGGAAACTCTGTAGTCCACATCATTGACATATCAGATATTGTAATAATCAATTAATTAGGTGATTAGATTTGACAAAAATAATTTAAAAATTAATCATATTTGACCAAGTCAACACATACCTCGGCAACATGATTCTAGGGAATGTGACATTGCTTATCCTATCATTGGTTTTAAACCTTACTAATTTTTTTAACTTATGTTTGAATGTGTTAGAAAATAGTTTCATACCATCCTAGGCTAGTTCTAGTATATGCAAGGTAACTTAATATGTTTATTGTTCTTTATGATTGTTTTAAACTAATATTGTGTGTGTGTGTGTGTTTTATTCTAGCACATAGGGAAATACAATTTTATAGCATAAATAAAAAGGAATTTGTATCAGAATGGCCCAATATAGCTTGGAAACAAATTCTCATAAGAAAAAAGGTAGAGTTACGTGAGATGAGAATAGTCGAGACACATCCTAATTGGATGGAGACACTTAGAAGCCTAAGAGTTAAGCTCAAAATTTGTATGGTTGATAATGAAAATATTATCAAGGCCTAAGAAAAGAAGGAAGAAGTAAATGTTGTTATATTGTAATTTTTTTCAAATGTGCAACAATAAAAGCAACATGAACTTGTTGATAGTGTTGGATGCCACCAACATGTAAGGTGATCTCCCTGATGTGAAGTCCCAACTAGACCTCACAATGTTTGGTGTAAGAGTACCATCCTGTTGTATGGTTCGACCACCATTGGAAAGGTTTCAAAGATATGCCTTGGTTACAACACATACACAAGAGATCACAACACCTCTTTGGGGTAGAAAGTATGTAAGCATTGTGTGACACCAAATGTAAGATGCACGGGGAACTTCCCTGGGTGGTAAATGGAAATGAGCCTCTGGTTAGGGAAGTAATAGTACTATTCCAAGAAAAACCCGAGAGTTAAGAGAAAGGATTGTTGATTACGTACAGATTAGTCCACACAATAAATAACAATCATGAAAACATAACAGTGCCTATTCAAAAATAGCCATATCTAAGAAAGGAATTAGTTCATTAGACTTAATATGTAATTAAAAAGACATATATCATAAACATAACAAGAATAGTCCTACTATATCCATGATACATGCATGAAGAAGTGTTGGCTCATAGAGCTTCTGATTATGAGTGAAATATTCCAAGTACATTGTTACATAGATGAAACACTAGATCCGATAGTGAAACATGAAACCACAACTTACTTATCCAAAGAATAATATATATCCTATGCACTACAAGAGAAGGCAAGGCAAGAATCCAAGAACACAGGCCCTTAGCTTGAGTTATGAGGAGTTATTTATAATTACAATGATCTTGAGATTCCTGATAACTCTTCAACTCCTATGACTTTTCATATTCTATACATGACTCTTTACATTCCATATGTGGATATTCACATTCCACATGTGTCTCTTGGACTTCACGGCATACAAATTATTACAAAAGACAAATTACATATGAGACAGTGGCTATATGAGACAAAATTGATAATAGGACAAAATATTATCAAATTGATAAATAAGTTTCTTCCTCATGGACCTCATTAGTGATGTATGTGTGCCATGCTCTGAACTCCATAGAGATGACTTTGACCCGAAATGGCTAGTCTGTTGCATATTGCATCTTCACCTCCTATGCTTCTGTTAATATAGCCATGGATCTTGATTTTACATTATTCCATATCCATGAGAGTTTCATGTGGCTTTTGACTGGTGCGGTGGCATATTGTATAATAATTTCTTGGTGATCTCCTGGCCTTCTTGTTCTGATGCTTATTTAATATGCTGTATGCACTACCTAATCTCCTGGAAGATTATTTCCCTACTTGTTATTTCTTCAAGTGATCCTACTGAAGTCATCCCATGATTTTGTATTAGAGACTCAAAACCATTATGCAGATGACTATAAGTGACAATAGTGTTATTCGCATATTCTCAAATATGATTGTAATCCTAATGGTGGAGTCTCAGCTGCACTTGACCCATTTCAGTGGAAATCATGTCCTTTCTATCCAACAACGACAGAACATTTGGATAATTGGAAGCCCATTCCTAAAATTGATCAACCGCTCTGCTTGCCACTTTCAGGAGATTCAAGAATTATTGTGCATTCTTTTGAATGCCAAAAAGGGGATCCACCACTTGTTGTAGAAGTAGAATTTCATCATATAACCATGTCATGGTATCCTCCATTGTACCCAGTTCCTCATGCATGGCTTACTGCCATTTCATTGGATTGAATTTGTGTGAAGATAACCATTGATTTTCCGCAGCAAGGTGTTCTGACTATTGATTTACTCCAACTAGCTCTCTCCTTAATCTAGCATTCTCATTCAACATATATTTATAGTTTTCCTGTGTTGTTGTAGAAAAATCAACAATTTCCACCATGATTTCCCTAGGATTCGTTCTAGTATTTGCAGTTATCGCCTTTTATGTTGATACCAAGACTAAATTATGAGGATCATTTGGGAAGTTTCTTTTCCTCTGTTGCACGACCCTCTTCTTGATTTGATCAAATGTGACATTGCACACATCCATGAAATTGTCTTTAGGTGGAGGCATGATTCCCATTTCACCAAATGGTAGATGACCGCCCATAAGAGTAGGTTCTTCTGGAGAACCCGGTTCATCGTCCATGGGCTGGATGGTGTCATCTTCCTCCAACTCTTCCTCTATATCCTGAGTAAAATTATCTTCCTCCACTGTTTGTGTTGCTTCTTCCCCATGTGACTTCCTTTGTTGTTCCTCCTCTATTCTCCTTCTTTCCTCTTCTTCTTCCTATTTCTTCTTGAGAAATTCATCTTGCTTCCTCTTCACCTCTTCTTCTCTCCTATATTATTCATCTTTAATAGCACCTATGTTCAAAGGATCGGCCTTCCATTTCTTGTTTCTTTCTCATATTGAATCATGTTTGATCATTTTCCTCGGAGCTACACTTTTTCTTGAGGATTTATATATGCTACTGTCTTATACCTAAACATCTTTAGCTCGTGGATATTGGGGTGAACTAGCTTCCATTCTTGGATGTGTCTTTCTAACTTCATTGTACTATTTCTTCACCTTCTCATATTCTATGACAGAAATTGATGAATATCCTCAATTTAAGCCAACCCTTTCACAATGCTTCCTGCACACTCTCTTAGGATTGTATCCATGAAACTTTTTAACTGCAAAGTGCAAGTGGTCCAGCTCTTGTAATATGCATTTTCCTCCTTGTGGATATTCATTTCATAAAATATGATCCTCAAAGGGATGGTGGGCCAAGATGCTTTCTTCTTGCTGTGAAGAACTCCTAGCAACCCTACTTATTTCAATACCACCTTATTGGTCACATATCACGGCATGATATTTGGGGAAATATGACATCCAAAGAATCTAATGTAGGTACCCTCAGGTGTTGCGAACCAATGTGTGATATCATGTAGTGACTCCTTCACCTGATCGGTCATGCATGGAGGATAGATCCCATATATCATATGGACTATGAACACAAATAAATTATTTTCTAACATGACATATGCCCCTCTAAAACTTGATTCTAACAACACCCTACTATGGAAATAGACTAGAAACTTGTTTTGCGGGGTCTAGTTCTAATACATTCTTGGGAAATCATATTTTGTATAGATTCCATCTAACAGAAATGCATACATATAGAATTCTAGTTTATGGTTTTCCATCAAAGATGCTTTTTCCTACCTACATGACCCTACAAATAAAATGATAATATATCTGCACAATTGAAGATATTAGTATGGGTAACTACCATTTTGAGCATATATATCTAGTTTTCCTCAAATCCCTCAGTGTTCTTTCGTCCATGTAGCTGATAGCACATAACAATGAGATACTAATATATGTCTCTAAGAAAATTGGTTAGATAAAATGCGGATGGGAAGTGACAGAACTTATCAAGCTCTCAACACCAAGATTTAATGATGTCATTTCTAGCGAGATCATCCCATCTAGTTTAAAATTCATTAATTGAATATTTTGTGGGCCTAAGCATATTATAGTTAGTTTTCATGTGTTATCCATGATATGTGGAAACTTTACCACCACTTTTGCTATGAAGCACAAGATGATAATTATCCACGTGTCTAATAATCCATTCAATCACTTATGCACAAGGGATGACTTAGAATATATATGTGATCGTATGTATCCTTGACTACTTGATATTGATGTATGCTTGCAAATCTTCAAAGTTTTCAGTGAATTTTTTTTTCATGAAAGTTTCTTTGATGCCATTTGATGTGACCTCAGTGGACTTATCTATGAAGAATTATGTATCTGCATATATGGGAATGGAATTATTTGTAACTTTAACTTCTTCTTCATCTATTTCCTTAGAAGCTTCTTTGGAGGCCACTTGACGTGTGGTGGGAGGCATGGTTCCAACAGATGATCAAGAGTAACAATACTTTCAGCTCAGACACCTGTTTGTGTAAGAACACTCATGGAAACTATGATTATATTTATGATATATCATATCTATTGCAAAAATGTATTAGAAAATCATATTCAAATATCCATCAAATGTAACTGAGAATGTAATCCTATCAATGAAGACAAATAGCTACTTTCATGGGCAAGAAATCTGCACTAAAACAAGGAGGGTTCACTTCTAAGGAATGAAGGAAGTTTAAGGGTAATTATTGGCTTTGAATTACGCTCATGTGCTCAAGCAAGAGAGGGAAAACATCAGGGACATAGGGGTGCACTCTGAAGAGATGAAGGAGTGAGGTTTCGGGACGTCAGGCCTTCAAGTTGTACTCATGCACTCAATTAGAGTAAGAGAGTGCAAGGGCGCATTCCAAAGAGATGAAGGAGTGAATCTTTGGGCCTTCAGGCCTTCAATGTGTGCTCATGCACTCAAGGAAAAAGATTACACATTGGCACATGCTGAAGAAATGAAGGGGAAAACACTCGTGCCTTCGAAATGTGCTCATGTGCTTATGGAGGGCATAGTTATTCATGATCAAGGAGTGTGTTCTTGAGGAAACTTATCTTTTATGGGTGCATTTTTCCAAGTTAGTTGGGGCTTCATCTTCCAGAAGTGTGGTTTTTCATAGAATGGCTCAAGGACAAGTTTAAAATAAGATTGAATGATGGAAATACAGAGAGGAAATACCTACAAGTTTGTATAGATGTTGTCACAATCATGATTAGAATGTGAAAAATTAAAGAATATGCAGAGTCACATATTGCAACAAAAAATTAACACTTGTAGAAGAAAGAAGGAACTGAAACACTAGTAAATAAACTAAATAAAAAAAATATTTCCAACAAGGAAAGCAAGATTGACAAAAAAATCATGGAAGGCAAACAAAATAATTTACATGCAAAACTTACTTGGAATTAAAATCGACGAAGAGTTTCTTGATCCAAATATGTGTGCCCAACCCAGATGAGAATGAATGATTAATTAGGTTAATTGAAAATATATTACATGAAAATACATCTCATGCATGCTCGCCACTTGTCGAAGAGTGAATGAGTTAGTTAAAGGAAGTTAAGTGGGATCTTATTTTCTAGGAGTGTGCCCACATGCAACAAGAAATATCATGCATGAGTTCTAGAAGGGTGGATGTCTTCGTGCCGAAGGAATGTGCTCAAGGATGGAACACTTGCTAAGCATGAAGGAGTGCACTCAAGGAGGGTGCATTTCTTCATCCTGAAGGAGTGCACTCAAGACAAGTGCGAGTCTTCATCATCTTGAAGTGTGATTTTTCATTAAAATTTATTTTTCTTGATTTTGTTTTCTTTTGTGTGCTTTTGAGTGATTATTGTGTTTGTGCATGGTGAAAAAGGCTAGTTTCTAAGTCAAGAAAAGTTATGAGTTCACCTTGATAGAAATTTGTAATTCCTCTAGGTTGAGGAGAGGAACCCAAAGGTAAACACAAAGTGACTTAGAAGTTGGAATCTAGCTCTTCCAACTTCAGAGAAGGATCTCTATATCTAAAATGTTAAATCACTTAGGTGTTAGGCTAGGTATGGTGATCAGATAGATATAGGCTTTAAGAAATTGTTGGTAGGAAAGAAGACATATCCTTTGGGCATGGATTCATGTCAATTTGATTATGTTTCTAGTGATAGGATGAAGAGAAAGAGGATCTTATATAGGGGCAAGGTAGGTAGTATTTTTGGAATTTTTTCAGTAAAATTTATTGTGGGAGGGTGAGTAGAGTATAGGTGGAAAATTACATATAGAGCATCAAACAACATGATGAATTCTAAATTTCATTTCAGTGGGAAACATAATGTTTATTAAACTTAAACAGAGCACTTTTTGAAGCGATTTCTAAGAAAAATATTTGTTCAACTAAAAAAGAAGACACATTTAAAAGCATGATTGATAACATAAGATAACTCACAAAACAAATAATCACATCTCCAAAGTAGCTAACAGAGGAATCCCTGTCAAATTCGACCTATTTCTTTTCATTCACTAAAAAACTATAATGTTCCAAAATTTTAGTCTCCAAGCTAAATGAAACATTAGAGATAGCAACAGCTCTAGTCGATGAATAAATGGGGAGAAAAACCCATAAGTCTCATAAGGAGGAATAAAATACTCCAAATGTGAAAGGGGACACTCTTTCTAGCTCAATAAGACACCTCCATGTGTGAACAGGGTTAAATTCAACTGCTTTGACTAAGTCAATAGCGCAGTTTTAGTGGAGGAGGAATCCAAGGATGAATAACACAATTTTGGAGGGAGATGTGACTTGGGTTAGAAGTAACCTAATTGAGTGGGGCCAAGGGCAAGAAAAATCATGTCTTATATAAGGAAGATGATGGCAACATTATTCTACATGTCTTAGATTATTATTCTTGTCTGCCAAGACTTGTTGTTGCTTTGCTGCTTAGCAAAGTTGCAGTGTTGTTTAGCACTGGGTGTTCCCGGGCAGGAATCTCACCTCTTTCCTTTGAAGAGTCTCATTGGGAGATTTTTCATTCATCATTCCACATCAGGTTTTCAGGCCAAGATTTAGCCATCTTCATCAGCACATATTTGCTGGAGATTGTGCAGTGTTGCTGGGTGCAGAAGTGGAAGGGATTGGAATCCCGGCTTCTGAGCTAGTTTCTCATTGGAAGAAGGTTTCCTCCACTTGAGAGATCTGTTTGGAGAGATCCAAAGCTTATTTCAGATATGTGGTATCAGACCACACATTTCCCATACATTCCCAACGTTTTTTTTGTTGAGAATGCAACAAGATGACAAAGCTTAGTGGAAAGAAGTCGCCTTCACTAAGTGGGCCCGCAGGGTATTTTTGGTGCAAAGTCTATTTTTATACATGTCGATCATGATTCTATGAGTTGCAGGATGCTATTTGTGGAGGGATGGTCAAGTTGGAAAAATATATGGACTTCTATTTTTAGACACATCGTATGGAATCTATTTTTAGATTTCCATTTAAAAAACAGATATGCCGACATACACTTAACAATATTTGGACTATAAACATTATCTTATCCTCTTGGAGCACTTCAGTTTGATGCCTAGATGTGGCACATGCGTTGAGTGAAGGGAATTACGCTATTCCTAGGGTCTAAGTGGAGTTTATTGCAAGTCCTCCAAAGTTTATTGCATGATGACTTCAGTTAGAACTCATGTGAGTGAGTTTGGTGGAGTTGATGGAGTTGTGTTTAGTTTAACTCAGTTAAACATAGTTGAGCTAGTTGTATCTAGTCTAATTGATTGATACACTAGTGGAAGTGGTGTGAATTAATTAACAATTTATTCACTAATTAATCAACTAATGAACACATCAGTTAAATTTAGTGCATGGACAGTTTCAGTGGAGATCAGTGATGGAGGTAGGTGAAAGAGCAGGTTGACTATCAGTTGTGACTATACTGGTGCATGAGATTTTCACACACATTGATGGAGATGCCAATGAGGATTGCGCATTACATCTTGGTGGGATTCGAACTTGGATCTTATGATTATCCATATTGGATTGCGCAGTAGAGGCAGGCTAACAGGTGGAGGAGATTTGAGCATGTGACTTGCTTTATCTGAGCTTGTGTAGTGTGTAGCATGTGAGATAGTGCTGAGAGCTTGTGAGGAGCTTTGTGCTATTATTGTTACATGAACTCTATCATTATAATATACAGATAGTTGGGGTTTTCAGCTCTAAGATTTCCCATAAACACTATGTTTATATGTGTGATTGATTTTATGGTTTTAATGTGCGCATGCAATTGTTTTAATTCCGCAAATTGATGATCAATAGTAGAAGAGGTTATGTATTATGCATGAAGCTCAAATAGTGTGTGATCAGGATAATCTCGGTGAATAATTTAACTATTATTCAAATTTCTATAGTTTCTGCCAGGGAATGCGTTATTTTGGAGGCAGTGCCTAGTGCATGGTTTGGTGGCTCCATTGTTGAGTTTCCTTGTGATTGAGAGGTTCATCCTTTCATGGGAGGAAGCCCTTGAGGGATATACATCAGATCATACATATTTTCAGCCTTGTACACTCATGTGCTTCATTTTTTCAGTGGTGATTTAGTAAATTACTGAATATTACATTCTTGTATGTAGAGTGTTTGACAAGAAACCCTTGTCGGGTTATCTTGTGTTTTGTATAAGGAGAATAGATCTCAGTTTATGAGCATGATTATCTAATACATGAGTAGATATATTTGTCTTCTTATTTTCTGAGTTCATACCCTCATAAGACTACATAGTCCTTTGATGTAGCAACTCTGGTAAAATGCATTTTTGGGGTTTTTAATCATTTTCAGCTACACTAGTGTGGGAGGCCTGTTTAACCCACCTAGCTTCATTTCTTCCTGATATCCTCTTGTATTTGGATGCTAGATGGATGTATCTATGGGATCCAGGTGATCATTTTAATATTTTATTGCATATGTTGCTGGAAGTGAAATTTTAATGCATGATTCATGAGAATTCCTGAAAAAGGAACGTTACAGTGGTATCAAAGCATGATCTCTAGCTCAGCCTGTGAGATCCAGCTACCAGAGGAAGGAGAGATGGATAGAATCCAGAAAGCTTCATTATGTGAAAGTAAAAAGGAAGACAAGCTCACAAAGCTTGTTCCAAAATCTATGCAGAGCTTTCAAGGAGAGCTGAAGAGAATGAGATTGGAGATGGGATCTCCAAAGGAGGTTGAATCTAGAGCTAAATCTAGATTTGCATATGGTGAGAGTGAGCATGTAGCTACACACCATAATGCACAACACATTCAAGTGCCTAGAGCTATCTTGAGATGGATGGGAGGAGGAAAATGCCTAAGAGGAGGACTCTTAGTGATTTGCTGCAGGAGTATGAATCTCAAAATAAGAGGTTTAGAGATCATATTCATTTCTAGGAGTTTTGCAAGTTCCAGGCAAAGAAGATAAAGCAGCCGGATGCAAATAGATTTTTGATATCTACTTTTTCCGGATCACCTACATGTTCAGTTGGAGCTTGGGTGAAGGAGTTGGATTCCTATTTGCGGCTACACCATATTTCCAAAGATGAAGCCATCAGAGTTGCAGCACTGCATTTCAGGGGTAAGGCTCATGCATGGTGGATTTTTGAATCTTATTCCTTAAAGAATGCCAACACTTTCTCTTATGCAAGATTCATAAAAACATTGATGGAGAGGTTTGGTGAAAAAATTCCTAAGACACATGAGCAAGGAAAACTTGAGAAAACAAAACCCTTGCATGTGATGGAGGGAAATCCATTTCAGAAAACCATGGGAGGAGCTGATGTCTTTCATTACACATTGCCAGAAGCAAAATCTCTATTTCATATTCTTGAACAAAAGGGCATGAGGATCAATTTTTCACAAAGGAATCCAATTGTTGAGATGTTGCCTACACACATTGATGAAGAAGAGGGAAACAACGTTGTCACATCTAGAGCACATCCAGTGCCTCATGTAGAGGAGGGAGGAGCACATGCTCCAATAGGAAGGATTCTTGTATCCTTACAAGAATTTCCCCAGGATCTCATACATAGAGGTCTAAGCACAATCAGTGAGCAGCATGATTGTGCAACATTGCAGCTGGATGGAAGAGGTAGGGAAGAAGAGCAGCATCAGTTGATGAAAAGCACACATCCTTCTCTATTTCAAAAAGCTAGTGCAAAGAGGAGGCAGACTGTATTGCACTGTGAGAGCAAGGGCAAAGTTTCCCAACCACATGAGCAGTCTACTCTTGACATTGATGTCTCACTACATGGCGGCATTCCACCTGGGAGGCCACCTGATCTTCGGGTGATGAGAGATATCTTGTCTTTGGGTTCACCACTCTTGGATTTTGGAGAGGTAAAGAGTTTGGAGGAGAACTTTGGCATTGGGGATGTCAAATTAGCAGGCAACATCATGGGTGGAGCTTCACATGCCAGATCACCAGCGCTGTCACTGAGGAGGATTGATCCTTATTGGAGATCTCAGCTTTTGGTAGAGTACTCCAAGGATCTTGGTGCATGCATGATTATTGATGACCCAGATGGAGATAACAGATACATGGTGGATGATGTGGTCATCTATTCCTATGGCAGGATCTTCTTGACTAGATCTTATAGTCTCAAGGAGAAGCTGCTACATGCAACACATGAGGACTTCTCTTCTATGCACTTTGAAGCATATTTCCCTTTGATGGAAGAGTTCACTTGGGAGGGCATCCAACAGGACATATATCAGCATATGGAGAGATACATAGCCCGGATGGTGATAGAGAGGATGTCACAACCACCTTCCTACTCATTAGGAGTGAGGGAGAATTTCCAGTTGAGCCATTTCAACTCAAGACCTCAAGTACATAATGGAGGAGGTATCATTTCATGTTTTGTATTATACTTATGTCCTTTATTTGAGCAGTATGATGTAACAAGAAGAAACATTTCTTCTTGCATATTGTATGATGATGTATTTGCAACTACTTGTAGCATTGATCTTGGCTATATTTTTTATGAGATGTGGAGGAAGCCATATGTCTCTTGGTGTGCACCAATGACACCATATTGTAACTTCATGTTTTCATATTATGAGATGACTATGGTAGCAAACAAGTGGCTGGAAAAGCACTTTTTATTTATTATCTTGATGCAAACTAAGGATACACTGCGTTGGTTCCATGAGAGGGACCATGATTCACTCTTCGATGTCACTTGGAAACTTGTTCTCACTGTACCTTGATTCCATATGTTTCTGATATGTATATATTCATGGGGAGCTTTGTTGGGAGAGTGGGCTTGAGGTTTGAAATGCCCATTGGGAGCATGATTCTCCCCACTTTCTATGTTGTACATTGCAGGAGGAACCGTGGGCAAACCATGATTGCCAGATTACCCTTTTTCTCTTCTTGTGGGTGGAACCATATGGAGAACTTGAGGAGGCATTTCATGGCTGAATTATTTGTTGGGGAATCACACAAGTTAACCATAATGATTTTAATCTATGGCTTGTATGAGGGAGACATGAAAAAGAAGCGAGAGATTTCGTTGCTGTGGTTGCACTTGGGAGAGTTTGGGCAAGAATTTTGCCATACTTTTCATGAGATTTATGAAGAGAAGAGAGGCACATTCATGGTGCAAGGAGGCTACCCTTCAACATTGAAGGATAATGAGAGACTTCCATGTCGAAAGATGATATTCTCACATAGCAGCATGATGTTGGATGCCTTTGGCATGTGGAATGTCAAAGGGAGAAGTCATGGAGCCTTATTCTTGAGGCCTACAACGCTGTCACATGGGAGTGTGTTCTTAGTGATGGAGTGTTCCAACGAGTATGTGTATCCCTTCTTCTTGCAAATTTTTGTGAGGGAATCCACATGGGGGAACCTATACATGGACCTCACTTTCAGCCCCCACATGATGCATGGTAAGAAAGACATTGATGTACTTGTTGATTACTCAATTGAGTATTTGTACTTTCTCACCATATGTAAACAGTGCATTGCTCCACATGACAGCAAGATCATTGATGGGTTTCATGGTCACTTTAGGGCCAAATATTGTGATGTTACTGAACCATATTTACATGAATTTGGGCAATTTTTGTATTTCTTTGATTGTGCATAGCTGGTGTATATTTTGGCTTACTACTTCATAGTAGATGAGCTAACATGAATAGATGCAAATTATTGGGAGGACAACTTGCCACTTGATGCTCTACATCAGAAGTTGAAAGAATTGCGTTGTATCCACCAGAGAGACCATATGTATCATCCAAACTTGCACATAACCTTCAGAAATTTTCTTATTTGGATGCCATGTGGTGATGATGTGCCATTCATCTTGAATGGAATGGTTTGGGTTGGCATGTCTCATTATTTTGGAGGAAGAGTCCTTGGAGGCTCAATCTTCTTCTTTCCATTGGAGGGCCATCATGTTTCAGCCCAAGATAAACATGCCCTCTACACTTATCATGAGTGGAGAGGAGGAAAGCATGGGGTAGGCCCTCTTACCTATCATGTACATTCATTTAACCCACCTACATTTCAGGAGAACAAGGTGGAGGAGACTTTCCATGAGTTACCATGTTGGAGGGTGACTCACTTCATTTGGATGATAGCATGGGTGAGGGAGGCACTCATTCACCATGATGATCATCACTCCTAATTTTTGGAGGCCATGGGACAACTAGCAAGTTTCCATTCACACTTTCCACCTTTTATTGATGAAGACACTTTGGTTTTGCACACTTGGGAGGAAGCATTGGATGACAGTATATTTGCAGATTCTCTTGATGCAGTGATGGAGGGTATTGATGGAGGCCACATGAGGAAGAGGGGAGATATTTTTTTCTCCTTATGCATTTTCTTTAGGGCAAGAAAATATTTTTCACGGGAGGACTGTAATGTTCCAAAATTTTAGTCTCCAAGCTAAATGGAACATTAGAGTTAGCAGCAGCTCTAGTCGATGAATAAATGGGAAGAAAAGCCCATAAGTCTCCTAAGGAGGAATAAAATACTCAAAATTTGAAAGGGGACACTCTGTATAGCTCATTAAGACACCTCCATGTGTGAACATGGTTAAATTCAAGCTGCGTTGACTAAGTCAACAACGTAGTTTTAATGGAGGAGGAATCCAAGGATGAATAATGCAATTTTGGAGGGAGATGTAACTTAGGTTAGAAGTAACATAATTGAGTGGGGCAAAGGGAAATAAAACTCATGTATTATATAAGGAAGAAGATGGAAGCATTATTCTACATCTCTTATATTATTATTCTTGTCTGCCAAGACTTGTTGCTGCTTTGCTGCTTAGCAAAGTTGCAGTGTTGTTTAGCACTGGGTGTTCCCGGGCGGAAATCCCACCTCTTTCATTTGAGTAGTATCATTGGGAGAGTTTGAATTCATCATTCCACATCAATTTTTTAGGCCATGCTTCAGCCAACTTCATTAGCACAGCTTTGCTGGAGATTGTGCAGTGTTGCTGGGCGTAGCAGTGGAAGGGATTGGAATCTTGACTTCTGAGCTAGTTTCTCATTGGAGGAAGGTTTCCTCCACTTGAGAGATCTGTTTGGAGAGCTCCAGAGCTTATTTCAGATCTGTGGTATCATACCACACATTTCCCATACATTCCCAACATTTTTTCTGCCAGGGAATGCATTATTTTGGAGGTAGTGCCTAGTGCATGGTTTGGTGGCTCCATTGCTAAGTTTCCTTGTGATTGAGAGGTTCACCCTTTCATGGGAGGAAGCCCTTGAGGGATATACATCAGATCAGACATATTTCCAGCCTTGTACACTCATGTGCTTTATTTTTGTAGTGGTGATTCAGTAAATTATTGAATATTACATTCTTGTATGTAGAGTGTTTGACAAGAAACCCTTGCTGGGTTATCTTGTGTTTTGTATAAGGAGACTAGATCTAAATTTATGAGCATGATTATCTAATACATGAGTATATCTATTTTTATTCTTATTTTCTAAGTTCATACCCTCATAAGACTGCACATTCCTTTGATGCAGCAACTCTGGTAAAATGCAGTTTTGGGGTTTTTAATCATTTTCAGCTACACTAGTGTGGGAGGCCTGTTTAACCCACCTAGTTTCATTTCTTCCTGATGTCCTCTTGTATTTTGATTCTATATGGACGTATCTATGGAATCAAAGTTATCATTTTACTTTTTTATTTCATATGTTGCTGGAAGTGCGTTTTTAATGCATGATTATGAGCAGTCCTGAAAAAGGAACATTACAAAAACATATCAAGAAAAAGTGCAGTACAAAATGTAACTTCTTCTAAACTTGAGAAACGCCTTGGACTATGATATTTACACAATATATACATCAAAAAAATTAAGCTTCCACCTAGCAGAACCAATTTTCCCAAAGGAGAAATGGTAATCAGTTAGATGCAACGAATATAGACCTGCTATGCTAAAACCTAGGAAGTTGTTTACCTACTGTAATCCTCAACTTAATGCATAAAAAAAACCTTAAATATTTTCAACGATCTATATATTCAACATCCTAAGGCTCTAGGACACGTTTATGCGTCTTAAAAATTGGTTTTCGAAGATTTGGAGTCGAATCTAATGGTCAAACAGTTGAATATCCAAAAGCATAGCTCAAAATCACCTTGTAAAAGTGCAGTGACTATATTTTTTGAATATCTCCTAAATGGTAAGCTGGATTGAGTTGATTTTTTAACAAAAAATTAATATAAATATAACCCTTCTCCACACAAATTTTGAGCAAATACGACTCTCGGATATCGAGAAAATCCAAAAATGAATGTATATGATGATGCCTCGTTTCTCAAAAACTGTGAAGCATTTTGACTTGAAATTAAGCGATCTTATTCATCTCACTCACATGCATCTATTGTAAAAATTTCATAGCAAAAAAGTACAATTTTTAAAAGATATGGTGAAAATATAATTATTGTGTGAAAGTGCAACATAGAAGCGCAATGCTCCAAGATTACACTATCTCCAGCCCGTTATCACTCCCCCAACTTCCCAAGGCTGAGAGTGGGATTGAAGGAAGGTAACCACATACCAGGCTTTAGGTCAGGTAGCTCGCCCTAAAAGTACCAAAGAGGGCTCTCTCGTTGTCACTTTGCAGTCAATGGAATGACTAAATATCTATCGATATTATGCTAGGCATGTAAGATTAGTAAATAGGATTTTTGTTTGATTTTTTGAGTGTTGGATAGTAATGTCAGTGAGGAGGCTAGGTAGGGTTTTTTAGTTCTGAATTTCAAGGTAAATTTGCAGAGAATGTGTGAGGTTAGGTTGGTAGCTTGAAATCATGTTTAATTGGTCATTGAGAATAGGATGAAGTGATAGAAATTTTGAATGAGAACTGAGGTGAATTCATTCATTTATAAGAACATAGATATATCATGTAAAACTTGTCTAAGACAAAGCATGAACATACATGATTTCTTCTTAAAAACTTACAAGATAAACATATGGAATGATGAATCTGAAAGAGGAAAACATATCATTCAACATGATTAGATAAAAATACAGAGAAATAAAAAATAATCCAATGTATAGCACAGGATTCTCAACACAAGTTCTGCAAGACTCTCTTTGATATCATTCCAAAAAGTTGTACAATAGCTCCACTACAAAATAAGACTATTCAACCAAGAAAAATACTAAAGAGGGTCTACTTATAGAAAATATGACCAATGAAACCTCATAGGGTCCAAATTTCATCCAAAATTCATCATAATTACATGAGCCGAGTCACTTCCTAGATTCTAGGGAGGTTAGAAACCTTTCCCTAAATTTCATCTATGAACTTAGAGTGTGTGTCCCCCACATTAAATTACATGCTCCCTCATGATAAGAGTAAAAAAAAAATCAATTAATCTAATTCCAACTCTTAGGATAGAAAAACCTCAAAATTCTGACATTTTATGGGCTTGACAAGTGTCCCGAGGAATACTATGCAGATGCGTAACACTTTCGGACAGATGCGAAGCAAACTTTTATAGATGCATAAAATATGTTTGCAGCCAATTTTGAGGCACTTTCAGGAGTCCAAATCCAATTCTTGAAGATAGGTCAACTATCCCTATGTCTCTAGTTTCCAGAACATCTTGAATTTTTTAAAATAAAACACTATAAGGCCTCCAAAAGTTCATTCTCCCAAGCATACTCTAGATGCACAACAAGGCCTCCAAAAAAGTGGCAGAAGCATAGAAAATGGGTGATTTTTTGGCCTTTTCTGGAAAATTAGATCTTGTCATGCAAAATGGGTTCCTGATATGTGATGTAATCATCAAAATGAATCCAACCATATAAGATATTCATCATTTGGATTCCCCTAAAAAAGCGTAACAAATTCTTGTTACGCATCTGTGAGGAGAGAAATTCCAGATTTGTGCAAAAATCGCAAAAAAAACCCAAAATTATTTAAAACTTCTCAAAATTTGTTTTATAGCACCTCTGAGTGATGGGATAAACATCTAAGGAAGCTCCAACCATAAACTATAATCTATCCTTCTCTTTAAGCTCCATTTGAGTTTCTTTTATCCTTTTCTTCAGTTGTTTTAGCCTTATTTGTCAAATTTTGTTCCTGGAAAAATAGTGATTTTCCATGTGCCTTTGGAGGTTATTGTCTCTCTTGGATCTCTTCAACAGCTTCTCCAAATGTTCATTTACAATTCCCGACCATTATTATTTTTCTTGGCTGATCTCCATGGCATAATCTCATCAAAATTCAAATGTTCAGGTGGATGATCTCACTGTCTTTCTAGCTCTAGCACCCTCTTGAGGCCTCTTATCTTTTTCCTTGTTGGTTGTGTTTTAGTCTCCATGTCCTGAATTTGATCAACATATATGATTTTATTTCCTTTACCTTTATCTACGTCTACATTTTTCTTAGGTTTGCTTTGTATCTGCTGCTTCACCTTCAATTGCCAATTCTCTTGATGTAGGAAGTAATTTGAGAATTTGCAATAGATAAAATCTCCCTCAACTCTAATATTTATTCATCCTTTTACTTTATGACCTCCTTAGCTAATGTGACCTCAACCTACTCTTCCACGTCAACCTCTAATGGTGTTGGTTTAGTATTTTGGTGCAAACATGTTTCATCTTGATGCATGAGAGGTTGCTCCTCTATTTCCCTTTGCTCAGCAATAGTTTCAAGTGTAGGTACACTTTTGATAGATTTAGGAACAAATACCTATCTCTTTCCCTTATCATAAGTATGAGTGACCTCAAAAAGCCTAGGACTCTTTGAAATCTGAGTTTGCATGCTGGAAGAGCCAACCTCCATTGCCTCTTCTGAGAGTGATGGTGATGGTGTGATATGCATGATAGGAGGGCTAGTGGTGGGTGTTGTTGCTACCTTCTCCATGAAGTTTTCCCAAGTCATGTTGATGGCTAAAAGGTGATGCAACACAATGATTTTGACCAGACCATGGTGGAAAATACTTGGGTACTGATCTTAGTTTTTACTCTGAATCTTGTTAGTCATTCTAAGAAAGCTTCTGTACAAATAATGTGGCAAGTCAAGTGATTTGGAAGAGGTGAAATGCATCAACAATCTGATATGGTACCTATACAACCTAGAAAATCTCCCTTCACATGTGAAATATGTCATTATTAACATCTTCAAAAAGGAACATATTTGTCAAGGAGGTTTCTAGAAGGGAATATGTACTCAAGTTTCTCTCTAGCATGGAGTTTGGGGAACATTTTGTAATCTTGAAGGTCTATGTCCATGCCCTTAAACCACTTATGCCCATGAATAGGTATACTAGTTGTTGAAGAAATCACATATGCTGATAGGTTAAACTCCACACCTGCAATAACAGCCTTTCCCATGTTGATTTTATAGGAAAATAATCTTGTAAGTTGAAGATTATATCCTCCCTCCATAGTCTTCTCACAGAACCTCAATCATCGAGTCCTCTCAAAGAATATTTTGGCCAAGGGTGAAGCATTGATTTCTTGCATGGTGGAGGGCTCAAATATTATGTGGCACCCGCCCTTCAGGATTTTCTTCTCACTCTCCATAATTTCTATCAGAGAAAACATGAAACCCTAGTGTGTAGATGAAATGGGTATCTGTAGTGCAATTTGGAAAACAAGAGTATAAGTATGGGGTAGGCTTAGAGGTGAGATGAAGGGTTTTTAAGCCAAGGAAATTATGAAAAAAATCAGGATGTAGGCTTGTATGTTGGCTCCATGATATGAGTGAAATTAGGTGAAGTGGATGTGATAAAAGTGGTCAAATGAGGGAAACACACGAATTTCCCAGTTTAACACTAGAAATTTGGCAAGAAATTAGGGTTTGGTGGAAATTATTCTTAGGAAGGGTATGGATGGTGAGGAATGATAGTATAATGTATGTGGGAGGTGTATGATAGTGTTATATGAGAGGGTTAGGGTATATTGTAGTGAAATAACTCCATGATAGGAAAAACATGAGAATGTAGTGGGAGATGAGGTAAGCAAAAGAATCAATGAGCTGCCTTGTAAAATGACTTTGAGAGGATGTTAGAATGTCCACTTACTGATGTATAGGCTTTAGAAACCCTGTGCCATGATCGTTCAACTTATTTGAGTGATTTGGATACCAAAAACCTAATATGTAGCAGCTCTGCTAGATGCGTAATAACCTTGACATATGTGTAACAACAACCTCCAGATGTGTAACAACAACCTCCAAATGCGTAACAACAGCCTCTAGATGCATAACCACATCCTCTTGGGAGAAAATTTGTCAATATTCTGCAAACCCTCAACCATTATGGAGTCAAATGGAGGTAAGATAGGAGCTCTACCACAATGAAAAGAGAAGAATGAGTTGGATGAGCCTCTTTTTTCCTTTTATAAGATTTTGAAATGACTTTTTGTCCTCAAGTGAAAACAATAACTATGTAGACATTTTTTCCTTTTTGAAATCCTTTGATATTGAAACAAATTTTTAAATAAGACAACTTCTCTTACTTTATTCTCCTAATTATGCTAACTCCCTTTAGAATACTTATATGATGGAAATGGAGGATAGTTTGCCTTGTTTGATGACAAATTGGACTTCTAAAAATCGAAACAATGACCCTTAAATAACAGCCCTAGATGATATGGAGTGAATGACTTGAGACTTCTAAATGAAAATTAATGGGATGACCTTTGAGGTGATGATGGCCATGGATGGGATGAGGGGAGCAACATTTCTAACCTAGACTCCTTCAGTGACCAATATTTGTGTTGAAAACACCAAAAAAATTGACCTATGACTACTAGTTAATTAACTGAAAGAGCATGTTTGATCACTGACATATTGACACTAACATTGGCTCCAGCTGGGGATGGCAGCTCCTTCATGAGGAGTCAAGAACTCTGTAGACCAAGTAGCATCATCCATTGGGAAATGGAGTCACTGCATCTACAATCCTCAAAATGACTCAAATCAAACTAAAATATGAACTGTACATCATCAACTGCAAACTCTATTGGAAGCTGACACTAAAAAAATGCTCAAAATGTTGAGCTTATTCATTACACCTTACCTACTCTAACTAATCCATAAATCACTTGATCAAGGGAAGTCAAAGATCCAATGTAATCAATCAAGTAAATGAATACTTGATTGATGCTTGTATTTAGATCCACTAAGCCTAAAGAAAGATTGAGTAAATGGAAAATAAAAATGAAATCTAAGCCTAAAACCTGTGTTGGTGAACAAAACAAACTCCATCATTTCTGATGCTTGCAAAAGGCTGCCCAAGGGGCCTTGAAAATGATGAAACATTACCTCTTGTTTATCAGCAAAAATAACGGAGATGCTTTCGGATATAATGGATGATTGTTCTTCTTCATTTGGTTGATCCTTCTTAAATAAAAAACATCAATTTTATCTTCCATATCATCCAGATCAGAGACAAGATTTGTATTTTCTTTCAAATCTTCAATTGAGGTATCCAAATCAGCATCAACACAAATATCTACAAGTAGCTTTTCATGTATATTAGAAAGACAATTGTCTTGGCTCTGAAAAATTTATGTATCTTGATCATTTGAAGGTTGTTGAACATGTTCATCAAACTCAAGACAAAAAACCTGTTGTAATTTTTTTTTACCTCAATGGATAAATAATGACTCTCTATAGTTTCTATACAAGAAAACTCAAAATTCTGATCTGCAAATATTTATTCCTGAATTAAAAACTCAGAAGAGGAAAGGGATGAAGAGTAGTTGGAAAAAAAATCTTCATATATATCTTGATCACTTGAATATTGGAAAGAGTACTACAAATTATCATCAACTTTTAAATATGGAAGATCATTGTCATCCTTTGAATAATTCTACTCAAGTTCATTTTCATCCAGGGTAGAATCCATGATCTTCTCATGGCAGTGAAAAGGGTTTTCATTCAAAGCATCAAAGAGTTCATCATCCATAAGCTCTTCATCACCATAATCACTTTCTAGCTCTTGAATAAAATTCTCAAAGTGATCACAACAATCCTCAATCAAAAGAAAAGAAGGATAGGTTTCTCTATACTTCTCAAAAAATATGAGTGAAAATCCTTAAGACAATAAATACAAGAAGGAAGAAAGCTTTCATAACAAAACTGCATTCTTTCTTATAATGCGATCATGAACATCTTCATTAAACAATATTCATCAAAATTAATCTTCAGCTTATGCACATGCATATGAACACTTATTAAATGAAGTGTAGTATTATCACCTTTTCCATATCTAAATTTTGGCAATTATGTTTTCCAATCTACCTGAAGCATATGATTTGGAAAGCCTGGAACATGATCTCAATGCAGAGGATCATACCTTACATTATTTATTGTAGTTGAATTCATATTTAAAATAATGAAGTCAAAAATTTCTTCAAATTACCGATTTTAAAGAGTGGAATTGCCATGAAAACTCTGAACCTTTGGATTCTTCGACACTCAAGTCACCAGGTGAAATATGCACAGCCTTCTTATGCCTAACCATTGTTCACCATTAGAAATAAAAGCTAATATTTTTCGTTCTTTCCTGAGAAATATTTGACCTTCGCTCCCCGAAAATGGGACCAAAAATTTTGTCACTCCCCCCAACCTCTTAAATCTAAGAGTGGGATTGAAGGAAGGTAACCATAGACCAGGATTTAGGTCAGGTAGCTAACCCCACCAGGACGAGAGAGGAATCTCTCATTGTCACTTTGCAGTCAATGGAATGACTGAATATCTATTGATCTTAGGCTAGGTATTTAAGTTCAGTAAATAGGATTTTTCGTCTAATGTTTTGAGTGTTAGATAGGGATTCTAGTGAGGAGGCTAGGTCTAGGGTTTTTTAGGTCTGAATTTCCAAGTCAATTTGAAGAGAATGTGTGAGGCCATTTAGGTAGCTTGAAGTAATTTTTAATTGTTCATTGATTATAGGATGAAGTGATATAAATCCTGAATGAGCACTGAAATTAATTCATTCATTTAGAAGAAGATAGATATATCATGTAAACCTTGTCTAAGACAATGCATGAACATACACAATTTCTGCTTAAAAAATTACAAGATAACACATGGAAGAATGAATCTAAAAGAGGAATACATATCATTCAACATGATTAGATAGACATACAGAGAAAGAAAAAATACCCCAATGCATACCACGTGATTCTCAACACAAGTTCTGCAAGATTGTCTTTGATTTCATTCCAAAACGATGTACAATAGCTCCACTTCAAAATAAGACTATCCAACAAAAAAAAAGACCAAAAAGGGTCTACTTATAAAAAAAATGACCAGTGAAACCTCATAGGGTCAAAATTCCATCCAAAATGTATCATAATTACATTATATGAGTCACTTCCTAGATTCTAGGGAGGTTAGAAACCATTCCCTAACATTAAGCTATGAACTAAGAGTGTGTGTCCCCCACATTAAATTACATGTTCCTTCATTATAAGAGGAAAAAACAACTCAATTACTCTAATTCCAACTCATAGGACATCAAAACCTTGAAATTATGACATTTTCTGGGCTTGAAAAGTGTCCTAAGGAAACCTATGCAGATGCGTAACACTTTCTGACAAATGGCTAATAGGCTTTTACATATGCGTAGTAGACGTTTGCAGCAGATTTTGAGGCACTTTTAGGAGTCCAAATCCAATTATTTAAGATAGGTCAACTAGCCTTGTGTGTCTAGCTTCCATAACATCTTGAATTTTTAAAAACAAAGCAGGGGAAGGCCTCCAAAAGTTCATTCTCCCAATATTACTCCAGATGCATAACAAGGCCTCCAAAAAAGTGGCAGAAGCATAGAAAATGGGTGGTTTTTTGGCCTTTTCTGGAAAATTAGAGATTTTCATGCAAAAATAGTTCATGATATGTGATTTACTCATCAAATTTCATCCAACCATATAAGTCATTCATCATTTGGATGCCCCTAAAATAAGTGTAACAAATTCTTGTTACGCATGTGTGAGGAGAGAATTTCCAGATTTGTGCAAAAATCACAAAAAATACCAAAATTCTTCAAAACTTCTCAAAATTGGTTTTGTAGCACCCGTGAGTGATGGTCTAAATATCCAAGGAAGCTTCAGCCAACAAATCTAAGCTATCCTTATCTTTAAGCTTCATTTGAGTTTCTTTTATCCTTTTCTTTTGTTGTTTTAGCCTTATTTGTGAAATTATGTTCCTAGCACACTAGTGATTTTTCATGTGTCTTTGGAGGTTAATGTCTCTATTGGATCTCTTTAGGAGCTTCTCCAAATTTTCATTTACCCTTCTCGACCAATATTATTTGTCTTGGCTGATCTCCATAGCTATAAGCTCATCAAAAGTCAATTGTTCAAGTGGATGAGCTGACTATCTTTCTAGCTCCAGCGCCCTCTTGAGGCCTCTTGTCTTTGGCATTATTGGTTGTGTTTTAGTCTCCATGTCCTACATTTTATCAACATCTATGATTTTCTTTCCTTTACCTTTATCTTCCTCTTAGTCTGCCTTATGTTTTCTTTGTATCAGCTGCTTCACCTTCAATTGCCAATTCTCTTTTTGTAGGAAAGTATTTTGAGAATTTGCAATAGATAAAATCTCCCTCAACTCTGGTATTTCTTCATCCCTTTTATTTATGACCTCCTCAGCTAATTTGACCTCAAACGACTCTACCACCTCAACCTCCAATGGTGTTGGTTCACTATGTTGGTGCAAAGGTGTTTCATCTTGATGCATGATAGTTTCCTCCTCTATTTCACTTTTCTCAACAATAGTGTCAAGTGTAGGTACACTTTTGATAGATTTGGGTGCAAAGACATATCTATTTCCCTTCTCATAGGTGTGAGTGACCTCAACAACCCTACGAATATTTGAAATCTGATTTTTCATGCTAGAAGAGCCAACCTCCATTGGTTGTGCTGACAGTGATGGTGATGGTGTGTTATGCATGACAGAAGGACTAGTGGTGGGTGTTGCTTCTACTCTCTCCATGAAGGCTTCCCAAGTCATGTTGATGGCTGAAAGATGACGCAACACAATGGGTTTGACTAGACCATGGTGTAAAAGGCTTGGGTAGTGATCTTGGTTTTTTCTCTAAATCTTCTTAGTCATTCTAAGAAAGATTATGTACAAGTAATGTGGTTGCAAGTCAAGTGATTTAGTAGAGGTAAAATGCATCAAAAGCCTAATATGATACCTCTACAACCCGGAAAATATCCCTTCACATGTGAAATACTTCATTATTAACCTCATCAAAGGATAATATTTGTCAATGAGGTGTCTGAAAGGTAATATGTACTCATGTTTCCCTCTAGCATGGGGTTTGAGGAACATTTTGTAATCTTCAAGGTCTATGTCCATGCCCTTAAATAACTTCTTCCCATGACTATTTTTTGAAGAAATCACGTATGCTGATAGGTTAAAATCCACACTTGCAATGATGGCCTTTCCCATGTTGATATTAGATGAAATAATCTTGTAATTTGAAGATGATATCCTCCCTCCATAATCTTCTCACAGAACCTCAAACATCCAGTCCTCTTAAAGCATATTTTGGCCAAGGTTGAAGAATTGATTTCTTGCTTGGTGGAGGGCTCAAATATTATGTGGTGCCCACCCTTGAGGATATTCTTCTCACTCTCCATAATCTCTATCCGTGAAAATATGAAACCATAGTGCGTAGGGGTATGTGTAGTGCAATTTGGAAAAAGAGAGTATAGGGACGTGGTAGGTTTAGAGGGCAAGATGAAGGGCTTTGAAGCCAAGGAAAATTCTGAAAAACTATCAGGATGTAGGCTTGTATGCTGGCTCCATGATATGAGTGAAACTATGTGAAGTGGATGTGACAAAAGTGGTCAAATGAGGGCAACATAGGAATTTCCTAGTTTAACACTAGAAAATTGGGAAGAAATAGGGTTTGGTGGAAATGATTCCTAGGAAGGGTATGGATGGTGAGGAATGATAGTATAATGTATGTGGGAGGTGTATTATAGTGTTATATGAGATATTTATGGTTTAGTGTAGTGAACTCACTCCATGATACAAAAAACATGAGAATGTAGTGGGAGATGAGGTAAGAAAAACAATCAATGAGTTGCCTTGTAAAATGACTTTGATAGGATGTTATAATGTCCACTTAATAATGTATAGGCTTTAGAAACCACGTGCCTGATTCTTCAGCTTATTTGATTGATTTGGATACCGAAAACCAAATTTGTAGCAGCTTTTCTAGATGCATAACACAATCTACAGATGTGCAACAACCTTAACAGATGTGTAACAACAACCTCCATATGTGTAATAGAAACCTATTGGGAGAAAATTTGTCAGTATTATACAAACCCTCGACCACTATGGATTCAAGTGGAGGTAAGATAGGATCTCTACCACACATGAAAAGAGAATAATGAGTTGACCGAGCCTCTTTTTTTCCTTTTATAAGCTTTTGAAATGACTTTTTTTCCAATAGTGAAAACAATAACAATGAAGGAAATTTTTCCTTTTTGAAATCCTTTTATATTGGAAAAAAAATTGAAATAATAAAAATTCTCTTAATTTATTCTCCTAAATGTGCTAACTCCCTTTAGAAGACTTATATGATGGAAATGAAGGATTGTTTGCTTTTTTTTTATGACAAATTGGACTTTTCAAAGGCAAAAAAATGACACCTAGACATCATACCTTGATGAGATGGAGTGAATCACCTAATAATTCTAAATAAAAATGAATGGGGTGACCTTTGAGGTGATGATGGCCATGGATGGGATGAGGGGAGTAGCATTTTTTACCTATATTCCTTAAGTGATCAAAAATTATTTTGAAAACTTGTTTGAAAAGACCAAAAATTTTGACCTATGACTACTAGCAAAATAACTGAAAGAGTGTGTTTGATCACTGACGTATTGACACTAGCACATCCATCATATGAGATTTTGAGTGTAGTAGGATGTCATGGAATGTTCCATACAACATTTCAAACCCATGAGAAAACTTCTAGGTCATACACATGTTAGCCACCCATAAACTTTGTCATATCAGATGGTGGATAAATGATGTTGGATAGCCTTCAAGAAACAATTTCATGGCTAAAATTTATGTTACTTGAAGAATTTTGATAAATCCTATCCTTGGATAATATTCACTACTGTTTCCCTTCAGAACTTAAAATCCTGCTGATTTCTAAAGCCAAAATACTGCTGCAAATCCCATTTTTCCCTTTTCCTCCTTCCCAAACTAACCTCTGTTTCTTTTCCCCCATCTCCCATGAAAATCCATAATTTCATGTTTTCTTCCCTTTCCATTTCATAAAATCCATTTCATAAGGTCTAAGACCCCTTCTTAGCCTTATCAGAACCCTCTATTTTCATCAAAAATCATTAAAAAATCATGAAAAATGCATATTTTTATGTATTGGGCTTAAGCCCCCTTAGGCTAAGCCTTTTACCCTTCTCCGTCCATAAACCCGAGCGCCAACACCAGGCGCCAAGACCGTCGGGTGCTTATCTTTTCAATTTAATTTTCTCCGCCCAAAACATAAAAAAAAACCTTTGTAAATCGTATTTTTGGGTTTTAAATTTAAATTCCAAAGGTTCCGCCCATATGATTTATGAATCAATCTCAGCCGTCAATATGCTCTGCAGATCGAACGGTGTGGAGCGCACCTCCTTGTGGACCCCCCATCCGTGCACTGTCTGCCCAAAACCGTGTGGTTTCCATCGCACCACTCTTCGGCGGATGGTGGTTTTTTCCCGACAGCCATCGATTCCATATGACAGTTGACGCATGTCCTGTATACGATTTGAAAACTACCACGCAACCGTCGTCCATCGCGCGTTAAAATTCGAACCAGGACGCCCAGCGAAATTGATCTCTGCCGTCTGATCTGGGCCCACTCATCCAACGGTTATCGGTCTCCGAAGGTGTCCGATGTATAACCAAAATGCCCGCGTGATAAACAAGCCATCCTGCAGTGGCAAATCAATCTCCGCCATCGATCTGATCTGCAGATCGACGGCCCATATTTCATCACCCGATTCGGTTGCCCAGTCAATGTTTCCTCTTTGTTGACTTTCCATCGCACAATCCCAACCGTCGATATCTACGCGATCGACGGCTCAGATTCATCCTTCTCCTCTGACTACCCCTTTCAATCTCGACCGTCGATCTCTGTAGATCGACGGATCAGATTTAATCTTTCGATCGCCCATTCCACGATCACTTCTAATAAATCTGGACCGTTGGATGATGTCATCCAATGGCCACGCTCCCTCCATGTGCCTCTGCAGTAGTTAACCATAAATGCATGGATTTTATAATGTTTTGTTTGTATTTTGCAGGGTTTCAAAGGTTTTCACTATGAACGAAGAAAATTCGAAAGAAGAGGGTGACGACTCTCTTGCTCTCGATTTACCAGAGGAAATCGACCACCGGGTTTAAAATTTCATATTTATCAATGTTTCATGAACCATTGATGCATTACAAACCCTGTGCAACCCTGCGCAACAGCAAGAAAACATGGATTAAGCGCTTAGAAAGAGTATCAGTGCTGAAGACCAAGAAATTATTAGAGAAAAGGATTAATGGACTGTTTATGTGGATTATGGCCTAAAATATCATTATAAACCTAATCCCCGGGTTAAAGCAGAATTCAAAACAGATCCAAAGGGTTTTACCGACAGGAAATTCTCCACCACCACAAATGGAGGCAAGTTGATTCCTTCCAGCAACTAAAGCGCCACCTGTGCCTCAAAGTATTCAATCAGGAACAGAAGTTATTGCTCGGGATCAAATATCTGCCTCACAGCACAGCCGAAGAGTTATTTCTACCAGGAACATCAATGCAAAGAATATTTGCAGAGTTACTTCAACACTACACAGTGCCTCAAAGGTCAACAAAACTCCTACCAAGCTTGAAATCATTATGTAAAACATTTATTACAGAGGATATGCATGTAAATCTCCTCATTTGAGCCCCTCGAGGGCCAGTGAGCCATTTAATTCTGTATTGATTGTAACTGAGATCTTTTAATCAGATCTCACCTCCTCATCCTTCTATATATACCACAGCAGAAGATGAGTGAGTTTTGGTTGTTGTTTGATTACAAGTTGTAACACTGAAACTCTCTGAATAAATATACAAGTCTGTTGAAGTTGAAAAACAAATTGAAGTCTTGGATGTCTTGATGATGTTGTTGCATGTCTGTTCCTGAGAAGGCTCTATCATTGGATTCATGAGCTTGGCTGTTGGTGAAGTATTCTGAACTGTTTAATGTTTTTCCCCTGTTTTCATTATGTTTCATAATTTCTTACTACAATAGGCTGAAATTTTTAGGCTAAGAAATGACTCTTGGAAGCACCTTAGACCTGTTCACCCTTCACGATTTTATGTTTTCTTCTGCGGAAGTATTTTAGAGGCTTTAAATTTCCTCTTTAGTCTTCATGCTTGTTATTTCCTTAATAGCTCAAATAGTTGGTTTCAGCATGATTTATGGTTCTCCCTGCTTGTCTGCTATCACTTGAAAGTTGTTATTGAAGTCTCCCTTTGAAGTACCATTGTTTTAAGTTAATCAAAGAGGTCAGTTTTGATCTTGCCCTTTGCCATTGCTTGAACAGTTGTTTTAAAGGTCTTTATAGTTGTAAGCATATATGTTATTTAGGTGTTTCCTATTCTATGAATGCAATTATCAGTGAATATTTTATGTTTTCTAAGTCCATTAAAATAAAATTTTTGAGGAAATAGGGAGTTCCCCGAACCTTAGGTTTCATTTTAAAATTTTTCTTGAAGTCATTATTTGCTTAAAGAATGTTTGTAGAATTTATGGTTAGCCCTGTCTATCAAATATCTCTTTATTGTTAAGTTATGTTTTCAATTTCCCTTTGTTGAGAATTAAACTTCTCTTTCCAAATCATTAATGTCCATCTCATTCCAAAAACAAAAGGATCTTATGGCCAAGTTAGATTTTCCCTTTGATATCCCATATCCCTTGAAGAGTTTGTCATGACCTTATTTCGACTCCATTGCCCAATGATCCAGATATTTCCTCTTTCTGTCTATATTTCTTAGACCTTTCATGTTCTGTTGTATCAACTCAATCCAACCAAACAAACATCTGCACTTAATAACTATTCTAAAATCCATAATCAAAGACACAAGATAAACCTTTGCAAACAAATATTTGAGAGATCCCTCTCTGAGAACAGGAGGACTAGATCCTGGAACTCTAAAGATTGGTTCTGATGTTGCCTTGTCTTTTGATTTGCCAAACTTTCAAAACATGGGACACCAACATAATGGCGATCACGGTGGGACCCTTTTGAGTAAGCAACAATATAAGTACCCTTCAGGACTTCAGAAATCCCTTATTTTCAAGAATATCCAGTGATTATTAGCCACCTCATCACTACCAACATAATGGTGATCACGGTGGGACTTTACTGAGAATATTGAGACTTGAAAACCTTTCTTCAAACTCTTTAGGTCCAGTATAACATAAGTAACTTTCTTCAAGCACTACCTAAAAAATGGTAATCATGATAGGACTTAATTGAATCAGTGACAAACTAAGTGACCCTTAGGGTTCCTTTTAATCCGTATCAAACCTTGAAGGAACCAGTTACCAAGCCATAAGAGCAACTCTGTTTGTTTGAACACCTTAGCTAAGTGCAAAATCATACTTGGAACACTCTCTTAACCTATAAAACCAAAACAACTCAGAAATACCCAAAAAAAAATTAAGTTTGGCTTCATAATAAACATTGGTAGTGGACCATAAAACCTTTTTACCTCCTCAAGAGCTAAAAACTTCCACTTTGTAGTAAAACACTCATTTTTTCATATCACTTACCTTTCAGGTGTTTTACCTTATACTCTTAGACAAAGTCTGGAAAGGGCCAGGTAGCCTCCAGATATCATCCTCTTTTTGAGGTGAAATATATGGTGAATGCCCTCCCAGTCAATCTCTGGTTAGATTTTGTTGTGTTTTAGAATATCCTTGCAAAGGGATATTTCACAAACACTATGGTGGACAGTGTACCTCTTAGAAAACATTCTAAACTTTCCACCCGGTGACTCCACAATCCTGAACAGACCTTAAGACTTCACTGGGGAGAACCCTTATCATTATAATATCATTCAAATCCAGTTAGAGGACTGTAGGATTAAAATTTGTGTAAACACATCAGTCAACCTCTCAAATATTTTCATACTTGGTTGAACTTTTCTTGTTATTTGGGTCAAAAAACACACCATAGTGGCCCCTAGAAATATCTACACTAGAGCCCATCCTAACCCTGATCCACCTGAGATAGTTGATAACCCACAAAGAATACTTAGGAGGTCTCCTAAGATTAAATCCTCAACTATTTTCAGATCACCCCCAAGAGCTAATTCAGTCCCTGAAAATCTTTCAGCTCTACAACAATCACAAGATGACTTAGTTAATCCCTTTAGGACTAGGTCATTTGGTGATTTAGATCAACTAGATTCTGATTCTTCACTTTCATCTCCCAAAACAAGTGAACATCCTGGTAGTAGAGAAACAACACCTCCTGATTTACATTTTCTTCTTAACTTAGGTGTCTCCCATCCAAGATCAGTTCAACAATCTACTGTTGTTCCATCCACTTCTTTACACCCTTCATCCACTAGTCAAACCACTTCACTTCAGCCCACACCTCCTCTTGTCAATCCACCACTTGTTAATCCACCCCCACCACATATCATGGCAGCATGGTATGCTCCCTTAGTCCTTCTTGTACCATTAGTCAACCTTCCACAGGACTATCAGTCCAAAATTCCATTATATGATGCTAGCAATGATGTAACTACATCACAACATGTGGATAAGATGGATGACTATTTTGACAGAAATGAAATTGATGATGATTCTGTCAAACTTAGAATATTTGCTCAAAGTTTGGGGGGAGAAGTAAGAAAATGGTTTAAAGGTTTAGCCCCCCATACTATTAATGATATCCAAGGCTTCCATTAGACATTTCTAAAGAAATGGGAAGTAAAGAAGAACCCTCTCCAAGTCCTCGCTGATTACAACAACCTCCATAGGAACCCTAGGGAAAGTGTACAAGCCTATTGTACTAGATTTAACAATGTATATAATTCACTTTCCCCAGAACTAAAACCTCCACAAGGCTCAGCCTTAAACAAGTTTCCCGAAGGATTTGACTCTGATATGACTTATTCACTAAGAGAAAGATATTTTGCAATTCTTGAAGATATGCAAAGGGGTGCTCTTTCTATGGAAGTCAACTTAATATAAAAGAGAGCAAGAATGAAAACTGAGAAGAGAGTATCTTTTAGAGAGGAATCCCCTCCCTCTACTTCAAGCTCAAAAATGGAGAGAATGTTGGAAGAAATGATGAAAGAGATGAGCATAATTAAGAAATAACAAGCAAATCAAAACTAGGTTGCACTTCAAAACAATCAAAACAGAAATAGAAATCAGAAATATAAAAGAGATAACAATCAAGATAAACAAAAAGAAAGTGACCAACAAATTAGACCTCCCTTTCAACAGAACTATGTAGATCAATATGAGGAAGACAGGGAGCTGGAAAGATTGGAAGAATCACATGTAAACTTGATTGGACCAGACAGTGGGGATGATTTTTTCCTTACTGAGGAAGAACAAGGTTTCTTCTCAGATGATCAAAATCAAAACACCTGGGAAGATTTTGATGACTATAGATTAGGTTTTGAAAATGCAATCATGGAGGTACATAAACAGTATGATCTTAGGAGCAAGGGAAGTATAGAGAATTCAAAAGATAAGAATACTAGCATTGCTTTCAAGAAAAATGCAGAAAACCAGTCCAAAAAGACAGCAGAGAAAATCAACATTTCAGCCAAAAAACCAGATTTAAACAAAGACAAGGGAATCCATCCAAATGTTGAACAGAGTACCCCTAGCACTTCAACTAGTGGTCCTAATAAAACTATTCCTATCACTAGTCCAAACAAGGTTCAGCAAATCAAAGCTGCTGAAAAGAATTTAATTGAAAAAAAAATGTAAATATTAACAAATCAATTATTCCTTTCATCCTTGAGGGAGAGATTGCTAAGATAAAAATTACCATCCCCCTAGCTGAACTAGTAACCCAAGAAGTGTACAAAAACCAAGTTTTGAAAGCTTTAAACCTAGGAAGTGATAATGACACCTTAAACTTGACAGATGACAAACCTGAGCTGTTGTTTGGCCCAGAGGTTGAAGGAAAATATCAAGAAGGACCAGTCCCTCCCTTCTATGTCAGTTTGAACATACACGATAAAATTCTACACAATGCCATGTTAGATTTTGGAGCGTCACACAATCTAATGCCAAAAGTAGTAATGGAAAGCTTAGGCTTAGAGATTACTAAACCATACAAATATTTGTATTCTTTTGACTCGAGCAGAGTCAAATGTTTGGGTTTAATCAAAGATTTATGTGTTAACCTAGCTCAGATCCCTGCCAAGAATCTAGTGATGGATATCGTTGTAGCTGACATTCCCCCTAAGTATGTCATGCTTTTATCAAGATCATGGGGAGCCAAACTTCAAGGAAGCCTTCAAATGGACATGTCTTATGCCACCATCCCTGTTTTTAACCAAAACAAAAGACTATACAGAGAATCCCATATGAAGTACATGGTGAGTAACATGGACAAACCAAACAACACTCCAATCTATTCTATTCAATCAAGTTTAGGTTCCTTTATCTTGTGTAATGAAGATGAAATTACTCAACAAGGTAAAGAAAACATAGACCCAATCAGTTCACCAGAACAATCCAATCTTACTTCGAATCAACTTCAAAACATTGACAATCAACAGCAACAAGAAAATGAAAATGAGTCAAATATACTTTGGACAATAAATTTCGATGGATCCTGTAATAAAACCAGTGCAGTGGCAGGTGTCTAGATTCAAAACGCAAATAAAAGTTTTCATACAAGTTAGACTTCCCATGCACTAACAATATTGCTGAGTATGAAGCACTTCTCCTAGGCTTACAACTGCTTAAGGAATTAGAAGCCCAAAAGATATCTATTTTAGGGGATTCTGAACTTATCATCAAACAAATCAAAGGAGAATACGTAGCCAAGAATCCAAGGCTTAGGGAATATCGAAATGTTGCCCCTGACCTACTGAAAACCTTCGAAAAATATGAACTCATTTTCATCCCTAGAGAACTGAATAATCTAGCAAATGAACTTGCCTTCATGGCCAGCAATTGCCAAGCACCTGAGATAAATGAACAACTCAGTATAAAGGTGAAACACAAACCTGTTGTGCCTGATAATGAAGATCACTGGTAGGTGTTTTAATCTGACAAACATATAGATGATTTCTTAAAATCAGAAAATGATTTCAGCATACCAATACCAGAAACTAGCCATAAAGAAAACTGTTTGTACATTGAACAAATCCCAGAGGCTGAAATGACATATCCTGCTAATATAAATCATTTTGAAAATCCGTTTGAAGTAGAGATAATGAAAAATGAGGACCAAGAAGACTTGGAAGTCTTACAATGCAAAAATGATAGAATCCCAAGAGGTCTCGCACCTTTAGAACACCTGTTTGATCTCAACGATGTAGCCAAAGAACCAAGAATGGAGCCTGTGGAAACAAATGTAGAAGAGCATAACATAGGCAGTATAGTAGAACCTAAGATGATCAAGCTATCCAGCACACTCCCAGCTCACATAAAATTGCAATACATAGAGCTTTTCAAAGAATTCAGAGATGTGTTTGCTTGGGAATACAAAGACTTAAAATCATATGATACCAGCATCATCTAGCATAAGATCTCCTTCAAGGAAAATCAAAAGCCTTTTAAGAAAAAACTAAGGAGAATAAATCCCCTTTTACTACCTTTAGTTAGGGCAGAAATTGAGAAAATGTATAATGCTAGGATCATAGTACCCATTAGATTTTCAAAATGGGTATCAAACTTAGTTTCTGTTAGAAAGAAATTAGGAGAAATCAGGATCTGTATTGACTTCAGAAATCTAAATAGAGCCTCTTTAAAAGACAACTACCCCTTACCCAAGATGGACCATATACTTCAAAGGGTAGTTGGGTCAAGAAGAATATCCCTATTAGATGGGTTCTCGGGTTACAATCAGGTGTTAGTGTTCCCAAGTGATCAAATCAAAACTTCTTTTACCACACCTTGGGGCACATTCATGTATGTCAAAATGCCTTTCAGATTAATGAATGCAAGGGCCACCTTCCAAAGGGCCATGGACATAGCCTTCTCTGAATATATTGGCTATTTTATAATTATTTACCTTGATGACATAACTGTTTTTTCAAAAACTGATGAAGAGCATTTGATTCACCTAAGAAAGGTTTTTGAGAAGTGTAGGAAATTTGGCTTATCACTGAATCCCAAGAAGACCCTCTTTGGTCTCCAAGAAGGGAAACTTCTTGGTCATATAATTTCAGAAGAGGGAATCAAAATAGACCCTACAAGGATAGATGGCATATTACAAATTAGCCATCCTAGAAGCCTCAAAGAATTGCAATCTTTCATTGGAAAGATTAATTTTTTGAGAAGGTTTATTCCCAACCTTGTTGAGCTATTAAAAAACATCACAAACATGCTTAAGAAAAATGTGGGTGTAAAATGGACTTTACCAGCTAAACAATCATTCGAACTAGTCAAACAAGCTCTTACCCAAACACCAGTCCTGATTAGTCCTAATTTTACCAAAGACTTTTACATTTTTTCTTTTGCATATGAACATACAATAGTTGTAGGCTTGCTTCAGAAGAATGATTTAGGGCAAGAAAAACCAATATCCTTCTTTAGTAGGGCCTTAAGAGATGCTCCTCTCAAATATAACATCATGGAGAAGCAAACCTTAGCATTAGTGAAAGCTTTAAAGGACTTTAGAGTCTACATTTTACACTCTCACATAATTGCTTTTGTTCCACATACTGCTTTCAAGGATATTCTAATTCAAGACCCTGATGGAAAAAGGGGGAAATGGATTGCAACTATTCTTGAATATGACTTAGAAATCAGGCCCACCAAACTAGTAAAGGGGCAGGGATTAGCAAAACTTATGGCTGAGTCTAACTTCCAAGCACTATACATAAATATGGTGGATGTGTTGGAAGAAATGGAAGAATCTGATGCTCCTTTTATTGAAGAAACATTTCTAAATTCTCCTTGGTATGCTGACATTATTTATGTGCTTTTATATCTAAATGCCCCTCCTTCTTTGTCTAAAACTAAAGCTAGATTCTTGAAACAAAAGGCTTTGATTTTTTGTATCTTAGATGGAGTATTATATTGGAAGAATGCTGTTGGAATTTTTCTTAAATGTTTACTTGAAGATGATGCAGGAAAAATCATGCATGAGTTGCACGATGGTGAATGTGGAGGACACCTCTACTGGAAGGCCACATCAAACAAAATTCTCAGATCAGGTTACTATTGGCCTACCCTTTTCCCAGACACTCAGAAGTTGGTCATTTCTTGCCATAAGTGTCAAATATTTGATGGAAAGAGAAAGTTCCTTCCCTTACCTTTACATCCTATCAGAGTTGAGGCACCTTTTCAACAATGGGGGCTGGACTTCATTGGGGAAATTCACCCATCCTCCTCAGGTCAACATAAGTGGATCCTCACAGCCACTGACTTCTTTACCAAATGGATAGAAGCTATACCTATCAAGAATGCTAATGACTCAGTCATTATCAAGTTTCTTGAAACCCATATCCAATCCAGATTTGGTTGCCCTAGAAAAATTATAACAAACAATGTTGTTGCTTTCAAATCTAAGAAGATGGTTGATTTTTGTCACAAATACCATATAAACTTGGGCCATTCCACTGCTTACTATCCCCAAGGAAATGGATTAGCTGAATCCTCCAACAATATTCTCATCAATATCATTAAAAAGTTGTTGGAACAAAATCAAAAATCATGGCACAGTAAGCTGGTTCATGCCTTATCGGCTGATAGATTAACTATAAAGAAATCAATAAATATGTCCCCTTATCAGTTAGTTTATGGCATGGATGCAATTCTTCCTACCTCATTGGGAGTTCCAGTCATGAAAATCCTTCAAGAAGTGCAGATTGAAGAAAATGATATGCAGAGGAGGATCAACCAAAGAATCCATTTACAGCAGAACAGAGAAGAAGTTTATGAAAGAACACAGTTAGTCCAAGAAAATATGAAGAAAATATTTGATAAGAGGACTAAGGCAAACAATTTCCAGGTTGGAAGTGTTGTTCTTAAATGGGATTCCAGAAGAGAAGAGAAGGGGAAACATGGCAAGTTTGAGAACTTGTGGAAAGGGCCCTATATTATTCATGCTGAGAGGGGTCATAATACATTTTTCTTAAAAGAATTGAATGGAGAAGACCTATATGGAGGTCATGTCAATCGCCGAATTCTCAAGCATTACTTCTGCCAATAATCTTAAGTTTTAAAGTTTTTTTTGTTTTACCATTGTAAATATCATAGTCAAACCATTGCATTCAAAAGATATGAAAAAATAAAAATACAAAAACAAAGAAAAGGAAAGAAAAGAGGGCAGATTGTGAAAACAAGAAAGGCAAAGCCCCATGCCAAAAAAGAGAAATAAATCTGAAAGTGTGCAAGCTCAAATGCCACTCCTAAAAATCACACTTCTAGTTAGTCAAACTGTTTAATCTTGACTAAATTATCTTTAAATTTTTCTGCTGATAGGATAGTGAATTCGATTTTCCAAACTGTTCAATCTTGGCTTATCAGTAGATAGATTAGGATAGAAAATGAAGGTTCAAACAAACTCAAAATCTGAACCAAAAATTTCCAAAAAGAGGTGACTCAAATCTGCTTCAAATATTGAGTCAAAAGAATGTAAAGATCTGGTTCTAATCAGCGGAAAACCTGAACCAGAAGGAAAGCAAAGACAGCTCAAAACAAGTTTAAAAAAGAGCTGTGAAAAGAGAAGGCAGCACTTTGAATTTTCAGATCTTAAGCCTTCTATGTTTGGATTTATTTTTCTGCAAATAATAATCTATGTGCAGCTTGTTTTTATGCCATAGATCACAGCAAGTCAAACAACTTAAACTTGACTTGACTGTTTTTAAATTTATGTTATAGAATTTAGAGAATGAAAGTTTGTTGGACAGCTTAATCCCAACAGACAGTAGATTAGGTAGAGAAATATCTGAACTCAACTGTTTAATTTGAGTTGAGGGAGAAATAAGGAATAGAATTATATTAGTGTTTATGCTTTCAAAAGAATAAAATTTTATAAGAGAGTTTGCCAATCCAAGTGCACTCTGATGAAGAAAAAATGTTAGATCAGTAGGATTGGGTAGGTAGAAATTTTGTTGATAAAGGTTCCATTGTTTTTCATGATTGATAACTTGTTTCCAGAAGCAAAAATAAGATCATTCAAGAAGAAGAAAAATAGCCCAATGGATGAGGCAACTAATCAGCCTCCCAGAGAATACAAGTCTGCAGTTCTTGATGCCTTCAAAAAGGCACCATCCCTAAGTGGAGCCACTGTTAGCCACCCATAAAATTTGTCATATCAGATGGTGGCTAAATGATGTTGGATAGCCTTCAAGAAACAATTTCATGACTAAAATTGTTGTTACTTGAAGACTTTTGATAAATCCTATCCTTGGATAATATTCACTACTGTTTCCCTTTAGAACTTAAAATCCTGCTGATTTCTAAAGCCAAAATACTGCTGCAAATCCCATTTTTCCCTTTTCCTCCTTCCCAAACTAACCTCTGTTTATTTTCCCCCATCTCCCATGAAAATCCATAATTTCATGTTTTCTTCCCTTTCCATTCCATAAAATCCATTTCATAAGGTCTAAGACCCCTTCTAAGCCTTATCGGAACCCTCTATTCTCATCAAAAATCATTAAAAAATCATGAAAAATGCATATTTTTATGTATTGGGATTAAGCCCCCTCGGGCTAAGCCTTTTACCCTTCTCCGTCCATAAACCCGAGCGCCAGGACCAGGCGCCAAGACTGTCAGGCGCTTATATTTTCAATTTAATTTTCTCCGCCCAAAACATAAAAAAAAACCTTTGTAAATCGTATTTTTGGGTTTTAAATTTAAATTCCAAAGGTTTCGCCCGTATGATTTATGAATCGATGTCAGCCATCGATCTGCTCCGCAGATCGAACGGTGCGGAGTGCGCCTCCTTGTGGACCCCCCGTCCGTGCGCTGTCTACCCAAAACTGTGTGGTTTCCATCGCACCACTCTTCGGCGGATGGCGGTTTTTTCCCGACGGCCAGTGATTCCATATGACGGTTGACGCGTGTCCTGTATACGATTTGAAAACCACCGCGTAATCATTGTCCATCGCACGTTAAAATTTGAACCAGGACGCCCAGCGAAATTGATCTCCGCCGTCCGATCTGGGCCCACTCATGCAACAGTTGTCGGTCTCTGAAGGTGTCCGATGTATAACCAAAATGCCCACGCGATAAACAATCCATCCTGCAGCGGCAAATCAATCTCTGTCGTCGATCTGATCTGTAGATTGACGACCCATATTTCATCACCCGATTCGGTTGCCCAGTCAACATTTCCTCTTCGTTGAATTTCCATAGCCCAATCCTGACTGTCGATCTCTGCACGATCGACGGCTCAGATTCACCCTTCTCCTTTGACTGCCTCTTTCAATCTCGACCGTCGATCTCTACAGATCGACGGCTTAGATTTAATCTTTCGATCGCCCATTCCATGATCACTTCTGATAAATCTAGACCGTTGGATGATGCCATCCAACGGCCACGCTCCCTCCATGTGCCTCTATAACAGTTAACCATAAATGCATGGATTTTATAATGTTTTTTTTGTATTTTGCAGGGTTTCGAAGGTTTTCACTATGAACGAAGAAAATTCGAAAGAAGAGGGTGACAACTCTCTTGCTCTCGATTTACTAGAGGAAATTGACCATCGGGTTTAAAATTTCATATTGATCAATGTTTCATGAACCATTGATGCATTACAGACCCTGTGCAACCCTGCGCAATAGCAAGAAAACATGGATTAAGTGCCTAGAAAGAGTATCAGTGCTGAAGACCAGGAAATTATCAGAGCAAAGGATTAATGGACTATTTACGAGGATTATGGCCTAAAAATATCATTATAAACCTAATTCCCGGGTTAAAGAAGAATTCAAAATAGATTCAAAGGGTTTTACCGACAGGAAATTCTCCACCGCCACAAATGGAGGCAAATTGATTCCTTCCAGCGACTAAAGCGCCACCTGTGCCTCAAAGTATTCAATCAGGAACAGAAGTTATTGCTCGGGATCAAATATCTACCTCACAGCATAGCCGGAGAGTTATTTATGCCAGGAACATCAATGCAAAGAATATCTGCAGAGTTACTTCAACACTACACAGTGCCTCAAAGGTCAACAAAACTCCTACCAAGCTTGAAATAATTATGTAAAACATTTAATATAGAGGATATGCATGTAAATCTCCTCATTTGAGCCCCTCGAGGGCTAGTGAGCCATTTAATTCTGTATTGATTGTAACTGAGATATTTTAATCAGATCTCACCTCCTCATCCTTCTATATATACCACAGCAAAAGATGAGTGAGTGTTGGTTGTTTTTTTATTACAATTTGTAACACTGAAACTCTCTGAATAAATATACAAGTCTGTTGAAGTTGAAAAACAAATTGAAGTCTTGGATGTCTTGATGATGTTGTTGCATGTCTGTTCCTGAGAAGGCTCTATCATTGGATCCATGAGCTTGGCTGTTTGTGAAGTATTCTGAATTGTTTCATGTTTTTCCCCTTTTTTCATTATGTTTCATAATTTCTTACTACAGTAGGCTGAAAGTTTTAGGCTAAGAAATGACTCTTGGAAGCACCTTAAACCTGTTCACCCTTCATTGTTTTATGTTTTCTTTTGATGAAGTATTTTATAGGCTTTAAACTTCCTCTTTAGTCTTCATGCTTGTTTATTTCCTTAATAGCTCAAATAGTTTGTTTCAGCATGATTTATGGTTCTCCCTGCTTGTCTGCTATCACTTGAAAGCTGTTATTGAAGTCTCCCTTTGAAGTACCATTGTTTTAAGTTAATCAAAGAGGTCAGTTTTGATCTTTCCCTTTGCCATTGCTTGAACAGTTGTTTTAAAGGTCTTTATAGTTGTAAGCATATATGTTATTTAGGTGTTCCCTCTTCTATGAATGCAATTATCAGTGAATCTTTTATGTTTTCTAAGTCTTTTAAAATAAAATCTTTGAGGAAATAGGGAGTTCCCTGAATCTTAGGTTTCATTTTAAAAGTTTTCTTGAAGTCATTATTTGCTTAAAGAATGTTTGTAGAATTTATGGTTAGCCCTGTCTATCAAATATCTCTTTATTGTTAAGTTATGTTTTCAATTTCCCTTTGTTGAGAATTAAACTTCTCTTTCCAAATCATTAATGTCCATCTCATTCCAAAAACAAAAGGATCCTGTGGCCAAGTTAGATTTGCCCTTTGATATCCCATATCCCTTGAAGAGTTTGTCATGACCTTAATTCGACTCCATTGCCCAATGAACCAGATATTTCCTCTTTCTGTCTATCTTTCTTAGACCTTTCATGTTTTTTTGTATCAACTCAATCCAACCAAACAAGCATATGCACTTAATAACTAGTCTAAAATCCATAATCAAAGCACACAAGATAAACCTTTGCAAACAAATATTTGAGAGATCCCTCTCTGAGAACAGGAGGACTAGATCCTGGAACTCTAAAGATTGGTTCTGATTTTTCCTTGTCTTTTGATTTGCCAAACTGTCAAAACACGGGACACCAACAACAAAAACCTTCAAACCCCAAACCTTCTTCTTGCAACAGAAGCACAACACACCTCCATCCTCATTACTTGACCAAACACTAATTTTCCATCTGAAAAAATGATTTGGAGCTGATCCAAATATTCACAAAAACCTCCTACATGGAAAAAAGTGCCTAAAATCTTGATTCGTCATCAAAATTTGATGCCTTGGTAGAAGCCCAATGCTCCCTGCAGACTTTGTGCAATGAATGTTTCTTGGTGTTCAAAAGGACTCGAGGGGACAAGTAACAACTCCATATATTTTTGGAGGTCAAGGTTATGTGTTGAGCTCCCAATATAAAGAAAACTCTCCTTCAAGGATAATTATTACAATTTTAATCTTGAATGATGAAATCGTAAAAAGAGAGGATGCACAACAGATCTTTCTGACTGTTGTATTGCATGTTATATCATGGCACAATATGATTTGAAACCATAAATGACTATCCTGACCCCACTAATTTTTTCCAATGATGAGAAGGCAAGACACACTATGACTTCACTCATGATCCTGTATGATACATGACCCTAGACTCACTTAACTCAACCTTTAGTAAATCATAGACTATCTTTACATCATATTTCACACACTATACTGACATAATTACATCAATGATAACATCTTACATTTCTTACATCGACCAATAGCTTGATCTTATACAAGATCATATAAAAATTTTATACATTTGTCATAATTTGAAAGACAAAACTTGTTTTCTAACTACCATGACTATATGATACAAACATACCTAACCATGGGCTAGATAACATAACCTCTCCTAAAGGTTTCGTGAAAAAACTTAGGAAAAATTGACTTAGGAGAATGAAAAACTTAGAGAAAACATAAGAATAACAAATCAAATAATGTGATGAAACTAAGGGGCTAGAGTTGACAGTTCATGTGGGCTCCAAAATTGAATTGGGAAAAAAAATTGGAGGGTCATTGTTGTAGCGACAACACTTGGCGACACATTGGGAGAACCCCATCTTCTCTAATATCGTTAATGTAGGTATGAAGTCTCAATTATTCAGGAAGTATTGATTCAATCAGTGATTCACCTTAGCTCCCCACTCTACTCTACTTGGTTAAATACATAGTCTCCTTCATTCACCACTTGGCGTAACACAACATAAATGGATCCATATCATAATCCTTTCGATGTAAGTAAGGGTAATATAGCACGATGATTTTAAAACAATCATAGTAGCTCTGTTTCCAGTAGGCCTAGCCAGTACCCCAGTGGAGTCGCTTTAGGAACACAAAAGTTGCTTCGTTTCTAGGGAGCCTGGACATTACCCCGGCGAAGTCGCTTAATTTACCTGCCTGTGTAGGAAGCCTTTCTCTTCTTTCACCATTTATTTTTTCATAGAACTGTGCTTAGGTACTTATTATTTTCAACGGGTGGAAGAGGGATCTTAAATTATTGAGAGTAGAATAGGTTGGTCCTTCAAACACAAGTTTAATACCTTTGATGCTTTGTTCGCTATAATTTCTCTCATTATCTTACTCTACTCAAATAGATAAGAAAGAAAAATTATTAATAAACATGACCAAGTAAGGAATGATAATCTTAAACATATACGAGCATCATGGTTTTGTTATGATTTTTCAGATGAAGGATCATATTTTCCATCTGAAAATCAATAACTTTAAGTATGTAAACCAAATAAAGGAAGAGAGTCGCATATAAGCCAAGGGTTGTATGTTACGAAAACTTTCCTTTCACAAAATATTAGCCACATCACATAGAAGCTCAAAACCAACTTTATTAAAGAACCGAAAGCGAGGAAAGGAACATCAAAACAGGAATGCAATGCATCTAACTCAATGCAACTTATCATATCCTAAAATAAACAGTACATGGTTGGGTCATGTGAAATGGAACTTCCAATGCATCCATAGAAGATTCTCCCAACATCTAGGTTGAAATATGTGAGCGGGTAAGACTAGAATGAAAAATAGTGGACTGAAAAGGCTAAATAGCTAAAACATTTACATTGACAAATAGAAACCAAAAGTGAAATCACAATGGTGCAACACATTTGACTGCTCTACTGGATGAAATACTCCACAAAAACAACAACTATCAATTCCATGACAATACAAGACCCAATTAAATGCATGCAAGTATAGTCCATGAGATATAGATCCTAATTGATAAGATTCTTTGAGGGAATCTCCAATAGGATCATGGGAACAACCTTTAGGAAAAATTTGATAAGAAATATTAATTAAATACAAATACACATCATAAGAAAAATCAATAGGTTGACCACAATCTGTGGTATCATGTGAATACAATTCATCACTGGATGATGCAAATGGTAAGTCAGATCGAAGGATTTGACAATCATTAAGATCACTTTTTGCTTCCACATTGCAGATTGAAAATTATCTTGAGGTGGGATGTAGCAATTGAATTTCAACAGAAAATTTCAACTTTGTACCTTGAGGGTAAAAAAAAATTATGTGAATAAAACGAGAATCCCTCAAGAAAGAGTCGACATCCCACGAAATGAAATTTAAAACAAGATTTTACGATAAATATTGAACTAACCAAAATCACAAATACCATCAGGATGATAGGAATATAACATAACCATCAGCGTAGGTTGATGTGTCTTACTCACCTGACTCAACTTTGAACTTTGAAAAGCTTTAAAATTATACACAATCAGCTGCTTATCTAAACAAGAGTCATCATTCAAATCATGGGATCCATAAGGGAATTGATATTGATCACATATATTTATAGATTACCACAAAAATCCCCAATGATAGTCATTTCATCTTCTTAATAAAAAGGAGATATACCTTAAATAAAATCTTCGATAATCATATCAGACTCCATTTGAAATTCAAACAAATTTGAATCTTCTAGCGGGAACAAATATTCATCCATGAGACTTGAAAAATCAACACCATATAATTAAGAAAAAAAGGAAATGATAAGGGTCATGGTTGTCCAATGATTCAACTTGATTAATAGGTTGAGTGACTACAAGAGAAATATCAAGACTCGAACATGATTGATTGATAGGATCTGAAAATTCATCATCAAGGGAAATATGTGAAAGAAAAATTAATTCCTCATCAGCAAATTGATATTCTTATTTATTTTTCATTCCATCAGGTCCATCTTTAGGATTTTGAAGTTCCTTTTGAATGAGAAGACATGAAGAATCATAATCAAAATGTTCAAGAGATTCGATCGATTCCATTATAAGATGATCAATTTCATTAAGAACATCTTAATATTCATATTTTTCGAAAACACGACGAAGCTCATTAACCAAATGTTTAAAATATGAAATAGAAGCAGTCGGAAAATAATAACACCATTGTTTAGAATGACCACCCAAATTAAGGGTAAACAACCTTGCAAGTACTTCTTCAAAATACACACAAATTGAGAAGAAAAATTGAACAAACTCAATTACGTAATCAAGGATGGTTGTTGTACCCTTGCCATCAAATTTCAGATGTGAAAAGTTATGTAAAAAATCCACGAGGATTGAAATATATAAATATTTGGAAAAACACCTCAAAATTATGATCTTGGATGAAGTCATTGCATGTAAGAGAATAAAATAGACTTCACAATCTCATATTGTCATATATCCCTCCTACTAGCGCCAAAATGTTGACGGTGTTGGATTCTGCCAACAGGTAAGGTGATCTCCCCAATGTGAAGTCCCAACTAGATCTCAAACTGTTTGGTGTAGGAGTCCCATCCTATTATATGGTCTGACCACCATTCGAAAGGTTTCAAAGATAATCCTTGGTTACAACACATACATAAGAGATCACAACACCTCTTCGGGGCAACAAGTATGTAAGCTTTGTGTGACACCAAATGTAAGATGCACAGGGATCTTCCATGGCTGGTAAAGGGAAACAAGCCTTTGGTTAGGGAAGTAATAGTACTACCCTAAAGGAAACATGGGAGTGAAGAGAAAGGCTTGTTGATTACATGCATATTATTCCACACAATAAATAAAAATCATGAAAACATAACAACGCCTATTCAACAATATCCATATATAATAAATTAATTAGTTCATTATAATTAGTATGTAATTAAACTGACATATATCCCAAACATAACAAGAATAGTCCTACTATATCCATGATACATGCATGAAGAATTTATGTGTAACACCCAGATTAATTTCTTATACTACTTTAAATTATACATTTGACATTTTAAGTAAAATAGGATTAACGAGTAAGTTAATCAAGTGATGAATTTCTGAATTCCAACAAGAAATTACAGCACACACACTAGTGTGGGACCAACAAGTCCTAGCGATACATTAGTGTGAAGGGAAATTTAATTTATTAAACTAGTGTAGTGTCTAATTTAATTTTCCCTTAATTAAGTTGGACAATAAATTGTAAAATTATCTAAAAATCACTTGTAAAAGTTAACTTAGTGTGAAAAACTTATTTATCTCATCAATTTTGAGTTTAGGGTAGTTGGTGAGGCTTGCATAGTGATTCTATTAGTTATGGAGTTCGAATTATAGTTGGTGCATTAGTGAATCTATGAGAAATCAGTTAACTCAATCTAGGTGAGTTAAAGTCAGTTGAGCTAGTTGTAACTGATTGTTGCACTAGTGAGAGATCAAGTGGATTAAAAATTATTTAATTCACAATCAGTGATCTAACATGAAATTGATGATTTACTATTAATAGTTGCATGAATTTCAGTTCTAGGGAGACCTAATTGAGACAAAGGTTAAAGGGATGTTAAATATCAGTTGTAGCATTAGTGGGTTGCACACATGCAACCAAACATATATTGGATTGCCCATGATGCTTGCACAGTTTTGGAAGGACAAAATTCCTAAAGAATAGGGATTGCATTCATCAAGAATTACGCAAGCAAGCCAGGTTGTTTAGAGGCTGAGAATTGGCTGATTTTGTCTGGGACACTGTGAGACGATAGGTAGAGTGTAGGAGATTCTTGTGAGAAATAATTTATTGTATTGTTTCATGATTCCATGCTGAATATACAATAGAAGATAGTGGGGTTTTGATTAGTAACCTTTCCCCAGGAAATTATCTGCGTTGTGGTTTGATTTGATTCTTTCTTTACTTATCGTGATTGGTGATTGTGTTTATTTTCCACAATTAATTTGTAGAAGTATTCAGTATCTTCCTTTAGTACATTTCTTGATCGGATTGAATACATGAAATACATATTATTTGTATAATTTCTACATGAACAAGATTTATTTTTCTTTTGAATAAAGAATTATTTTATGGTGTGGTTTCCATAAAATGATGCGTAAAATTTCCAAGATTCTAGAGTAGTTAGACTAAATCAATTATAGACAGTTACCTTTTCCTCTCAGCATAAAATGGAAATCCCAGAGAGGAAAATGGTTTTTGTGTAATGATAAGAGAAAAACCAAATGGCTATAAGGTGAGAGTGGTCTGAAGTTGGTTTGAACGAGTGGAACTCTACAACCTGACACTGGAGAAGAGGTTGGACAGAGGTCTTGAGGTATTTCTCTAGTATAATTGTTAATCAATCCTACTCTGGTGAGGAGCACAGTGGGAGCTGAGGACATAATTTCCTCTCTCATGGTTGGGAGGCTACCATCAGCTTTACTTAACTAAGATAATTATTATAAACCCAAAACAAGGAGAAAGGAAAGGTTTTTAATATGATTTTATTAATAATGTTTATCTCTGTAAACTGTAAATATTGAATTTAGTAGAATAGCAACTATATATTTCTACATAAATTCTAAATAGACTAAATATGAAATTGAGATATCTAATTAATTTAGAGTGGTTGTACATTTTCTGGAATAATTTATGATGTTTATATAATTAGGGAAAAATATTTACATGCATAGAGAATTATATGAAAGCATAGTTATCACTTCTGACAGTAAATAATAGAAGGTATGAATCTGTAGAAACTAATGAACGCTTTATAAAATATAGAGGCCCCAAAATGAAAAGGGACAGTTAGTCCATCCGGGGGGGAAATTCCCCAGACCAGACAATCTATCTTATAAAAATATAGGCAAAATATTACACGAACTAAGGGTTTGAGAATTAAAAACCCATTCTGAACGATGGTCTGGTCATCTGTAGTACCATAACTCAAAGGATTCACTAGCACATTTGGCCCAATTTTCGACGGCCAAAATATCTCTCTTCCGACACATAGGCATCCCAAGAGCGACACTTTAAGGGGGGGTAAAACGTGGTTAGCCATTACGTCACAATTTCGACACTTCGACAAAGTGTCAGAAGAGTGACACATTTTCCGCAAAGTGTCGGAAGAGCGACGTTCACAAAGTGTTGGAAGAGTGACATTAGCAAAGTGTCAGAAGAGCGACGTTCACAAAGTTTCAGAAGAGTGACGTTCGCAAAGTGTCGAAATAGCAACGTTAGAAACATGTCGCTCTACCAGCGAAAAAAACACGTCGCTCTTCTGAAAAAAATTAAACATCACTCTTCCGACGAAAACAAAATGTCACTCTTTCAACGAAAAACAAAACATTGCTCTTCCGTCGAAAACAAAATGTCGCTCTTCCGACGAAAATTAAACATCATTAAACTTCACTCTTGCGACAGAACCTAAATGTCGCTCTTCCGACGGAAACTAAAAATATTTAAAAAAAATTATTTAGATAAATCCACAACAAACATCGCTCTTCTGACAAAAAAAAAATGTCTCTCTTTCGACGAAAATGAAACATCGCTCTTGCGATGGAACCTAAATTTCGCTCTTCTGTCGGAAACTAAAAAATATTTTAAAAAAAATTATTTAGATAAATCCGCAACAAACATTGAATGGATTTAACAGCACAACTCAAATGCAAAGCAATCAACAACATGAGAAGATTGGCTATGGAAGCAAAGCTCATGGCTACAAAGTTAATGGTGAGGTTATAGGATGTTGCATATAATGTGAAGCACACCATGCATGTTCAATCCACTATTTCTCACCTCTAAGGTGCCATGTTTCCAATGACAGCACAAATGAATTAGAGAATTAAAAGGAAAACAAATAACAAGGGTAACTTTGTTCTGAACACTCTTAAAAAAGAGATGAAGGATAGGAAGAGCACTTGAGTTTGGGAAACCAGGAATTAAATAATCAGTAAATTTAGATTTTAATATAAAATAGAGTTTATGCACATAATAGATCTAACTTCTTCATGTATAAAGTAAATTTTTGTGCATTAGAGCCATAGAATTTTTAGGAATCTTCTGTGACAATAAAAATAAGTTACAAGTAGATAACCTAGAATCTCAAACAAGTAACAAGTGGCATGTTCAGAAGATAACATTGAAGCTTTGCGGTAATTGAAGTTTACTATGCATGTATAGTGGTTGACATATGGAATGATATTTCCCATGTAACGTTCTGAAGATAAAACCTTAAATCTGAAATAACCATCTTCTTATTGGTATTCTCTACTACCTAGTTGAGAGGTAGGGTTAACTCAAACCAAATAATCTACTTCAGAGATTGCTCAAAACAACTTAATGATTTTGGCTACAACACGAGAGCTCCCCAAAAGCACTGAACATCATACTCAGGAAGTTTGTTAACATGTTCAACTGCAATGGAAAGCCCAGGAAATGCCTGTTGAATGAAATTCTTATGGATATATGTGGATTGGATCGTGGCTTGTACAAAATAGGAGTGGTAAATAATGATCTTAAATTAATTCCTTAATTTTTGGGTTTAGAGAATATTAAGCTCATTCAATTGGATGTAGCTCGGGTGGCTGGGAGAAATGTTGTTATCCTCTCCACTAAGGTTCAATTCCCACATATGAGATGTTTGATCTCATAATAAGTATATCCTTGTAATGGTTTCAAGCCTTGTTGTTTGAGAGTTCCTCAAGGACCGTAACATGCATATTCCTCATATGGAATATAAAGATATTTATTCAAAGGAAAAAAAGGGAAAATTAATTTTAATTCATTTCACTTGTTTCCAGTACATAGAGGTCTTGAAACAACCATGTACCTTGTAACTAGTCTGCTAGGCAGTCATTCAAAGAAAGACAAATTTCAAATCAATATCAACAGTAACGCAAGAATCCACATCCAATGCATCCTTTGCAAAATCATGGTATGCATGTCTCTTTCCACGTGGAAATTCTCAATGTGTGGAGACATTTGTGGGAGCTTATGTGCAATAAAACCAAAAATCTATAAGAAATAACACATGGATGTATTCTAAGGCCTAAACAACTTGGTGAATTTAAGTCTAAGGTCTATTCTGTTGAGTTTGGGATTCCAACATTCGTGAATAAATAAAAAATTTGCATTAATGGTATGATAAAAAATAGATAATTTAAGTCTAAGATTCATTCTGTTGGGTTTGGGATTCCATCATTTGTGAATAAATCAATAACTTTCACTAATGGTATGATATACAATACTTCAAAATTAAAGGTCTGAATGATTCTTTCTGAATATAAATTTTGAACATGTCCATATATTTCATCTGTGGATTTTAGTGCAATCAAACCCAACATCTATAAGCAATAATAACTGCATGTAGAGCCCCAATGCCTTAATATTTCCATAGAGTTGGGTTAACCACTCCATAATCAGAAAATTCATGAATAAATCGAGAATTTACACTAACAGTACGATACAATACTTCTTCATGAAATGAAACCCTGGTAGAATCTAAAGCTATCATTGTCTTGACTCTTAATCAACTTTCTTTGTAATCAAAATACGGACAATTTTCATAGAAAAACAAAGTGGTCCTATGGCATTCAACTTATAACAGTTCTGTTGAATGAAGCGCATCTAAGAAATGATCATTTATTCATCAAAATAAAATGTTAAGATAACCAATTTAAGCTAAACATGCTACATGATTTATGCTTAAGGCTTTATCCAGACTGAATAAATTCCATTTGAGCACTATGTATATTTTAGTGTTTAGCAGGAAAATGCAACTTCAAACAAGAGGAAGACATTTCAAGACCTCGCCCAAACATAGCTCAGTGAGGTAAGATAATTCAGCACCAATTCTTTGATATTGGTTAGCCCTTGAAGACCTCATTTAACAAACCAATAACACAAATTCATTAACAGAAGAATAATATAAGAATAAAAACCATGGCTGAATAACAGAAGCAGTTCAATTTATAAGGAAATACTCTCATGCTATAATGGAAGCAACCTTGTTATAGGACAGTCACTCTTGTTATATATGCATTCACCTTATTACATAACAGTAACCCTTGAGACAGTGGTACATAGTAGCAATTAGGTCATATAATAGCGATACATTTAGAAGTATGATAGTGATTACAATGAAAGTTGTCTCCACAAGATCTTAGCTCTGCTATATACCCATGTGATGCGAAGTAATCTAATTTATGGAAACTATTATCATTCTGAGTAAGCAAGAAACGTGAAAGTGATCCTAGCTCAAGACAATGATCTTAAATGATAGTGAAATGTGGCATATATGACACATATATATACCCTTGTACATTGGTGCAGTGTAAATCTCAGTCCAATCATTTCAATGCACATTTCAGTTCAGATCTTGTTAAGGCTAAATATGATCAAGTGTAGTGTTTCGTAAGATCTCAGTTCGAAGTACCACCATGGCTTCAGAAAAGCATGAAGCGAAACTACAAGTTGATTCTTTGTTTGAGTTGTGGGATCTGCCTAAACCAAGGCTATGGGTATACATATGTATTTGGGTGGAGCCCTTATTCAAGCTACAATATGTCTAGATAAAAAGGGCTTCTGTGTGTGTGTGTGTGTATTTTACAATGTAAAGGATAATATTTCTACTTCACATAGCATTTCCAGTTGAAATTATATCTACATATAGTATGCATTTTGATGACACCTAGTGCTCAGAATAACAGATAATTGTCATCCTAATAGATATCTCTTTTATCTCAATTTTCCTTGATATTTGGATATCATATAACCTACAGTAATCTTGACAATGTTTCTCATCATGGTGCTGTGACTATGGTATACTTGGGATGTTAACAGTAACTCTACTTTGTGATGTCTCCGACTGGACAGTGTCAAATTGCATTTCAACTCACATAAAGTATCTCTTCTGCATGAGGAATAATGGCATCATATTTAAAGGAAAACCTATTTCGGCATCATCATGTACACATATTTATAGTAAACATTGGAAAAGGGTAGTTGATATGTGCCCGAAATTCTTACAAATCAATGAAATCATTCCATACTATGACCCAATTACATGGGACGTGCATGGTGCAGCCTGTAAGTCTAAGTTTATATACAAAAGTATGTGGGCTTTCAATCCCAAGGCATCTCTCCTAGCTATCCAAAATTACATATTGATATCAGCTGGTTCTTCTCTGGAGTGGGGTATCCCCAGTGAACATATCTGTCCTAGTTTCGACAGAGAGGTTTTGGTGGGATTCCCCTGTTTCTGGAGAAGTAAAAATCTGTACTATGCATCTTATTGTAGAATGCAATAATTTTTTTCCTATCGATAATGATCATCTCTTATACAGTCAATTATGTGGAGTGCTATCATTCCTACTTGTTATGGATGCAATAGAGACCTATTTCTTTCCATTTGTTCTAATTATGTTAGTATTTTCTATGTACAGAGGAATCTGATTTGGCATTACTCAAGATTGTTTCGCACATGTGTATTATGTCTGAACACTTAAACTTCTCATGGTCTTCCGATGTCCATGATCTATTCTTTTTTTCTTTCGATTTGTTAATCTGTATTTGAGTACAAGGTAAGCCATGGGAGCCTTGAGCAAAGTTCAGAGTAAAATCCATTAACTAGGCCTTATTTCTCATTTTTATAAATTCTATACAGCCTACCATAGAAAAAAAACATGATGCTATGAATAATAACATTCGATATTTAAATCCCATATTCCAAACCAATCATGTTCTGTAATATACTAATTCTTTAAAACACATGATTGGTTTGGAATCTTATTTTAAATGATGCTACGAATAATAACATTAAATTAATCCATGTTTAATTTAAATTTATTTTCCTCTTTACTCATCTAACTATACAAAATAGCTATTACAACCTTGTACTATGTGAAATTTTAGACCATTATTTCACAAAGAAAGAAACAATTATGATGGGAGAATCGTTTTGTTTAGCTTGATGTCAATGTTTTGATCCTCAATAAGGGTTCATCTTCAAGAGTAATTTAAGCTCAAAGAACGTTGATGGATCATGTTTACATTAACAATGATGCAACCCTAATTTTGTGCATAGTTTATCATAAGACGTCTACTCATTATGACAAGGATATGAGGAAGCTAGAAGAGTTTGAAGTAAAGGTTTCCATGTTTCACTTAGCTTACTACTTTCATCCCTATTTAATTTTTTTGTGGTTAGCTCAATTTATATCGTTTCAATTATTTTCCTTTTGATATAGTTATTAACCTTAGCAATGATTTTGGTGTTTTATATGGCAAATAAATACCTTCATGTTCTTCAGAGTTTTTTCTACTTCCTTCTTCTCTTCTGCAAACAACACCCTTGACTTCCTAAATTGAAGATCATGCAGAAAATCACATCTCTTCTGGAGGTATGGAATTATACCAATGCTTTCATGAAATGCAGTAATAGAGAAGTCTACATTCAAGGCCAACCCTTGCTAAGTAGCCCTAAGGCTTTGAAAAAATCCCCTTAATCCAACTGCTCCTCCTCATATGACTTCACTTCCCATTGAGCTAGAATACAAGGATCTGCTTACATGATAACATTTCTCTGTTGGGTTTTCTCTAAGAAAGACATCTAATGCTTGTATAAAGTCTTGAGGAAGAGCTACATGATCCTTTTTTTTCTTTAGAAACTCTTCTAAGTCCTTCCCATCAAGCTTTGAAGCAATCTTAAGGCTTACCTTGAACAATTTCTCATCTATGCTACTGGATCCTCCTTGACAATCAGAACCAGGTAATTGATGCCCTCCAGCATTAAAGGAAAAAAGGCTTTTGGTAGATTTTATAGGCAATGAAACAATAAATTCCATTTTCTCCTTCCGAAATTTAGCAGCACTGTATAAGATCTTTCGACCATCAAAAGCAAGGAGAGCATTGGATAGAAGAACAGAATTCTCTTGACTAATTTGTGTTTCAGACGCCTAGCCACCTCCTTGGATGGCTATGGAGAAATATCCACGTCATAGTGGAAGATTTGTTGTGAAGGCTTGAATTGAACAAGGAAATGATTAGCTAGAAGCTGGATCAGAGCCCCTTCTTTTCCTCTAGAATAAGGCCTCCCTACAGCCACGATAGGTAGAGGATTTCTAGCAAAATACTTGTCTACTTCTTCACTTGGTACAAGTTTTGGGAGGACAGGAATAACCATAAAATCAGTCAAGGAAGAAGTATTAGATCCTAGAACCAACTCCATGTTCTCCATTAGGGAAAATAGACACTCCGGAGTTGAAAAGACATCAAAACCCAAAAGGCCATTGGAGCAAACGCCGAAAAAAAATAAACATCAAAACCCTATGGGTAAACTAAAACACATCAAAACCAAGTAGCCATTGCTACAAATGAAAACTAAAACTTCTCGCAAATATAAGGGAAAAGTAACCAAATGAGCATATCAGCTAACTTAAACAAATTGAAACCAAATACGCGTTGTTGCACGATGCAAACCAAAACTTCTCAGTTACATGTGAAAGACTAACCAAATGGGCATATCAGCAAACTAAAACAAAAAGAAACCAAAAAACCATTGTCGTTGATGAAAACAAGAACTTCTTAGAATAACATGGAAAAAATAACCAAATGAGCATATCAGCAAACCAAACATATAGAAACCAAATAGCCATTGCCGTAAAAGCCAACCAAAAATTCTCATAGCTAATAAAATGCACCATAACCAAATGGGTAGAAGTAGAAAGTAAAAAAACCAAATGGGCAAATAAATAACAAAAGAAACCTAAAGGGCATTGTATTATCATTGGATAAACACCTAAACTTAACGAAAACCACTGCATATTTAGGGAAATCCATTACAACAATAAATCTTTCAGTGGGACTATTGAATGAATACATGGATTACCTTTTTCGGGGCATTTGGAAGCATGTTCTTTAGATTTCACCACTTTTCCTTGACTTTTACTTCTCCAAATCCCATTTCTCTGAGGCTAAATGAAGGGCCTTTGAATCTACGGGGCAGGTATTGATGTCTTGGGATGGGTTGTCACCCAACAATGTGGGTAATCTTGAGAAGATTCTTTCTATAGAAGGAAATAAATCATCGAACCAAAGGAAATCGAGATCCGAAGTATCAGAGCAGATTATTTTTATAAAAGGAAATAAATCACCGGACTTCAACCAAATGTATCAGAGAAGACCTGCAATAGGCACTCGGGATCAATTTCTTTACTTATCGCATCCTTCCTCCAAACCTATGACAGTATGGCCGCATCCTTCCTCCAAACCTGCAATAGTATAGCTACATCCTTCCTCAAAACTGGCGACTGTGTGGCCACATCCTCCCTTCTTCCCTGGAAAAACCATGCAACTGGAGGGAAATGAACGAGGGAAATTAAAACTTTTGATATTTGAAAGTTTTTGACATTTTGAAATGAAATACATGTGTTTTTTAAGGCCACTCAGATTCCATTAAATAAAATGTGTGAGAATTTTCTTGGGGCTAATAAGGGGTTTGGGTAAATAAGTGGTATTGTTTATTATAAATAATTATTAATGAGGTTAGATCTAAGACATTTATTTAAATTATTAATTATATAAAATTGTTGAATTTTTATTTCATAAACTAGGGATTTTGGTTGATTTTTTAATCTAATTATGTGATATTAAAGATGAATTATGGTAACTTAAAAATAAGTTTTATGTGGTTAAAAGGGAAGTAATAATGTTATGGTATGAATGATTATTTTCAATGAATTTTTTTATTTTTTAAGGATAACTCATCTATGGACATTTTTCATGATTTTTAAGATAGAGTCAATATAGGAAAGGTGATACTTAAAGGGCTCCCACATGCTTTAGAAATTTTATATCTTTTGGTTTAGAAACATTAGAAGTGGAAAAATATCCTAAGCTCTAGAGCTAAGTTTGTTCCAACTTAGCTATATCTTAAACAAAAAAATTTTGTTGACGTCAAGGATATGATAGAAATTTGGTGGGTTGTAGGGTAGTCTTGTCATGAAATAAATGTAATGTAGTTACTAGGTAGGTAGGGGGAACCATTTTGGTGGAACTTGGCCATAAATGGGACATCTATCCATGCATAGTTTTTAAAGAACAAATAGACCTAGTGGATTATCATTGTATGGGAATCACTTTAGGATCTAGGCTACTATGCACACACTAACTAAAGGGATATTAGTGAAACCCACAAAAGTATTATAGGTGCTTTTATATAAATAGGTGTTCTTGTGTTCTCATTGGTTAGTTATGGGAAAATGACAATAAAGTAAGAGAAGTTATAGGTTATTTTATAGAAATAGGTTTTCTTGTGCTCTCATTGGTTAGGTATGGGCAAATGACAATAAATTAAGAGAAGGATTTGACTACTAGACAATTAGAGGAATAATTCCACACAAAACCAAGCGTGGTGTTGCAGCAATTTCTAGGCTAAGGGCTTTTAAAGGAGTTCCCCCACCATATGACCGGAATAAGAGAATGGTCATTCCAGATGATTTGAAAGTGTTGAGGCTTTAGCCAGGTCACAAGTATTGTCTGCTAGGAAGGCTTTCCAAAGAATTTGGTTGGCATCACTATGACACTATTACAGAATTAGAAGGGAAGAGAAAGGAAAAGGCTCAGGTATCATATGAGAGAAGGAAGAAATTGGAAAAATCGAGATCAAAAGCAGTGGAGTTAGTTGAAAAGTAGCTTTCCCCAGAGATGGAGCTCTTAGCTTCAATAAAGTATTAGATAAGCTACATGTTGTGCTCAATGAAGCAGTCAATTTTGAAAATGACAAGAAAATATTTTTGAAGATGAGGTTTTTGACTAGAAAGATATAACAACTCAGAAATAATTACACGGTTGATACAATAATAATATAATCCGTAAATAGCCTTCTCACATTCATGATCTGAGTATATAGTAAATTAGACAGAAGTAAGAACCTAATAAGTAGCAAGGAAATGAACGACTTGGGGTCTGTTCAGCAAACCCTTGAAGTAGCAATAACACAATAATGCGCCCTAAACCCTATATTGCAATTTTAGTTTGAATAGGCCACCAAATTGAATTTCCATTTGGTTATTATATTTTTAAATGTTAAACATGGAGATGTGTTTTGTAGATTGTTTCCTAATAAATTTAAACATAAACCTTCTACGCAATATTTTTATTTTCCAGTAGGGTCTATTACAAATTAAATGATTTAAAATTTTATTTATTGCTAAATTTGGTGAACATTTTATTCTAGATACACTTTTAAAATAATAATATCTATCAAAATGGATAAGAAATAAAAATTAAAGTAGTTTAATCAATGTTTGTTTCACTAGTATCTGAAATAAATACTTAAAAAATTATATCCTAGTTGAAGAGGTAATAGTTGAATATTATAATACCAATTTGTAATCTTATACTCCCATGTTTATTATAAGAGATGGAGAGAATACATTGGCAGATAATTTTGGATTATCAAAATATGTGGAAAATGGATGATGAGTTAGGTGGGGGACCTAGGAAATTAATAGGCGATTTTTTCTCCTACGAAACTCTTTTTTCTACCCAAAATTCCTCGTATAGATAATGAGCTTCAAGATAAAAATCCCATAGAAATGAAGATTTGCATACACCATGTTCAAAAATTAGTAAATGAAACTGTGGATCTAAAAAAGAACTCTAGAGAAGATACCTCTATTTAAATAACTTACAAACCATATTGCATAAAACAATTACTTCTTAAAATCTAACTCGAATTTGGAGGGCTTAGGGGATTGGGGGTTAGGGGTTAGGGGATTTAGGTGCATTTAGGGGATAGGGGTCAAATAATGAGTTAGTAGTTAAGGGATTAGGGGTTGGGGGCTTAGGGTGCCCAACCCAAATGTGTTTGGGCAGGCACACTCAACCAAAATGACCCAACCTGAACGGGTTCGGGTAGACGCCCTCAAATGAAATGACACAACGTGCCCGACCGAACGAAGGCACAAGGGTGAAAACGAAAAATGGGCCGCACGAATGTGCACAAGGCACCCGTGCGGTCACAACTTAGAAAATTTGATACGGCCGCCCTCAAACAAAACGACCCAACCCAAACACGTTTGGGCGGGAACCCTCACACGGCGCACACGATCGAACGAAGGCATAAGCGAGAAAATGGAAAACAGGTGACATGAACGTGAAAAAGGAACTCGTGCAATCACAACTTAGAAAATATTATATGGCCACCCTCAAACGAAATTACCCGACCCAACCAGAATGCGTTTGGGCGAGCACCCTCACATGGCATGCCCGACCGAATAAAGGCACAAGGGAGAAAAATGAAAATGGGCTGCACGAACATGCACAAGGCACCCATGTAGTCACAACTTAGAAAATTTGATATGGTCGCCCTCAAATGAAATGACCCGACCTTAACGCGTTTGGGCGAGCGCCCTCACACGGTGTGCACGACTGAATTACGAAGGCACAAGGGAGAAAATGGAAAACGAGCAACACGAATGTGAAAAAGGCACCTGTGTGGTCACAACTTAGAAAATTTGATACGACCGCCCTCAAATGAAACAACCTGACCAGACCCAAACGTGTTTTTGTGGGCACCCTCACACGGCGTGCCTGACCGAATGAAGCCACAAGGGGGGAAAAGGCGAACGTGCACAATGCACCCCTGTGGTCACAACTTAGAAAATTTGAAATGGACGCCCTCAAATGAAACGACCCAACCCGAATGTGTTTGGGCAAGCGCCCTCACACAGCACGCACGACCGAACAAAGGCACAAGGGAGCAATCGACAAACGGGCTGCATGAACGTGCACAGGGCACCCGTGCGGTCACAACTTAGAAAATTTGATATGAGCCCCCTCAACCACAATGACCCAACCCAAACACGTTTGGGCAAGTGCCCTCAACAGAAATGACCCAACCCAAACGCGTTTGGGTGGGCGCCCTCAACTGAAACGACCTAACCCGAATGGGTTTGGACAGGCGCCCTCAAACAAAACGACACAGTGCCCCGGATCAAATGAAGACACAAGTTAGAAAACGAAAAATGGGTTGTAAGAACATGCACAAGGCACCCGTGCAGTCACAACTTAGCAAATTTTACACGACCACCCTCAAATGAAACAACCCGACCCGAATGCATTTGGGCGGGCACCCTCACATGGTGCAACTCGGCGTGCACGACCGAGCGAAGGCACAAGGGAGAAAATAGAAAATAGGTCGCACGAACGTGAAAAAGGCACCTGTGCAATCACAAATTAGCAAATTTGATATGATCGTCCTCAAACGAAACGACCTGACCCGACCCGAACGCATTTGGGCAGGCACCCTGACACATCGCGCCTGACCGAATGAAGGTGCAAGGGATAAAACAGAAAACGAGCCTCATGAGCATGCACAAGGCACCCCTACAGCCACAACTTATTAAATTCGATAAGGCCACCCTCAAACAAAATGACCCGACCCGAACGAGTTTGGGCGGGCGCCCTCACACGGTGCAACATGGCACGCATGACCGAACGAAGGCACAAGGGAGAAACCATAAAACGGGCCACATGAACGTGCAGAGGGCACCCATGCGGTCATAATAATCTTAAAGGTACATGTATTAGGGACTACATTGATGTAACAGATTTGGTGGATGCATACATGAAGCCTTAGTTAATGTTCATCCTAGTGAAGTAGAGTTATATAATGTTGGCCTGGGAAAGGGTATGTAAACTATAACTATAGTTTTTGCATATTGTTTTTATTATGTCGAGTCTAATTTATTTTAGACCTTTTTCTTACCTATGCCATTTTGATGTGGACAAGAGGTACTTAAGGAGTGTTTGAAAAGTAATAACAAAATTTAATATTAGATTATGATTGAAAATTTATGCTTTAATATTGGTCTAAATGTGAATAATGGGGATGTGGACATAAAATTGTATTGTCTTGTGCAACTTGAGGCGGAAGAATAATAGTCTTTTTTCCCCATAAGGGATAGAAATCAAGTGTTGGAACACAAAATTAGATACAACGTGTGATTTTATACCACAAATAGGGAGCCAAAAGAGCTTGGAAATAGAGGGGGAGAGGTTTGAGCTAGGGGAGCTGCCTACACAAGGAGGAGACCCAAAATTTATCGGAACATGAAAAGAGACAAGATGGAATAAAGGGAGGGAGTTTTCCAACTAAGAAAAAAAAGCAGAATATAACTAAGGGTACCAAAGAAGTTAGTATTTATGTAGGGGAAATTGTGCATATGAAAATTGTGCAAGACTTGGGATGCATGAAGCTACACCAGTGATGGTGCCCTCAACATAGTAACACATATTTCCATGGAAAAGGTTGCAGGATGCGCACATGGTGGTGAAGAAGCTTGAAATTCAAAGATGAGAAATTCAACACACACTGGAAAAAAATTCCAAATTGACTTCCTAAGATTTACAAAAATCCATTGACAACCTGGAGGGGAAATATTCCCAACTTCTTATTGCATAGGAGGAAACTGAGCCAAGAAAAGACAAGATAATTCCCCGTTTTTTCACTTTGAATGAGACGAGCGAGACAACGTTTACAACACCAAGCAAGAGACACATAAGATTGAAAGAATTCTTAGCATAGATGGAGTTTACAAAGGTGTGGAGAGCCTACCAACTAGCAGAAGGTTTGTCTTGTCTCTCAAGGGCACACCCTTGAACTGATACTTTCTGCCTTATCATATTAACACCAACCATGAATTATACCTTTAGACTAGTGAACTCCCATGCCCGAGGGATCGAATCAACAAGGAAATTCATTAACTCTCCCCACCCTGTATCCATCAATGAACTTGGTATGAAGGCAAAGGAGGGAATTAAGGGTTGTCCAACTTCATAAGACTCCACATGTGAGGGGTAAATGGGCGCATGGCCAACACCCCCACAAACCACCAGCTCAACCTTAATGACGAGATCCTAATGCCAAATGTTATGCGTGATGCGAATATGTGCATATATAGGAGGAGACAGGGGGGCATAGAAAGGAGGGCTTTGGAAATCTTCAAAAAATAATTCTCATGGTGCATATATCCAACTAGCAAAACAAGAGAGACGGAAAATTATATTGAGTGTAATTATTCATGGAATATCTTTCCAACTTGACATGTCATTGATCTCATACTAACCCGCTTCCTTCAAGAAGGAAGGCTTGATTTGTTTATTTATCTGCCCCCTTTTTTTGGCTTCTTAAAATGTGGTAATAAGCCTTTTGAGAGAATGATTTTAGGGTACTATTGATTTCTCTAAGGAGGAGGGATAAATTGTTGTTCTTCAGGAGAAAACCTTTTTGAAGGTGTTGAATAGTGATAAGGGAATCCCATAAGATCACTAACTTAGAGACATATCGATCATTAGCCAATTGGAGACCTGGAAGAAGCCCATACATTTATGTGAGATTGTTCATTCTTTGGACTAGCCCCCATAAGTACTTTATTTTTCATATTCCATTGGGATTTAGGAGAATCTCTCCCCCTCCTCCTCTCGCCACCCCAACTATTTAACGTTTATATTTTATTGTACTCTTATGCTTCTATTATAACTCTTTATAAATGTATAAATTTATATAATTTAAATGTATGTGGTATAAAAAAACTTAACATATTAGAATCGTGAAGATAAAGATAAAAAAATAGAAATTAAAAATATTATTAAAAAAAAGTGGTGTTCTATGTAAATTAACAACATAACTTCCAACATGATCCTCATAAAACTAACTTAACCCATATTGGTCTACTGTCAAGTTTGATATTTCAATAATTTTTTAGATGATTTTCATGAAATTATTAGAGTTTTTTTTTAGCTGGTTTAAATTTGACTTGAGATTTGTGAACCTCATGAAATTCATTTACCAAAAAAGAATTTAGAAAAAATTCAAATGTAATTAATTTTATTCACCAATATAATAACTTATTTCAAAACTATATAAAAAAATATAATTGTTAATATATTTGAAATGCAATGTGAATTCTATAATAATTTTAGATATTTATTTTTCAAAATTTTTATTCTATTTTATATTTATATATAAAAGTAAGTTAAAACTCTATTTAAAAAATATATTTGAATGTGAAATTATTAATGTGATGTGTATTTTGAAATTATATTATAACATTATATGTAAAAATAAATTTATATTTATATATAAATGAGAAAAAATATATTTAAATGTGAAATTATATTAATATAATTTGCATTTTAAATTAAAATTTGAGCTAATTATATGTGTGTGTTTGAATTATAGTTTAAACAATATGGAGTATTTTTAGATACATAATTTGTTATATATATTTTTACATAGAAATAATTTAAAACTATATACAAAAATGTTTGAACGAAATATTAATGCATTAACGACATTTTCTCAAAACTGTCGCAATACCGACGCATATTTTAGAAACGTTAGAATTGCGACGTTTCTAAAATATGCGTCAGTCTTGCAACATTTTGCTCCAAACTGTCGCAATACCGATGCATATTTTAGAAACGTCGCAATTCAAATATGCGCCGATATTGTGACAGTTTGGAGCAAAACGTCGCAAGACCAACGCATAGTTTAGAAACGTCGCAATTCTGACATTTTCTCCAAAACGTCGCAATACCGACGCATATTTTAGAAATTTCCAACGTTGTGTCCCAAAAATGTTGTAATACTGACGCATATTTTATCACATCGCATTTCTAACGAAATTCATAAACGTCGCAAAAGAGATGATGTCCCTGAACGTCGGTATAGCGATAGTTGTTGGCGGGATTTGAAAATTTGATAAAAATTGGGGAAATTTCCGACAATGCGACAAAAGTGTCGGAACTAAAGTGTCAGAATTTTGACCAAATTTACTAGTGATTATTGTCCTTAAAAGAGGAATTGAACTTTAAAGAAATCAGATTTGGTGCTGCTACTGCTGATTATAATAGCAGATATAATTAAAAAAATATAGGAACATGTTTATGTTCTATAGAAATACAATTAGCGGTCTTCACAATAGATATCAAACCAAAGCAATGAAAGACATATAAAAATAGAAACCCTCATAAAGAGGTAAACCATATGTCAAGTAACTCATAAATGATCTGACCATATCCACTGAAAAGAGAACAGGTCCGAGTGCTAGCGCACTGTTTGGGAGACTGTCGTAAACTTAGATTAAGTAATTGAAGGTATTATAATAAAACAGAAGAACGAAACCATTTAAGAGCTAACTAAACACTATGATTATACGTTGTATGTATAAACGAAATCGAAAGAAAACTTAAAGAGAACGTGAATAACCGTAGACACAAATGGATAGTTATTTTTCATATAAAAAGACATATTTGATGAAACCCAGATTGGGAATAAATATAAAAGTATATAAATACACTATGAACTAGCCAAATCTTTGATCCAAACTGAAAGAGAGCCAAAGTAAGCACCATATTCACGATTTAAATAAAATAAATAGAGTCTCACAATCCATTTAAATATCATTGCGTTTACAAACTCGCTTTTACAGCAAAAATAATCAACTGATACATCTAACAATGTGTCCATCAAGGGCTAAATTACATTCACGGTGGGCAAGAGACTTAGTGGCTTCATGAAATAGACAAAACAATGCATCTAAACACTCAAGCAGAGAGTAGTCCTATTTAGGACTAGAACATGAAACATCTTGGAGGAGACCCCTCTATAGGTTCCAGAAATACCTAGAAGGAGAAGGGATGAATAGTCATTAGCCAAGGTAGACAGTTAAACAAATCATATTTTCTGGCAAGATTTAGGTCTTGGGAATACCTGAAAGACAAAATAAAAGGTATTATAAGACCCGGGGTTTGGATTGAATAAAAAATTAGTCGATTAAATGAGAGCATGGAATCAGCATTAAAAAAATTACCATATAGATGCTATAGAGTTCGAATATGAAGACCTGAGCCAGAAAAACATTAACCAACTATGAGATTCAACTGTGATTTAAACTAAAACTCTTAAGATTATTAACTAGAGAGTGAAGGTGAGAATATTTTTTCTTTTCTTACCTATCCTGGACATTCCATTGTTGGGAAATTATTCTCACTGATGGAAATAAGCGCAGAGTGACTGAAATGCAAAACCCCATGAAGACCTGAAACAGAAACCTAAATTAAAACCATGCCGAGAAGCAACAGAAATTTGATGAAATCATGTTACCATCGTCGGGCCTATAAGGCTGAAAAATGGACTAAGCTTCAAATGCCTGAAATAATGTAAAGGCTCATTTAATCCAACAAGCATGACCAACAATGATAAGAAATAAGGATAACCAACAGAAAACCCTTGCCTCAAGACTTCAGGTTGAGGTGAAAGGAGGAAACCCATTTTGAGTGAACAGTTGCAGAGCTCAATTTTCTCTCACAGTGGTGGCTAATTAAATAGTGGTTAGGGTTTGGGGATAAGGGTATTACCCTAACTTCCCAAGTTAAGATCGCAGTCATTGATCAAAGAAATCCCACAAATGGTGTATATCACAACCAAGTGTCAAACCAATTTAATTGACAGCAGAAATGAACCCACGAAGATTTGTGGGTAATAATTAACCAAAGTACAAAGTTTAATATTGTACTATGATACTGATACTGATTAAATCATCACAAAGATACAAACAAATAATTTTTCTCCAAAGTTCATAGTTTACCAAAGATGTATTCTAATATGTGTTTAATGATAAGTCTCGGTATGAGATAGGATTTAGCCGTATTTCAATATGTTATATAGTATTAATAAGAATCCTTAAGTACTTTTAAGTTTACAATGTACTTAAAGGTAAAAAATATATATATTCTTGATATGGTAGATGTTACACGTGGTATCAGAGCAACATTGACACACTGGGACCCAGATGGGCCACATAAATAACATTGGTATGTGTAAAATTGTGCACATAAATAGGAAGAAGGGGTTGACGGAATACAATGAGGAGGGGGTTTGTATATCAAGCTCCCAGAGCTCTAGGGGAATCTCACCCCTATTCTAACCCAGACATTAACTCGGAAATGTGGGTGCAGCTAAGTGTGGATGAACATCAACAAACCAACAAACTACTCGAGGAACAACAACGAAAAACTAGTAGACTTATGAATACAGTGCAACAGTTTCAGGAAGAAATGGTTCGAGTAAGAATTGATAATTAGAGGTTAATGCAAAAATAGGAGAGGATTCTTAAAATCCTCTCAGATAGGCAGAATCAAGGGGTATCCCAACCGAGCCCAGAGAGGGACACCCGAGAAGAAATTGAACAGTGACACCAGGCTAATAAGGAAGCCATACCCAACGAAGTAATAAAAACATGACTTATAATAAAGCAGAGTCAGGAAATGTTTCATCTCAACAAGAGATGAAAAAAGAGAAAGTAGATCTACAAGGTGAATTCCGGAAAATTAAACCTCCTACATTTGATGGAGAGGCCAAATAAGTAGCATAAGCATGGATAATTAACATGAACAAATATTTTCAAGTTTATGAATATAGTAGCAAACTCAAAGATTGCTTGGATATTTACCAATTGCGGGAAAATGCCATATTATGGTGGGAGGAAGTTAAAAATGTGTGAGGAATTAAGGACCAGAATGTGACTTGGGATGAGTTCTAGTAGTATTTCAAAGATAAATCCCTCACAGATCGCTTTTATGATGAAAAATCTCGAGAATTTAATGATTTGAGGTTGGACAACTGTCTATGGATGAGTTCATAACCAAATTTACCTCTTTATTGAGGTATGTACCATATATAAGAGATGAAAAGGAAAATTTACATTTATTCTTGAGTAACCTACTTGCTCACTTGAAGGAGAGGATCTAATTTGTGAATCCAAAGACTATGGATGAGGTGATTCAAAAAACATGAATGTTCTATCAGTAGTCCAAGGTAAAAGGAGCAGCTGGTAGGATTTTGCCACCAAATAAAGGGTACAAAAGTACTTCAAATTTTAAAGGTAGCAGATCTGGAAACTATAAAAATGCTGCAAGAAACCCAAAAAATAGACAATATGGAAGAAACCAGCAAAATCCCAAATGGCCAACAGAAACCGCCACTGCAATTCTTGTTGGGTATGTGTTATATTCTTTCCATCACTAGTCATGCATGGGGGGGTCACAAGGGGGGAAATAGCCCCCTTGTACGTTGCGTCGGGCGTAGCAGGGAGGTCACAGGGGGGGGCAGCATCCCCCCTTGTCAGGGTCTCGGGAAAAGAAATTTGGGCCTTATTTTCTGGTGGGTAGACCCGCCCATGGTTTTGTGCATGGGTTTTCACATGGTTTTGGGGCATGATGGTTTTCAGTCCCTGGTATTTTGTAGATCTGGTCAAGGTAACTATAGTTATGTTCTAATCTAGGGTTAATGGATTAGGGTTCATGTATGCTTCGGCATGTATATATATGTGTTGTAACACTAAAAGGAATATAATGAAAAATCAAGATGGTCATCCCAATTTGGGATGCAAAGGAAAATCTTTGTGTATATATGTTTTATGATTTATACTCTCTCTATTGTTTATTTTCTGTTTTTCAAGATTCATTTACAGAAAATTTATGTACAAGGTTAAAAGCTACATTTGGTATCAGAGCAGTTTCAGCTTCAAGGGAACGCCTTTGCTGCTAAGGGGTTTTTTGATGGAGCTTGAGGTAGACCCTGTTCAGTGGGAGATCACGAGATTCAGTGGGAGATCGCGGGATTGATTCTTGCAGTGAAAGAAGATGGCGAGCAGTGGGAAGATAGAGATCAAGATATTTAATGGTCAAATTTTTGAGTTGTGGAAGCTCAAGATGGAGGATCTGTTGTTGGATAAGGATCAGTGGACCGTGGTCGATTCGGGTACTAAACCAATGACAATGTCAGATGAAGACTGGAAGAAGCTAGATCGAAAGTCAAAGAGCACAATACGGTTGTGTGTCTCAGATTCAGTATTGTTGAATGTATCTAGGGAAGCTACAGTGAAGACCTTGTGGGACAAGCTAGGGACTTTGTACCAATCTAAGTCTCTGGTGAATAAATTGTTCCTGCGGAAAAAGTTGTATAACCTAAGGATGAAGGATGGAGACTCGGTGATAGAGCATCTGAATGCCTTCAATACTGTGGTAAGTCAGCTATCATCTGTTGATATTAAAATCTCAAATGAAGATAAGTGCATTAGTTTGTTGTGTTCTCTACCAGATTTGTGGGACAGTCCAATTATTGCAATAGGTAGAAATACAACTACCTAGAATTTTGATGACATTGTCTCAGCCTTGCTATCGGAGGAAATGAGACGGAGAAATATGGAGGGTCAGAATGGAGATGCCTTATCTGTACGAGGAAGGTCCCAGAACAAAAACAAGAATAATGTTTCGAGTGGGAGATATAAATCTAGAGGATGGTCTAAATCTCTTGGAAAGTTTGTAAAGGTGTGCTGGAAATGCGGAAAGGAAAGGCACTACAAAAAGGACTGAAAATCTAAAGCTCCTGAGAAAGGAAAGGGATCTGATGATTCTCCTTCTGAGAAGGCAAAAACCACCTCGGATGAAGGTGGGGATGTGTATTTGGCTTCTTCTTCAAATACACATGTAGATCATGAGTCATGGTTGATTGAATCGGGTGCATCCTTTCACTTCACTCCTCATAGGGAGTGGTTCTGCGAGTATGAGAAATATGATGGCGGTGATGTCTTCTTAGGTGATTATAGGAAGGCCATAATCGTTGGACGTGGAAAAGTCAAGATGAAGGTGCAAGGTGGAAGGATTAGAGCACTTCCTGGTGTTTTTCACATTCCTGCATTAGCCAGAAATCTGATTTATGTAAGCAAGATGGATGATGCAAGTGTAAAAAGAGTGTTTGAGAAAGATGCCTGTAAGATGGTTCAGGGAGCACTGGTATTAATGTAGGGAGTTCGAATTGCAGCTCTGTATGAGCTTTAGGAAAACACTCTTATTGATGGGTGCAACAGTTCTGTGGTTCCTGAAATTGGAGCGGAAAGACTAGCGGTCTCTAGAGAAAAGGCCATGCTATGGCATCAAAGGCTTGGACATATTGGAGAGAAGGGCCTTCGGATACTGCATGGAAATTTTGTGGTAGAAGGTATGTCTGAGAGCTCTCTGGATTTCAATTTTTGTGAACATTGTGTATATGGGAAGCAGAATCGGGTGAGTTTTCCTTCTGGTACTAAGAGGGCAAAAAAGATATTAGAGCTTGTGCATAGTGATGTGTTTGGACATGTGTCGGTTCCATCACTGGGTAAGTCTGTGTACTATGTTTCATTCATAGATGACTTCTGAAGGAATAGATGGATATATTTGTTCAGGAATAAATCTGAATTCTTTGATAGATATAAAGAATTTAAGGCTCTGGTGGAAAACAAGATAGAGAAGAAGATAAAGGTGCTGAGGATAGATAATGGTGGGGAGTTCTGCAAGAAGGAATTTTAAGAGTTCTGTAAGAAGTGTGATATAGCACAGCAGAATACTACTCCATACACACCTCAGAAAAATGGAGTTGCAGAAAGAATGAACAAAACCCTGATGGAAAAGGCAAGAAGCATGCTCAGTGGTACCGGGTTAGGACAAGAATTCTGGGCAGAGGCAGTGGAGACTTCATGTTACTTGGTTTACAGATCACCTTCATCAGCGTTGGAGGATAAGACTCCATATGAGGTATGGACCGGTAAGAAACCCTCTCTTTCACATCTGAGGGTATTTAGATGTGATGCATATGTACATGTTCCAAAGGAGAAAAGGAGCAAGTTGGATAATAAATCTGAAAGGTGCATCTTTATTGGGTATAAGGATGGTTTAAAGGGTTACAAGCTTTGGAACCCGGAAACAAGGAAGGTTGTGTACAACCGAGATGTGGTGTTTAGAGAGGTGTAAGATGTTGTTAAACATGAAGTCCTATAAAAGGAACCTGAAGAGATAGAGTTTGAGCTAAAGGAGGATGAATCAAACTATACAACAGAAGAAGACTTAGAAGAGGAAGAGCCACAAACTCCAGCTGTGAGAAGATCAATTCGCGAAAGAAGACAACCAAAAAGGTATATTCCATTTGCTTTCTATTCAAATTTTGCTTTAACTATAACCGATGATGATCCCAGAATCGTCAGGGAGGCCGTAGATTCAGAGGATGGAAAACTATGGAAGGAGGCCATGGTTGATGAAATGGCACCCTTTCATAAAAATGAGGCATGGGATCTGGTGGAGTTGTCGGCTGGAAGGAAGCCCATCGGGAGCAAATGGGTGTTTAAGAAGATGATGAATGTAGAAGGCAAGGTGGAGAAATACAAAGCTAGGTTGGTACCAAAATTTTATTCCCAGGTGTCAGGAATTGATTTTGGTGATATTTGTTCTCCTATTTCCAAAGTTACTTCTATTAGATTACTTTTATCTATTGCTGCTGCATTTGATTTTGAGGTAGAACAGATGAATGTGAAGAGAGCATTTATTCACGGGGATCTGGAAGAGGAGATCTGCATGAAACAACTTGAAGGCTTTATGGTGAAGGGAAGAACGAACTGGTATGCAGGTTAAAGAAGTCTCTATATGGGTTAAAACAATCACCAAGGATGTGGTATCAGAAATTTGATACCTATATACGGGGACTTGGCTCCACCAGAAGCAAGGAGGATCACTGTGTTTATTTTAAATTAATTGGTGACCATGTTATTTATTTGGTCTTTTATGTGGATGATGTGTTGTTGATTGGAAATGACAAAGAAAATATCCAAGTTTTGAAGGCCCAATTGTTCTCCAAATTTGACATGAAGGATCTTGGTGCTCCAAACTATATTTTGGGAATGGAAACTAAGAGAGATCAGGCAAAGAGGAAGCTCTAGTTAAACCAGAGGAAGTATGTCGAGACTATATTGCAGAGGTTCAATATGCAATATAGTAAACCGGTGAATGTTCTGATTCCTGTAGGTACAAAGTTGTCTGTTGAACAGTGTCCCAAGACACAAGAAGAAGAGGAGGATATGTCCCATGTTCCATATGCAAGTGCAGTGGGTAGCCTGATGTATGCAATGGTTTGTACTAGACCAGACATTGCACATGCAATGGGAGTATTGAGCAGGTTTATGTGAAACCCAGGGAAGGAGCATTGGACAACAGTGAAGAAGGTTTTCAGATATTTGCATGGCACTAATGATTATGGATTGTGCTACCAGGGAAGACCATGATTGGAAAGAGTGTTGGACATTCATGGTTTTGTTGATGCAAACTGGGTTGGAGATCTAGACCAAAGAAGATCTACAAGTAGGTATGTGTTTATCCTATTTGGAGGTGTAGTTAGTTGGATGAGTAAAAGACAGTCTCTAGTGCCTCTTTCAACTACAGAGGCAGAATACATTATAGCCACTCATGCAAGCAAAGAAGAAGTTTGGCTATAGAGATTTTGTTCAAGTATGGGGTTCGTGCAGAAAGCTATAAGGATAGACTGTGATAGCCAAAGTCCAATTTTCTTGGCTAAGAACCCTATTTATCATTCAAAGACAAAGCACATTGATGTTCAATATCACTTTGTGAGAGATATGGTTGGGGCTAAAAGGGTTTTGCTGGTAAAGTTGGACACTTTGAAGAATGTTGCAGATCCATTGACAAAGTCTGTGGCACTCAGAAGTTCTCTTGGTGTAGAGAAACAATGGGTGTTGCAAAGTTGGGCTAATGACTCAGCTCTCTTGTAGCCCCCTACAGAAATAAAACAACGAGTGGGATAATGTTTGATATGTGTTATATTCTTTCCACGACTAGTCACGCATGGAGGGGTCACAGGGGGGGAAATATCCCCCCCTGTATGTTGTGTCGGGTGCAGCACAGGGGTCACAGGGGGGGTAGCATCCCCCCCTGTCGGGATCGGGGGCAGTGCCCTGGGAAAAAAAAATTGGGCTTTATTTTCTGGTGGGTGGACCCACCCATGGTTTTGTGCATGGGTTTGCACATGGTTTTGGGGCATGATGGTTTTCGGCCCTTGGTATTTTGTAGATCCAGTCAAGGGAACTACGGTTATGTTATAATCTAGGTTTAATGGATTGGGGTTTATGTATGCTTCGACAAGTATATATATGTGTTGTAACACTAAAATAAATATAATGAAAAATCAAGCTGGTCGTCCCAATTTGGGATCCACAGGAAAATCTATGTGTATATCTTTTTTATGATTTATGATCTCGCTATTGGTTATTTTCTGTTTTTCAAGGTTCATTTGAAGATAATTTCTGTACAGGGTTAAAACCTACAATTCTGGGGATGCGGTGAGGCACATTATTATAAGAACTTTACTCACCGTGGGAGAAATGAAATTGCATCCAATCTACAAGAGGCGTCCACGGTGGGGGATGTTGCATGAAACATACCAAGAATCAATGTGGCACTAGAGGATCAGAAAGCAGATTACTAGCCGACCATGATAGAACTAGAAGACAAGTTATTTTCCCAAACTATTTCTATTTTGGTTGATCTCGGTACAAGTTTAAGCTATGTAAATCCCCAGATAGTTGAAAAATGTGACTTGCAAAGCTGAAAATTTAAAATTCCCTGGATGGTACAATTGGCCACTAGGGAAAAGAGAAGAGTTAACGCTAAAGTCTCAAAATATCCCCTAGAAATTGGAAATCAACATGTAAAGGTTGAAATGGATATTCTACCTTTGGGTTCCTACGATATACTACTAGGAATGGATTGGTTGGAAGGTAATTGGTCACCGGTAAACGCAAAGAGAAAATCATCTATTTTAAAGGTGAAGATGAAACTCACCAGAAGTTGCAAGGAATTAAGAAACCACTTCAATTGTGCCCCATCACTACATCCCAGTTGGGTAAATGCATTAAAAAAGGATGTCAAATTTATGCTATTCAAGTGGGAATCACCAATTCTAAAGATAAGACCCCCATGTTGGAAAATATATCGGTGGTACAAGACTTTATGGATGTGTTTCTAGAAAACATTCCAGGACTACCTCCAAAGCGGGATATCGATTTCACCATCGAATTAATGCCTAGGACAACGTCAGTGTCACGAGCACCATACCGAATGAGTGTACTTGAACTGACTGAGTTGAAAATGCAACTACAGGAATTGTTGGACAAGGGATATATTCATCCTAGTGTGTCTCCCTGGGGGGCACTAGTACTGTTCGTGAAAAATAAGGATGGAACAATGCAAATGTGTATGGATTACAGGTAGATTAAAAAATTGATTGTTAAGAACAAGTAACCACTACCACAAATAGATGATATTTTCGATAAATTAAAGGGGGAAACTATATTTTCGAAAATATATCTAAGATATGAATGCCACCAAATATGGATAAAGGATGAGGACATGTATAAAATAGCCTTCCATACCCGATATGGGCACTATGAGTTTGTGGTTTTACCGTTTGGATTAACCAACGCACCAGCAACTTTCATGAGTTTGATGCATGGAAATTTTCATCCATTTTTGGATAAATTTGTTCTGATCTTCATTGATGATATATTAATTTGCTCAAATACCATGGAGGAACATAAGGAACATTTATGAATGGTATTAAAAATGTTGAGGTATTTTCAAATTTATGCCAAATTCATTAAGTGTAATTTTTATAAAGAACAAATCCAATATATAGGCCATGTTATTTATGTTGAAGGTATAGCAGTAGATCCTAAAAAAATAAATACTATAATGGAATTGAGGTTACTCAAAAACGTAGCAAACATATTTTATTTCCTGGGATTGGCTAGCTATTACTAATGTTTTATCGAGGAATTCTCTAAAATTTCTTTTCATATTACCTCCTTGCAGCAAAAAGGGTGAATTTTTAAGTGGACTAGCGAATGTCAAACCAGATTTGAATGGCTAAAGAAACTTCTGACTACAACTCCCGTATTGAAGGTAGCTTATCCAAACAAGGAGTTTTAGTTTTGCACCGATGCTTGCAAGGAAGGAATGGGAGCAATGTTGTCACAGGACGGAAAAGTCGTTGCATATGAATCTAGGAAGCTAAAAGATCATGAACAAAAATATTCCTTTAATGATATAGAGCTCACCATGGTAGTGCATGCACTCAAGGTATGGAGGCACTACCTAATGGGAAAAAATTTTGTGATGAACACAAACCATAGAAGCTTGACTATTTATTTTAAACAATCTGACTTGAATGCTCGCCAAGCAAGGTGGAATGCATTCCTGAGTGACTTTGATTTCGAAATTCAACATGTTAAAGGTGAGGAAAACCATGTTGCCAATGCCTTAAGTAGGAAATTAAATTATGTGTATGAACTCTACTTTAACTGTGTGGAATCTAAGTTCCAGGAGCATGTGAAGGAGGTAACAAAAAAAAAAAAAACCTGAATATCAGTTTTTATGGCAGCAAACACAAGAAGAAGAAAATCAGGGAAGACATTCAGATTATAAGATCAATAATGAACAACTATTGATTTTTCAAGAAAGGATATACTTTCCTAATCAAATGAGCTTAAAAGAGTTGATCTTGGATGAGTATCACTAAAGCTCTTATTTTGGACACCCTGGTTACCAGAAAATGCTAACAGCAATTAGAAAAGATTATTTTTAGCTTGGAATGCATAAAAATATCATTGAATACTTGACTAAATGTTTGGAATGTCAACAAGTCAAGGTGGAACATCAACACCTAGCATTTTTTTTGCAGCCTATTCTTCTACCAGAATGGAAATGGGAAGTCATATCACTATATTTTATTATAGGCTTACCAAGAACGAAGAGACACAATGACTCTATAATGGTGGTAGTTGATCGGCTGAGCAAAAAAGCTCACTTCTTTTCAGTACAGTCCAATTACAAAACTGTGAAAATTGTTGACATCTTCAAGAGGGAGGTGTTTAGATTACATGGCATTCTGAAACACAGTCATCTCAAACCGGGATGTAAAGTTTACCTCAGCCTTTTGGAAGGCACTTTTCATGGGTTTGGGCACATAAATCTAATTTAGCACAACATATCATCCACAGAAGGATGGACAGACTAAGTAGTTGAATCAAATCTTAAAAGACATGCTACGTATGTATGTGATGCAGCAACCCACGAAGTGGAATATTATTTGCATTTAGTATAATTTTCTTACAAACATGGATATCAGGAATCCCTCAAGATGAGGCATTATACGGAAGGCAATTCCGAGCACCCATCAATTGGAGCAGCCCATAAACCAAACTAATTCTTGGACCATAAATGTTGGCTGAAATGGAGCAAGAAGTAAAGAAGATTCGACAAAATATAAAAGCTGCCCAGGGCAGGCAAAAAGTATATGAGGGTCGAAAGAGGAGATATCAGGAATTCAAAGTAGGTGCTCATGTGTATGTGAGAATTAGACCCAAGAATAGCACCTTAAAGTGGACTACCTACGCCAATTTGGCTCCCCGGTTCTGTGGACCTTTCCAAATCTTGGAAAGTTGGGTCAGTAGCCTATCGGTTAGCTTTACCGGGTCACATACAAGTGCACAATGTGTTTCATGTATCTATATTGAAACGATATGTGCATGATCCAAAGCATGTAATACATTGGAAAAACATGCAGGTAGGAATAAATTGGATATTGGGATCTCTAAAGGGAGATAAATATTCTATTAATTAATTTAATCTTTGTTGGTTGCAAGTCAAACCGAATGGTAAATTTCTGGTAGAGCCTCAACGTATTTTGGAACAAAGATAAATAATGCTCCGGAGGTGAGCCATCACCCAAGTTAAAGTGAAATGGAAGCACTTTGGCCCGGAAGAGTCTACTTGGGAAGATGAAGGATTGTACGAGAGGCTTATCTGAAACTATTTACTGGCATTCGATAGAACACCGAGGACATTTTTTACCTCAAGTGGGAGAAGATGTAACACCCAGATTAGTTAATTATACTACTTTAAATTATACATTTTACCTTTTAAGTAAAATGGTATTAACGAGTAAGTTAATCGAGTGATGAACAAGATTTATTTTTCTTTTGAATAAAGAATTACTTTTTGTTGTGGTTTCCATAAACTAATGGGTAAAATTTCCAAGATTCTGGAGTAGTTAGACTAAAGAATTTATATACAGTTACCCTTTCCTCTTAGGATAAAAAGGGAATCCCATAGAGGAAAAGGGGTTATGTGTAATTAGAAGAGAACAGCCAGAGGGTTGTAAGGTGAGAGTGGTCCAGAGCTAGTTTGAACCAGTGGAACTCTGCAACCTGACACTGGAGAAGAGGCTGGAAAGAGGTCTTTAGGTCTTTCTCCAGTAGAACTGCTAATCAATCCAACTCTAGTGAGGAGCACGAGGGGAGCTGAGGACGTAATTTCCTCTCTCATGGTTGGGAGGCTATCATCAGCTGTTCTTAACTGAGATAAGTATTATAAACCCAAAATAGGGAGAAAGGAAAGGTTTTTAATATGATTTTATTAAGAATGTTTATCTTTGTAAACTATGAATATTGAATGCAGTATGATAACAACTATATATTTCTATAGAATTGCTAAATAGAATAAATATGGCAGTGATATATCTAATTAATTCAGAGTGGTTGTACATTTTCTAGAATACTTTATGATCTTTATATAATTACGGAAAAATATTTACATGTGTAGAGAATTCTAAGAAAGCATAGTTATGACTTCTCACAGTAAAGAATAGCAGGTTTGAATCTGTAGAAACTAATGAACTCTCTATAAAATATAGAGGTCGCCGAATGAAAAGGGACATTTAGTCCATCTAGGGGGGAAAGCCCCTGGACCAGACAATATGTCTTATAAAGATATAGGCAAAATCTTACATGGAATAATGTTTTGAGAATTAAAAACACATTCTGATGATGGTTCGGTCATCTGTAGTACCATAACTCAAAGGTTTATTGTCCTTAAAAGAGGAATTGAACTTTAAAGAAATCAAATTTGGTGATGTTACTGCGAAGTATAAAAGCAGATATAATTAAACAAATATAGGAACATGTTTATGTTCTATAGCAATACAGATAACGATATTCACAATATATATCAGACTAAAGCAATGAAAGAAATATAAACATAGAAACCTTCAGAAACAGCTAAGCCATATGTCAAATAACTCATAAATACTCTGATCATATCCACTGAAAATATAATAGGCCCAAGTGCGAGCACACTGTCTAGGAGACTGTCGTAAACTTAGATCAAGTAATTAAAGGTATTATAATAAAATAGAAGAACAAAACCATTTTAGAGCTAACTAAACATTGTGATTATACCCTACATGTATAAACGAAATCTAAATAAAACTTAAAGAAAACTCAAATAAACGTAGACACAAATGGATAGTTATTTTTCATAGCAAAAGACATATTTGACGAAACCTAGATCTGGAATAAATATAAAATTATATAAATACACTATGAACTAGCTAATATCTAATCCAAACTGGAAGAGAGACGAAGTAAGCACCATATTCATTATTTAAATAAAAAAAACAAAGTCTCACGGTCCATTTAAATACCACTGTGTTTAAAAACACACTCTTACAGTAAAAAGAATCAATTGATACATCTAATAGTATGTCCATCAAGGGCTAAATTACATTCATGGTGGGAAAGAGCCTTAGTGGCTTCATGAAATAGAAGAAACAATGCCAATCTAAACACTCGAGCAAAGAGTAGTCCTAATTAGGACCAGAACATGAAACATCTTTCAGAAGACCCCTCTGTAGGTTCCAAAAATACTTGGAAGGAGAAGGGACAAATAGTCATTAGCCGAGGTGTTAGAAAATTATATATTATGGAGCAATGCAACACATAAAATATGCAAAAAATACAAGCACACAAAACACATAAAAAACCAGAGAGACACAGATATACGTGGTTCACCCAGTTTGGGCTACATCCACCTCGAATAGCCAGTCCTTCCTTTCTATTATCCAGCAAAAATGAAGAGACAAAACCTACAACAGATCCACTGTAATATCCTCTATTCTCTCTCACATTCTCCCTCATTTCACAAGCTCAGAGAATACAGCAATACGACACATTCCCAGCCCCTCTGTATACTCCCCAGAGTTTCTTTCTGAAAAAAAAACCCTAATCTAAACATAACTTCTACCGTTGGATCATTTGCCTAATGAACGGCCCAGATTGACTAGAAATTACTATACTTTTACAAGGCAATTTTACATCTATTTTTAGCTTAGGCCTTTGCACATTCCCACTTGAGGGGGCTCAGCGTGTGCCCCCACATGGACCCCAAAATGATTAAATTTCGGGCGGCATTGCCACCCCTTTTTAAGGTACAGGGGTCCAATGCTGTGATACAAAGTAAACAACATAATCAAGCTCCACACCCAACACGAGGTAGGAAGTTAAACAAAACATGTCTTCTGGTGAGATTTGAGGTCTTGGAAATACATGCAAGACAAATTAAAATATGTTAGAAGACTTGGGGTTTGGATTGAATAAAAATCCAGTCAATTAAATGAGAACATGGAAGTAGCATTAAAACAAATACCTTACATGTGTTATAGGGTTTGAATATGAAGACCTAAGTCAGAAAAACATTAACCAAACTATGAGATTCATATGTGATTTAAACTTAAACTCTGAAGATTTTTAACCAGAGAGTGAAGGTGAGGATATTTGTTTCTTTTCTTACCTATCCTCATTGCGTCGTCATTGGGAAACTATTCTCCTTGACAGAAATAAGCCCAGAGTGACTAAAATGTAAAACCCCATGAAGACCTGAAACGGAAACTTGAATGCAAACCCTACCAAAAAGCAACATAAATGTGATGAAATCGTGTTACCAATGTCGAGCCTATAAGGCTGTAAAATGGACTAAGCTTTGAATGCCTGAAATAATGTAAAGGCTCAGTTAATCCAGAAAGTGTGATAAAAAATGATAAGAAACAAGGATAACCATCAGAAGATACTTACCTCAAGACTTAAGGCTGAGGAGAAAGGATGAAACCCATTCCGAGTGAACATTTGTAGAGCTTGGGCTGCTCTCGCAGTGGCGGAAAATGAAATAGTGGTTAGGGTTTGGGGGTAAGGGTACTACCCTAACTGCCCAAGTTAAGATCGGAGCCGTTGATCAAATAAATCCCACAAACAGTGTAGATCACATCCAAGTTTCAAACCAATTTAATTGACAACAAAAATGAAGCCACAAAAATTTGTGGGTAATAATTAACCAAAGTAAAAAGTTTAATATTGTACTATGATACCGATACGGAGTAAATCATTAGAAATATCCAAACAAATAATTTTGCTCCAAAGTCATAATTTACCAAAGATGTAATATAATATGTGTTTAATGATAAGTCTCAGTACGAGATAGGATTTATCTATATTGTAATATCTTATATAGTATTAATAAGTATCCTTAAGTGATTTTAAGTTTACAATGTAATTAAAGGTTTCAAAAAAACTATATAATTGATGTGGTAGATGTTACATGGTGGCTCATAGAGCTTCTAATTATGAATGAAATATTCCAAGTACACTTTTATGTAGTTGAAACACTAGATCCATTAGTGGAACATGAAGCCACAACTTGCTTCTCCAAAGAATGATTTATCTCCTATGCACTACAAGAGAAGCCAAGGAAAGACTCCAAGAATCCAAGCCCTTAGTTTGAGCTATGAGGAGCTATTTATAACTTATTAAAATGACCTTTGAGCTTCCTCGTGACTCTTCAACTCCTATGAATTTTAATATTCTAAACATGACTCCATACATTACATATGTGGCTATTCACATTCCACATGTGTCTCTTGGACTTCATGATAAAAAAAATATTACAAAAGACAAATTACATATGAGAGGGTGGCTAAATGAGACAAAAAGATAATAGGACAAATTATTATCAAATTGATAAATCATTTTCTTCCTCATGGAGATCTATGGTGATGTATGTATGCCCTGCTATGAAATCCATATAAACGAATTTGACCTTAACCAACAAGTTTGTTTCATATCGAATCTTCACCTCCAACACTTCTATCAATATAGACTTAAAGCTTGATTGTACATTATTTCGTTTCCATGAGAGTTTCATGTGGAATTTTACTGGTGTGATAGAATATTGTAGAATAATGTCTTAGTGATCTCCAAGCCTTCTTGTTTTGATACTTTTTTGATATGTTTTATGTATTGCCTAATCTCTTGGAAGATGATTTCCCTTCCTCTTATTTCTTCAAATGATCCTACTGAAGGCATTTCATGCTTTTGTGCTAGAGACTTGAAACCATTGTGTAGACGACTATAAGTAGTAATAGTATTAGTCGCTTGTTCCCCAAGACAATTTTAATTTTTATGGTGGATTCTCACCAAAACTCAGTCCATTTTAGCGAAAATCATGTCCTCTCTAACCAAATGCAGTGAAACATTCAGATACTTGGCATCCCATTCCTGAAATTGATCAACCTCGTTGCTTGCCACTTTCAGGAGTTTCAATACTTCTTATGTTTTATTCTGAATGACAGCGAGGGGAGCCACCACTTATTTTAAAAGTATCATTTCATGATATAACTATGCCATGGTATCCTCCATTGGCCCTAGTTCCTCATACATGGTTGACTTCCATTCCACTGTATTAAAATTGTGTGAAGATAACCATTGATTTTCTGCAACAAGGTGTTTTTCTTATTTCTTTCCTGCATCTAGCTCTCTCCTTAATCGAGCATTATCATTCAACATATATTCAGATTTGTCCTACATTTTTGTAGCAAAAGAAACATTTTCCATCATGATTTCCCTAGGGTTACTTCTATTATTGGCATTTATCACCTTTTCTGTTGATACCGAGTCTAGATTTTGAGGATAATTTAGGAAGTATCTTCACCTTTGTTGCACGATCCTCTTCTTGAATTGATAAAATGTCACATTGCACGCATCCATGACTCTATCTTTAGGTGGAGGCATGATTCCCATTTCACCAAATGGGAGATTACCACCTGTAAGAGTAGGTTCTTTTGGAGAACTCAGCTCATCATCCATGGGATAGATGGTGTCATCTAAGTCCAACTCTTCCTCTATCTCCTGAGTCAATTTCTCCTTCTCCAATCTTTGTGTTTCTTTTTCCTCTTCTGAATGCCTTTGTTGTTCCTCCTCTACTATCCTTCTTTCCTCTTCTTCTTCCTTTTACTTCTTGAGAAACTCATCTTTCTTCCTCTTCTCCTCTCTTGTCCTATTCATCTTGAATGGCTCATGTGTTCAAAGGACTGACCTTCCATTTTTATACTAGTTTCTCCTGCTGAATCAGGCTTGATCATTTTCCTTAGAGCTATGCTTTTTTTTTTAGGGGTTATTTATGCTTCCTCCTATACCTAAACATATTGAGATGGTGGATCTTAGGGTGAACTGACTTCCATTCTTGAATTTGTATTTCTAACTACATTGTATAATTTATTCACCTTCTCATCTTATGTAGTAGGCACTGATGAATATCCCCAATTGAAACCAATTATTTCACAATGTTTCTTGCACACTCTTCTGGTATTGTATCCATGAAATTCTTTAACTGGAAATTGCAAGCGATCCAACTCTTGTATTTCTTCATTTGTTTCCTTGTGGATTTTCATTTCATACAATCTGATCCTCAAAGGGAAGGTGGGACAAGGGGATTTATTCCTCTTGTGAATAACTCCTGAAAACCATTTTTCCAACTGATATACTACTTCTTGTAAGACCACCTTATTGGTCACATATCGCAGCATGAGATGAGGGAAAATTTGACAGCCAAAGAATTTGATGTAGGTACTGTCAGGCATTGCAAACCAATCTGTGATATCACATAGTGAATCCTTCACCTTATCGTCCATGCAAGGAGGATCGATCTCATATATCATATGGAATATGACCGCAAATAAATGCTCTTCTAACATGTCATATGCCTTCTAAATTTTGATTCTTACAACACCCTACAGTGGAAATAGACTGGAAAATTGTTCTGCATGGTCAAGTTCCAATACATTCCTAGGAAATCATATTCTTCATAGATTCTATTATCTCTAAATTGATACTGATGGGCTGCTTCACTGAAAACTTAGAGTAACTCTTTCAAACAAAATTTTGACTGAGGATTAGCCTCTTCAGCCTGAGAGGTCTCTCTCAATTTATCTAATAATTTTCTCAACTAGGTCTTAAAAACAGATGGCTAACTTTGTGAGTGTCTTAGTGTATTTTATTGCACGTGAAAAATGGGATAGATTTCACTACCTTTGGGCTCATGGATTCAGTAAGAAGGATTTCAATGAAAATTTTATCTTCTTATGGAAACTGAGGCTTTTTGGTTTCAATGAAAGGGAAACATTAACACATAGATATAATCAATAGCTCAATGCTAAAAGGAATTCAGAGCATGCATAACATGATTTCTGAGTAATTTAACATTAAGATACTGGAAGCAAGATAAAAGGAAACATAAGACATCAACTCATTGAAACATCTCAAGAATCTCAGGTGAAGCAGAAATATAGTCATTGTCTATTACTGATATAAAATATTTACAATACTGGTAGTGTCAAAAGCATTCTCCAACACCTTCTCATTCGATTTCCTTTCTATAAATAGACCTCTTTGACTTACATAAGATCTGCCCAATTGGCTAGATCATTGAACCATGACTTTGACACCTAATCATAACTAAAAACTACATTTTTGGAACATAAGAAGACACCTAGTCTTTAAAGACTTACACTTCTAATAGGAATATATTTTACATTTATTTCATTCAATTCTCCAGTAGTGGGAAAATTACATGGATAAGGATGAGATGCTCAAATGGAATTCTCCATCACATAAGACATTAATGTACCCCTAAAATTAGGAAACAACAGTCCTATTTTTTAGGAAAAGATAAACATTATTTTTATCCCTGTCTTCATTGAATAAATATCTGGATTTTCCACAATGTTATAAAACAATGGTCGACGTTTCGAATCCCAACAGGGATCCATCTTCAAGATGATAGTTTAATTGAAGAATGAAAGAAGGATGAAAATGACATGATTTATATAGTGAAAAATGAGACAACAAGAGCCGACAAGAACTTGGTTAAGTAATTCTATTAAATTATTTAATGAATTTTGTTTTAATAAAAAAAATTAATGAATTTTGTTTTAATAAATAAAATTCTTTAATTCATTCTAATAAATTTCAATAAATTTATTTTTAATAAATTTTATTAACTATAATAAATTTAATAAATCTATTTATAATAAATCTTAATAAATTATATTTATTTATAAAATTAAAAGTATATATAATATCATTTTTTTATTATTATAATAATAATAATTAATTTTAATCCATTCTAATAAATGTTTTTAATAAAATTAAATAGTTTTTTTTGTATAAGAATTTTTTAAGATGCTTAATTTTAAGTAATAAAACCTAAATGTTACTAAAAAAAAATTAAAAATATTTTAAAATAATTGTCTTAATTAACCTGATAATTATTACTAACATAAAATTATATAATTAATCTGATAATATATTGGTTTATTATTAATCTTTATTTTAGTGAAGAATTATAAACTATAAAATCCTAGAAAAAAACCCTTAGATGGTACCAATACTAGAAAGAATTATTTACAAAATTAATAATTATTAATTCATAAAATTAATAATTAATAAAAATAAATAATAGTTCACTTTAATTAATCTTAACATTCATTTAATCAATAAAGGTTACTAAAAATTAATTATTATTTATAATTATTATATATTAACTCTAATAATCACTATTTATTTAATTAAAAATTATGATCATTATTAGAAATAATTTTAATCAATCCTAATTAACCTAATATTAACTATGATCATTATTGAATATAATTACTTTTATTTTTATTTTTATTAAAACTTAAGATACTAATGATAATTATTAATCAATTAATTCTTATTTAAAAATAAAAATTAGTTAATAAAGATAATTATTAAAAGTAAATAACTTAATTAGTTGTTGCAACTACCAAACCCTAAAAAAAAATCGAAAGATAAGAAAACATGTGATACTATACTTGGGAAGAAGACGAAATCGAGGAGCACATCTGTCGAATTAAAGGCCGCCAACTATCATTGATCTTGAATCCTCCATCCCTGTTAATGTTATGCAGGTGCTTTATAATCTCGAGCGCTTCTCTAATTTTACTTCTTCGATAGTGTTCCTCTCTGGCAATGATCTTAGCATCCTCAAGCCACAAGTGATGTTTAGTTTTCAAGGAATGATCAGCAAGGGCTGAGGTGCGAGATCGTTCATGTTTAATATCGGCACCATGTTCCTTAAGAATTTTTTGAAGAGAGCGCCTGATTTCACCAATATAACTCTTCCCGCATGAATAGTAAATATTGTAAACACCTTTAAGTTGCTCATGACTAATACTATCCTTAACTAACTGCATTTTTTGTCTAATGGTACCTATTGCTGAAAATTGCGTGAAAATGTCATTTCTTCCCAATACCTTGTTTATATTATCCGTCACACCTTTAATGTATGGAAGAAAAACCCTACCACAACTTTCTTGAGGTCCTTGGCGCTTCTTAGATATGACCGAAACTTCAGCTCTTTTTATGGCTTTCCTAATTTCTCTCTCTTTATATCCCAAACCCATAAATATAGATGTCAGGTGAGTGATTTCCTCTTTCAAATGCTCCTCATTGGATACCCTCAGGGCTCTTACAAAAATATTATTAAGGACACTAAATTTCTAAGCAAGATTATGGTAAGACTCAGAATGAAGGTAGCTGTGAATATGAGATTTCTTCCTAAACACCTGATGCCCCAATGTTCCATCCTCCTTTCTGGTAACAAGGACATCCAAGAAAGGAATGCTCATGTTTTCTTCAACCTCCGTCATAAACTTAATCTTAGAGGAAATTGAGTTGAGATGATTAAATAATCTCTAGATATTTTCCTTACCATGCGTCCACTTTATGTTGGTGTCATCCACAAACCTTTTCCACCAAGTTGGACTTAAGGGAAAAGAGGCAAGGAATTTATTATCCAAGTTCTCCATAAACAAGTTGGTCACAATGGGTGAGAGTGACAACCCCAATGCAACACCCGAAACTTGCTCATAGAATTCTCCTTGGAAGCTGAAGAAGGTGGATTGTAAAAAAATCTCAGCAAGCTTAGCTGTTTCGGGATCCATAACCTCATTAATAACATGCACTGCTTCATCTAATGGAATTTGGGTAAAAAATGAAACGAAATCAAAGGTAACCAAGATGTCTCTCTCCTCTACCCTTTCCTTCTTAATAAGTTTAACAAAATCACTAGAGTCCTTAATGAAGGAAACAATATTTCCAACGAGAGGCTTAAGCATTTTGGCAATGTATTTCGCCAATTCATAGGTGGGGGATCCAATGGTATTAACAATTGGTCTAAGGGGAACCCCCTCTTTATGAATCTTGGGTAATCCATAAATTCTTGAAATGACCTCACAGGAAGGGGTCATTTTCTTTTTTAACTTGTCATCAAGATGAGAGTTCGAGATTGCCTTCTTAACTTCTCTTAAAACCTTCGGCAAAGGGTTGGATTTTAGCTTCTTATAGCTGCTACAATCAAGATTTTTATTCATCTTTCTAATGTAATCAACCTTATCTAAAATGATTTTTTCTCCTCCCTTGTCTGCCTTAAGGACAACAATTTCATCATTATTGCGAAGGGCTCTAAGAGCACTCATCTCATCCTTGCTAAGGTTATTCTTGGGGGCTCTCACTTTCCTTCGAATCAGGGAGCATTCCTCTCTGAGAGCTTCTTTATCATTCAAAGGTAAACTTTGAATGCATTCCTCAATGCTACAGAGAATTCTCTCATTTGGAACGCCTTTAGGAGCAACAACAAATCCTAAACCTTTGCTAAGAATCCTCAGGGTATCTTGACTTAAATCCACCGAAGATAGGTTCACAACCTTCTTGTTGATTGTTCAACTGGCATCAAATTTTAAGTGCTTCTTAATAAGATTCATGTCCTCCTTACTCCCAAGCTTGTTTCCCACCATGCTTGATAAATTCTTATTAAAATAATTAATGAGGTCATGGCTCACTTCATACTCTCCTTTAGCAATTAGGTGTGCATTAATATGTCTCTTATCAAGCCTCTTATCATTACAACCATCGTAATTAAATAAAAGATCAATTTTATCCTTATTAGAGCCTGCACTCAACCATTGACTACTACCACTACTAAAATCATGGCCTCCACCCCTAAAATTTCATTGAGTAATGCTGCCTACGGGACTAGTGGGAGGGCTTCCGTCTTCACCAATTAAACTCTTAGCAGGGATATTCAATTTAAAAGAATTATAATTAAGACCACGGTTAGACGGGTTTTACCCAGATAACACATTAACATAGCCAAGGGACGTGTTTCTAGCTCCTTCATAAAGATAGCTTAATTCCTTCGTCGTTCCTGAACCATTCAACCCTAATGATGGGTTTGATCCTGAACCATCCAATTTTTTTGTTAAAACAAAATTCATTAAATAATTTAATAGAATTAATTAATATAGTTCTTGTCAGCTCTTTTCCTCTTATTTTTCACTATATAAACCCTGTCCTTTTAGTCGTTCTTTCATTCTTCAATTCAACTCTCGTCCTGAAGATGGACCCCTGTTGGGATTCGAAACGTCGACCATTGTTTTATAACATTGTGGAAAAACCAGAGATTTCTTCAATAAGAGATAACCACATAAACTTGAAAACCTTGTCTTCATGTTTATCTGGATAAGTGACACATCTATCAAGTAGTGAATATATGCTAGGATGGCCCACTATCAGCTTGGATGTCTCCAATTCGTTGGTTAACCTTCAACATGCTTTTCAAACCTTCAAAACTCATTAAACATACTTCGCTACAAAAACAGAGTGACCTTAGCTAGTTTCGTAGCGAAATTTAGTAGCATGTTTACTTCTGCCATTCAACCTCCATTTTTTCCTTCTCTATTGATCAAGATCTATTTTCTAGGTCATATGAGCTAAATACCATCAATTTCCCTCCTTGGATCTCCCTCAAAACTGATTTTTTAAATACAAAACACTCTACAAAAATTTCGTAGCGAATTTCAACCCTCAAGCCTGGACCTCGCTACGAAACTTCCTGACTTGGCTAAAAGTGCAGGTTTGTAAATTTTCTTCAAAAAATCAACTTCTAAACCAAAATTTGCGGTACCTTCAAGCTTTAAACTTAATCAAAAATATTTTAGATCAACCCCTCAGTCTTTTTGTATTTCATCTTCAGCAACAACAGGTTGTACCTCTTCGAATTCATCTACCAATATAATCTGCAGCCCTCTTTTCTTCAGTTCTTCTTGGATCATGTCCATTTGGTCTTCCAACTCTTTAACTTTCCCTTTGATATTTTTTCTCTCAGCCTATAAGCACAGATTTATTTTCCTTGTGTTTTTCACCACCTTCCTGAGAGGAAGACTTCTCTTCAGCATCTTCTTGGAATATGAAAAAGTTTTGTCATACTGGTCCAGCTGATCCTTCATTTCTTTCTCAAAGTATACCATTATTTTTATCTCCACCTTGACCTCTTTTCATTCCAATTTGACTTCAATTACTTCTTCCCTGGACTTTCTTAATTTCTCCTCTAAAATTTGCACTTTAATATTTTCCTCAACCTATTGTTTTCCTTTCCTTTGTATAAAGACTTCTTTTTCTGCTCGAGATAGGTCTATGATGTTCTCTGGCTTCTTACCTTCACTAATATTTTCTGCTCTCTTGCTCTCTATGGAATCCTTTGAAAGCTATGACCTGGTCATTGGCTTCCTTGGCTAGCAAATGAAACCAACATCTTCTCCTGCAAAATCCAACCTTTTGACAGACTTACCTTTCTGCAATTTCCTTCTATCTCCTTCAATTTCTTTTACATGTACAATTGAGGATTCTTCAATGTCTATTGCCTGGAGGATATCTTAAAATTTTCCCTTGGAAATGGTTTGGCTCTTGGTTACCCTCCTGCTGTTGTGTTTTCTAATTCTATGTTTTTGTCTTGCAGGTGATGGTTGCGGGATATCAGTCTCTAGAAAAGGTTAAACTTAAATATCCATTGGCTCCATAATAGGTTGTCCTCCTTCTTCATTAATTTTTTCTAATACAGTTGGAGATGGGGTGCTCTTTGGTTTTAATATATTTTTAGGTGTCACTGAGTCTACTTCATATCCACTCAAGAAGAGAAAAGATGCCCAATATCTGTTTAACATTTTTAATTCCTCCAGTATGAACAATTTGATCATGCCATGGTGAAAAAATGATGTTTCACTACCCTCAGCCTTGGCTTGGACCTTATCTAACATCTTTCCCAAGCTTATAAATAAAAATAAAGGTAAATCAAGTGGTTTCTTACCAATGAAATGCAGAAGGAGTCTGAAGTGATAAGAGTAGACCATGTGAAACCTCCCTTCACAGGTAAAATACTTATGGACCACCAACAACAGCTTTGCATAATCTTCTTTCATATGAACCCTAGGGATTACATTTGTCATGTCAGCCCCTATGTGCTCATGTTTGAGAAATTCTTCACAAATTTGCATTCTGAATTTGGTACCTTTGAACCATTCCTCACCTCCTTTGGGTATTTCTATAGCTTGAGAGATAACATCAAGTGATATTGTGAAATTCAATACACCAACTTTTGAGGCTATCCCTATGAAATTTTTTGCAAAGTATTTGGATATATGAGCATGAAAACCCTGTAGATTCTGACAAAACTATAGGCAACCAAACTTCCTGGAAGAATGCATAGAAATGGGATCTTCATTCAACAGTTTCAGATCTATATGATCGTACCTTACACAGTAACCTCCTTTGTTTACTTTCTTCTTCATTGTCATTTCTCCTTTATACTCTCCCTACCTCTTTACTATGACACCTGCATAATCAAAACTAGATAGCAACATGTTTTGCGTGGTGAACCGGCTCCTCCAAAGATGACACTTAGATTCTTTACATGCAATATTTTGAATGATGAATGACAGAGAGAAGCTTACGGGCAAGATTAAAAATTTAATTAGACAACTTGAGGGAGAATGATGACACATGTGACCACAAAAAGAAATGATTAGAGAAAATATGATCTTTCATGGTTATTGATCATGAAAACTAATTTGCTAACCTCACCTCTATCTTTGGCCATCAAAAACTTGACATCTCACACTGCTCTATCTTTTCTGCAGAAAACCCTAGCTTCATAGCGAAAACAGTTAAATTTCTAACAGATCCGCTATGAAATTGTTAGGTTGTTTCGTAGCGAACTCTCTTGTTTTGCCATTGTATTCATAATGACAACATGAAAAACTAACAAGTGGCTCATTTTTTAATTTGAAGGCATGGGTGCAAAAACTAAATGATGTGGGATGGATTTGACTGATATGACAAGACTCATGGTGGGTTTAGACACAGGGTAACCTTATCACATGTGTTTTTTTTATAAATTTCATGAATTTGACTATGAAAACAACATGGATAGGTGAATGATATGTAAGACCCTATTAATGAAAATGTTAAAACTTATGAGTGATAACATATTCCATCTAAAATAAATGTAGACATATATAATTTTGGTTCCTGTTTTTCTCTCAGAGATGTTTTTTCCTTCCCCACATGACGTTGCAACTAAAATGATAAACATCTACTGAATTGAAGATATTACCATGGGTAACTAGCATGTTGAGCATATATCTCCATTTTTCCTTAAATATCTTAGTGTTCTTTCTCCCATGCAACTGAAAACACATAGCAGTTAGATACTAATATACATATTTGAGAATCTTGTTCAAATAAACTCTGAATGGGTGGTGAAGAAACTTAGCAGGTTTTAGACACCAATATTTAATGATGTAACTTGTGTCGAGATCGACCTATCTAGCGTAAAAGTCATTATTGGAATATTTTATGGGCCTAATCATCTTATAGTAATTCTATATGTATTATCCACAATAGGTGGCAAGATGACCATTTATTTCGCTACGAATCACAAGATGAGAATAATCCATGTGTGTAAGAATATATTCGATCACCTCTGCACAAGGGATCACTGGGAATCTACATGTGATCCTGCGTATTATGGACCACTTGATATTGATGTATGCTTGCAAATCTTCTAATTTTTCAATGAATTGTTTATGCGTGAATGTGTCTTTGATTCCATTCCATGTGACCTTAGTGGACTTATCTATGAAGCAATGTGTATATGCATGTATGGGAATGGTATGCTTTGTAGCATGAAGTGCTTCTTCAGTACTTACATTTATAGCTTCTTTGGAAGCCACTTGACGTATAGCAGGGTGCATGGTTCTAGTATATGATGAAAGAGTAACAATATTTGTTTCTCGAACACCTGTTTGTGGAAACACACTTGTGGCAACAACGAATAGCTTTATGAAATCTCCCATCTATTGTAGCAATATCTTAGAAAATCCTATTCAAATAGCCATAAAATGTATCTAAGAATGTAATCATATCATTGATGGCACATAGCTACTTGCATGGGAAATAAATCTGCACTAAAACAATGTGGGAACACTTCCAAAGCATGAAGGAAGTTCAAGTGTCATTTGGGGCTTTGAATTGCACTCATGTACTCAAGCAAGAGAGGGAAAACATCAAGGGTGTAGAGGCGCATTCTAAAGAGATTAAGGAGTGAGGTTTCAAGGCTTCGAGCCTTCAAGGTACACTTATGCGCTCAAGGATACTAAGAGGGCGCAAGGTCGCACTTGGAAGAGATGAAGGAGTGAATCTTCGAGCCTTCAGGCCTTCAAGGAGCACTCATGCACTTAAGGAAAATGAGGGTGCACTAGAAAACACTCATGACTTTGAGGTGTGCTCATGTGCTCGAGGAGGGCACAATTATTCGTGACAAAGTAGTGTGCTCTTGAGGGAAACTTGTCTTTTTGGGTGCATTTTTCTAAGTTAGTCAAGTCTTCAACTTCCAGAAGTTCACTCTATCAAGGAATGTGTTATCACAAAATTGCACGTGATAGGTTGCTAATCAGACAATCTCATGTAACTATTTCAAACCAATATTTTGACTGAAGTTTAGCCTCTTCAGTCTGAGAGGGCTCTCTCAAAGGCTTAATGATATTGAATAAAGATGTATTTAGATGGCTAACTATATTTGGGAAACAAATTGCTTATGATAAGTGTAGGTTGAAAATAGTATCAGTATACAAACATTGGGGTTATGGAGTCAAAACTTTCAGTGATTCAGTATTGATTTCACTTGACATGGAAGCTGAGGCAAGTAAGAGTTTTTAGCAGCAATACACACACACATGAAACATGAAAATACATAGTCAATTCATCTATAAAGGAAGCCAGAGCATTACATGAATGAATTCTGAGTATTATAAATGAAAACCACTGCAAATGGTACACATAAAAGATATATATAAGATATTTAGGCACTTAAAACTCAATCAGAATCTTAGGTTGGTCAAGAAACAAACCTTTGTATTGTTGAAACAGTCAAATTACATAAAGTTGTAGTTTTTTCCAAAAAATCTCCAACCCTTGACAAATTCGACTCTATGCCCTTTAATAGACTTGTTACATCATGAGATGATCTGCCTCCTAGCTAGATTCATCAATTTTTTGCCTAATGACACCTTGCATAACCATAAAACATCTACTTAATGACTAAATGATAGCTATCTTACTTGACAGTCCTTTTCCTAATAGGACTCAAACTGCTCATTATTACATTTTAACAACCTTATCTTCTAAATAAATTACATCTTTGACAAATATGCTTTCACATGTTCGAATTGGGGTGATGGGACTCATCACTACATGACCACTTAACTGACCTCCTAAAAAACTGGAAACAAAACCCTGTTTTTTAGGCAAATGGTCTTCTTCTTCCACGAATGCTTTGGCTACTAATTTATCTTCATTTTGTGATCTTTAAGTGTTGAATAACTACTTTTCATGATCCTTGTTAGGTTCATGTGATTTTGCAGATTGACGGACCAAATGACATAGTAACATCAAACCAATCTTTGGAGCCCTAGGACCTAGCCTTCCTGGACTCAGAGAGGGCTCTCTCTAATGAAGGGAAGGATGTGAGCTTGTTCGCTTAGTTTATTTAGATTTTAGGCTAGTCGTTAAGTGTGTTTGTTTGTTTGTTTTTATTTTTTTGGAGGAAAAACTGATCAAGTGGATCAAAATAGAACAAGAAAATGAGATCAACTGGGCTATGGGGTCAAAAGCAAGCCAAGGATGTTAAGACAATGGGTAGGGTGTACTACAGGGCCAATTTAGTATCGTGAATGGATATTTTAGGAGGTTTATGAAGTGAAATGAACATCAAGTTGGTGCAAGACAAGGGTATCTTAAGCATAAATATTTTAAACAGCAAGTATTCATGTGGTAGGGCTAACCATTAATCACTATGAATCCAACTCAAATGGATAGATGCATAAAATAAACATTCAGGTGACGCATAGAAGTATAAGACCCTCTAACTGTGGGAAAATCACCTTCAGTGGTTGAGAACACATGTAATACAGACCAACATCTCAAAATGTGGAAAGGAAAATCCAAAGCAACACATTAAATCTGATGAGAAATTTAAAATAAGTCTGCAAGTATATGCAGAGGGCAAGATCGAAACAAGATCTCTCTGATTTAACCTAGACAGTCAATGTTTCAAAGGAGATTTCTTTAATGAGGTTTAAACAACTATGAGTAAGCAGGGCATACTATGAATCAAACAAGATAGCATGTCATATTAATCATTAAGGAAATAAATAACAAGTTCTTAGTGGACCAAAGGGCAGTTGAGAATTCTTTGACATGACCAAGAAAGATGAAAACATAGAAGCTGTAATGAATTAGGAAATTTGATGAGCCTCCATGGGAATACCTCAAACTATTATTTACTAACCTACAGCAAGCAAGAATCATGGATACATATGTGAAAAACTAAGAAAACATAACTGAAAAGAATTACAATACCATTTACCAAGCCATGGAATCCTGCACATAGATCCTCTCCATCATCTAGGAAAGCAAGTCAAGCTATTCACTCCATAAAACAAGTTTGATCATCAAAACTCATAACATATATTGCTCTAAGCTCAGTCAAGTTCTTAAGCTCTTCAAAGTCTAGCTTGTTTATCAAATATTCAACCAACAATATTACAATGATTCTCCATGATTTATATAGGAGAATGAGAAGATAAGCTTCACAAAACTTACTAGAAGCTCATAGGCTAAAAACAAATATCTGATTTTGTCCTGCAGGCTTTGCAAAGCCCAAGGCACAAAATATCTTCAAAATATCTTCAAAATATCTATAAAATGCTAAAAAAGGAAAAAAGTATTGACTTTTTATTACTGTAAATGGCTAAAAAAGGCCTAACGCACATTTGGATAAGCCACTTCAGAAAATTGTCTTTTTGCCAAAATTCTACAGGAACATAGCAGCAGAAAATTCCCTGTTTTGCAAACAACTTTTGAGGGACATCCCGATGTCAAAACGAGGTTGTGATGGCTCGTTGGAAAGCCCTAGATGTATAGTTTCTGAAAATACTTTATTTCTCCCAAAATTATCACTAAAAGTATGTCAAAAACTGAACTGAGTGGAAAAAACAAAAAAAAGTGGCCTTTGTTGATATCCGAGGCAGAAAGTCAAAAAATCATTGTTTTTCGCCTCTTTGGGGGATCAAAACACATCCTTTGGATCTGAAATTTTCTTAGTAGATGCCCTTTAATTTAATGCATCTAATGACACCACTCTCAATAGCTGAGGATGCTCCAAAAAAAAATGGCAGCGCCCATGAATTTTTGCAATTAAGCCCAAAAATGTCAAAAAACAAAATCTTGTCAAAATTTTCTCAATTTTGGCGAGCAAGCCCCTCATGGGTTATTAAAAACATGTAGACAAGATGACGCGAATATTTCAAGTGCTAATTTTCCTTTCTCCACTTTTTCTACCGGGTGCCCTCTTTGGGTAGTTTTGAGTTTTTCTTGTGCAACCTTCAATTTCTTTCGAGAAAATTGATTTAACTTTTTGTAGTGCCCGGTCATCTTCTTTTGTAGACTCAAGTCTCTGTTAGCTTTCTCTAATTTATCCTCCAAATGTTTTTTGGCCCTTTCAAGCCATGATTATTTATCATTCTCTATTTCTTGGGCGAGAAAATGAGTGAGAAGATAAGATTGGAAAAGGGTTGCCTCTTCTTCTTTCTTTTTCTCCAAAGCTCTCTTGAGTCCCATAGTCCTAGGCCTATTTCTCATTGGTTGCTTGTCTTCTTCAGTATCATCAAATTTTCCCATGAGCTCTTGAAGCTTGGTTTGTGCTTTGGAGGCTTCCCTTTCGTATTTGAAAGCCCGGGCCTAAAAAACTTCCATTTTACCACTCATATGTTTGTTTTGCATCTGTAGAACATGTATGAAGTCCTTTGAGCTTTCTAGATCAGCCTGTAGTTCATGAATTTGGTCTTCTCTATTTTTCAAAAGAGCCTCAAGAATTATAGCTTCATTATCACTATCATCAGTGTCTATATATATGATATCAAACTCCCTTTCCTTTTCATGACTACTCTCCTCTTTTTATTTCCCCTTGCCTTGGATAGACTTCTTCATCCTATTCCTCTTTGGAAATTCAACAATGCTCTTTTTAGGCAGTTTTCCTCTACTCCTTAGCACTCTTGTGACATTGCTATTCACTGTTGGAGTGTTCTTCTTCTTTTTTGATCTAGTGTTTCTAGGCTTAGCCACTTTTGGAGGAAGAGTTGTGGCCCCTTGCCTAGGAGAGGCAGCTAGCACATGCTTAACTTGGTCTTTTACTTTGCTGCTTCCATCATCATTTTTGTCAATGTTTTCTTCTGTTTGAAGATTGCCTTGTTTGTCTTTATCATCACTATGCTCATGGTCACTGATTTGGTCCTTTTGCTCCATGCTTCCCTCTTTGGAATTCTCATTGTTTGGTGTTTGATTGTCATCATCATTACTTGCTTGGGGGTTGTCTTGTTTCTCATCATAAGTTTCCTTTTGAGGACTATCATGACCCTCATCATAAGTGTATTTTTTAGGACTGTCATGACCCTCATCATCATTGTTTTGGCTTCCACTTTGTATGTTTTATTGAGGGCTAGATTGTTCATATTTGTCCCTCTTTAATGATCACTATGTATATCCTGAGCTTACTCATAAGAAACAAACTTCAAAATTTCACAAAGTACTAGTCTTTCAAAAAGTGATTCCCTGTTTTATGTAGTTCAAACCTTTAATCTGAAATTATGGGTCTCCTTGTTTAATCATTGTTTTCTCTTTAGTAGGTGGACATGTTTCTTGTTCAAATGAAAAACCAATGCACCTTTTATGAACTGTGTTTGTGAGAAATCAAAGAAACAAATTTGTAACTTTAAACACAGGTCTCCTTTCCTCTGGGCACCTAAACTCTTTTCTCCTTGAAGACTATGCTATGTTCAACCACTTACAGAAATAAAAATATTTCAAATTGAAAACAAATCTTTCCTCATTTATCACTGCTTCCTCTGTGGTTTTTAGAAAATGATTATGTTTTCACTTTTTGAGAAATCACTATCTTTCTTTCCTAGGTTGAAAAAAAATGTCTTTGATGAAGATCAGTTATTTAGCACACAATTTTTCTCCTTTGTTTGATAAAAAAAATCTTTGCAAACAAATAAACCTTTAGTCTCTCTTAGAATTACTGCTTTCCTCCTTTAGAACTGTGATCTTCAAACCTTTCCTCAAATCAAAACTAGGCCAAGAGACATAAATACCTTTTTGAAAAATGTCCCTGTTGTTGTTAGAGATGAATCCACAGTGTGAAAACTACTTTGGTACTTTGGAAGTTCTTTTTATGACCTGTGTTGATAGTGGTCCGGGTGGCAAAACGGCATTCAAAGGTGTTTAGTGGGTCAGGCAAGCCTGAATGGGCATGCGTTCAGAGATTGTTGGTGTCGGGCAGACTCTGAACGGGCATAAACGCACCATGCTAATGTTGTCGAGTCGGCCCTAGGTGCCTGATGAACACCGACACAGGTGTGTCATGCAGCGCTACAGGTGCGTCATGCCTATGTGTTAATACTTCTGTCGGATGCCTACAGGCGCACCGTGCAACTGTATAGGCATGCCGCGCATAAACTCAAGCCCAAAAAATTATTCAAATTGGTCAATAATTGTTTTTTCCTCAATGGCTCGGCTTGCAATGTGAAAATAAACGTTGGCTCCATGCCTTCTATACTCAATGCGGATTTTTAAAAACTCCTCCCCTCCTTTTTTATTTAAAATATTAAAGCCTTTGTAACCCTCTTTTTCAAAATATGACTTTGTGCACAATGGTGAGGGGTTGCCTTTTTCATAAAGGAGGTCCTTTATATCAATTGTGTTTTTCTCTATTGTTAGTCTACAAGAAGGTTACCACAAAAACCACTTTTGCAGCTTCTCAAAATCACAATGCAAATCCTCTAATTTTGTTGCTTTGAAAAGATCATTTAAGGGAAAACAGTGACCTAATACATCACCTGAAAGGGGCCAATAAAGGCATTCCCACTATAGCACTTTGAATACACCATGTGTCCATTGTTTTATGAAGAGATGAGGTATTTTAATCATGATAGCTGGTTCCCGGTGTTTTCTCCTTCTGCTTGTTTACACAAAGGAGGCCTCTAAAACAAAAACTTATCTTTATAAGACATTGTGCCATATTGCCCTTTTGAAGGTGGTCTTTCAATCTTAAAATTTGAGCTTATCTTCTGATTGAAAACACCTCATAATATAAAATTTATTGTGTCCTTTAAAACTCTGTCTTTTATCATTTGATGGAGGCACCCTTTGATTGAAAGTGAAGTATGGCTTCATTACACCTTTAACGCTTTGAATGAGCTCTTTCATGGTGCAAACATTTGGAGAGCTGACCCTCTGCCTTTCTTTGAAGGAGGCCATTGTTGAAGTTTTCCAAACCAACTTCCCTCTTCAAAGGAGGTTTTCATCACTGTATTTTTCTAACCATCTGCTCTTGAAGGAGGTTATAGTAAAGTGTCTTTAACCTTCTGCTCTTTGAATAGATCATTTTAAGGAGTAGATGTCTTTTTTCCACTTGTCATTTTGAATCATCTCCTTTCATTTTCCTGTGATATTTGTCTCTCTTATCACTGTGTATCTTTGAAATTTCAGACAAGAAACATGGTTTTGATTATGAAAGTGCTCTTTGTCTATCCATTGGGAAAGGTACTTGGATAGATTGCAATGGTCTTCTCCAAAACTGTGACCTAGCACATTATCTGAAAGGGTCTAATAAAAAAATTCTGACTACATCCTTTGAAAACACCATGTATCGATTGTTTTTTGAAGTAAGGAGGTCCTTTTAAACCAAGATTTGACCTATTGTTGTTCATCAAGGAGGTGACCTTTAAAAACCACTAATGCAACTTCTTAAAACCATATAAAAACAACAGTGTTTGTTCTTATTCACATTGAAGGTTTTCTCCAAGACCGTGATGTGTTTTATCTCCTCGAAGGCTGTCTTAAAACTTTGAACACGGTGTTATGCGCTTTCTCATTTACACTGTCTCTTTGTATTCAATTGCAGAAATCACTGTAAAACCAAGCTAGCTCTACCTTCTTGTCCATTTAGATGAGGCTGATCTTTAGTTAAAGACTATAACTTCTTATTTATCCTTTGAAGGAAGGATTTTGTAAACATAAGAACAGAGGCCTTTACCACCATTATGCCACTGTTTGGTTTTTCATGTGAGAGAGGCATTTAACTTATAATCTCTCATTTATTTCATAAATTTTTCTCATCTTGTTTTTTAAACAGGGACCTTTATCAAACACAATTTTGAAACCCTGCTAATGCATCCACTGTTCATATTTGGAGGAGGTGGCGCAAAACAATCTCTGAAGTTACTTAAGAACATGTTGGCCCTCTGCTTGTTTGTGAAGGAGGCCACATCATGTCTTCTTAACCATCTGCTTTTTATGAAGGAGGTTATCATTATACACATGAAATACTATCTATTTCAACACTGTGTCACTTCTCTGTAGTATATGTCTCTGCTTGAAGAATACAAAGAGGAAACAAAGTGAATTTTGACATTTGTCATTGGTAAAATCACTTGAACCTAAAGTCCTCTTTGCTTTATGAGGCATTGTCTGAGATGTATATTATTTTTGTAAAATATCACTGAGAACACTAGATCAGAAACAAAGTGATTTGTATATGGAGAATGCTTACTGCTAAACATCATTGACTAACCTTCCTTTAACTGTGTTTTCAGGGATACCTTGAAATTTCTTTTGACTAATGTTCACATCCCAGGCTCAAGGTAACATAAGAAGCAACTTTCTTCTTATGCGCTACATGATCATACTCTTTGGAAATTTTATGCAGTACTGCTTTTGGAGGAGATACTGAAACGCTGCTGATCAACATTACATCAGTATTTTGTATTCATGTGACTTGGAGGATGATCTTTGTTCTTCAAGAAATTCTAGATTTAAATCCATACCTATTAGTTGCCCTTCACTCACTGCACTCCATTGGTTTCACTGATGGCAAAGTAATTCATCATGAAGGACCTATTCAAATTTTTCCTTGTGCCCTCATCTATATACTGATCAACATTCAATTACACCCCTTCAGAGATGTAAAAACATATTCTTTTGAACCTTAGAGAGCTCCTTTGGTGTTTCATGGAGATTTTTCGCGATCTAAGTATATTTATTCAGATAGTGAAAATCCTCATCTTTTCCAGATCTGGATCTTTGTGAACTTTTTCAGAAATGATATAGAGTGACCTCTTAGTGGTGCATGACCTATGGATGGATCAAGACTTTTTTTGCAGAATAGGAAGACAATATATGGCTGATTGGTACTAGACAGAGGCTTTTTGTCTTAGGATATCTTTGCCAAGGAAAAGACTCCCTAAACACCACTATCTAACTTAGGGACAATTTTGAAAGATTCTGAATGTTTTCTGAGGCATGATCAGATTTTCAAATGACAAGATGACCAGGGATAGGGTTGCAGACATTTTTTCAACTGTTGGATAGTGAATGGCATGAGAAATAAGGGTAAATGATGGAAAATAATTTATAGCTATGACAGCTATAGACAGGGATATTTTGCTAAAATCAGATAGGACTTGACAGCTGAAGTTTTTTCTCATCATAGACTGACAGGAAGGGCTAGGAGGAAAAAAATTGTTTTGGGGTATTTTCTAGATGACGGATTTGATAGTTTTGAGATCAGCTTCTAGAAAACTAGGCTAAGGAAACTAGTCATCACCAACAGGTAAAAAATACTGATGACTAACAATGGATCCATTTGGGGAGGGCATCTCCTTTTCAAGAGGTGTCTAGAATTGCAGATCTCTAGCTTGTGAAGACCAGTGCCTTATCCATTGGCACAAAATTATTCCTTTCTTGATGCTATTTCTAAAAATTGACAGCATGATTAACATCAAAGTCATCTCTACCTACCTAGCTATATTTCCTAGCATTTTTTTTTTAGGTGCATTTGAACTAGAAACCATTTGAAATGATATATTTTTTTTGAAAAAAAAACTATCTATTGCTACACTTATATCTTCCCGGAGCTCATATTAAACTGATGAACTCTTTTTTTTGTCTACCTATACTACGATCGACTGTCAAGATAACTCTATTTGACAGGATTTCATTCACTAGTCTAAAGCATGAAATTGAAAAATTATCAAATCAGGATTAGACGGTCTGATTTTTCATGCGTTTGTGGCATAAAAACAAGCTACACACAAAAATTATTTATGTACAAGATGAAACTTAGAAAAATCAGGGCTAAGATATACAAACTGTTTTTTCATCCCTGTTTTTCTCTTTGGTTCTGTTTTGAGCGTGTGGAACCAGCATTCTTTTCCTAATCTACTTTCATTGATAAGTCAAGCTTACACAATTTGACTATCATCTCTCTCACTAACTTATCAGCAATCAATTTAAAACATGCTCAGTTATGATTAGGCTAGATAACTGAACAAGATATCTTTTGATCACTAGTAGTGGCATTTAGACTTGCGCACTTTCAGCATGACTATTTTTTGAGTATGGGGCTTTTCATGGTGTTTTCAAACCACCCTCTTTTTCTAATTTTCTATTGTTTTTGTATTTTTTTTTTTTGATTCATTTCTTCAAGCAATGGTATGTACAATGAATAAAAAATCTAAAACTAGAACTCTTGAAAACGGTGAAACTTGAGCATCTTATCTTCATAAGGATCTCCTGATGCTCTTGGCCCACTCAACTCTTGAAAAGAAAAAATTGGAAAATTTTCTCTTATAAGCATAACATAAGGATTCATGCATGAATCTATAAACAACCCTGTGTCTTCCTGTTGTAATTCTTTATACCTTTTACCTCCACTTCTCCTTTTGTTGTACATATTTTTCAAATAATGCAGATATTCTTTGTCATTTTTAAAGCATATGATGACATCATCAAGGTACATCATGACAAGGAAATTCAGAACCGGGAACATAGCTTTCTTGAGGGCATCTTCGGTGTTCATTGGTTTTGGACAGATTGGTTTGAACATGAATTTGCTACTAGTATATTGGAAGAAATCTTTGAGCTAATCTTTTTTAAGTGGAATTATTCGATGGTATCCTAAAAAATTATCACTCAAAACCACAAGATTAGAAACTCCTAGTTTTCTTATGATATGATCTGTTTTTGGAAGGGGATGAATGTTGTTTATGAGAGGTTTATTTATGTTTCTAAAATCTAAACATAACCTATGTTTATTTGTCTTTTTTTCGAGTGACCATGTTTGACTAGAGTTTTTGTTTTCTTTTTTGAAAGGATGATATCTAGAGAAGACAACATTTCTATGGTGTTTTGTATTCATTTTCTGGCATATGATTATACTGTGAAGAATCTTGTCTAGTCTTGTATTCCTTAATTTCTGATATAGAGACAAAATCCTAGGTAATTTAAATAGCTCAAGTTTTTCACAACTGTTTTCATCATCTTCCTTATCATCAAAACTAGTGAATATATTTTTAGGATCTGTGGAAGCACTAGCAATGGTTAACATTTCATTTGGAGAACTGCAATCTTTAGAGGGTGAAGCGCTAATATATGGCAAGAACATGAGGCTTTCTGGCTTCTGGTTTCCCAAGGTTGTTGTGTTATGAACATCCATTAGTGGCTTTAAATCAAAAGAGAGTTTCAATTGTGTGTTTGACACTTGTATTGGGTTGAGATCACTTGCTTGTAAATTTAAAATGATTACTTCTTCCGAAGTTTTAGTTTCAGTTTCTAGTGAATCAAGTTTTATTTCATCAAAATGCAAGTGTATCTGGTCATGATAATTTTGAGTATCAAATTCATCATACAGAGGTTGGTCTGGCTACGACACTGTGCTTGAACTGGTTTCAGTTTCACTTGTGTTTTCATCAGTGTCATCTTCTAGGTGTAAGATGAAGGAATCCATGTTTGAATGTATGGAATAAAGAGGTATGTTTTCCGGTTTCTCTTGAATACTGACCATATATTTCATGTGTGATTCACGGTATAATCTTCTAGGTTGGTTTAAAATAGGAATAGTAGCATAAGACATGTATAACTGAATGTTTCCTTGGAGTTTAACCCCCTAGGTTCTAGATAAGAGCATTCCATATTTCGGGGGAATGTCTGCTATCACTATGTCCATAACCAAATGTTTATCTGGGACTTGTGCCAGACTTACACACAGGTCTTTGATTAGGCCCAAACATTTGACTCTTCTCGAATCAAAACAGTACAAGTCTTTGTAAGGTTTGGTTATTTCTAAGCCTAATCTGTCCATTATCACTTTAGGCATGAGATTGTGAGAGGCACCGGAATCTAGCATAGCGTTATGTAGGATCTGGTCATGTACATTCAAGCTAATGTAAAAATGAGGAGTGGTTCCTTCTTGATACTTTCCTTCTATCTTTGGTCCAAATAACAGTTCAGGAGTATCATCAGCTAAGTGCAAAGTGTCGGTATCATTTCCTGTGTTTAAGATTTTCATAACATGAGATTTATAGGAATTTTGAGCTATTATTTCAGTTAGGGGCGTATTTATTTTGATTTTAGAAATTTCCCCTTCGAAACTAAAAGGTACTTGAGCTTTTGACATGTTTGCATCAGCTTTTTCAGCCATTACCTTCTCTACTAATCTGTCCTTTTGATTTTGATGTGGAGCTTTGTTCAGGATGGTACTTTCAAGAATTTTGGTGGAAGTGCTGGCACAGTTTGGGTTGATGTTTGATTGGATAATTTTGTCTTTGTTTAGATCAGCTTTTTTAGCCATAACATTAACATTGTCTGCTGGTTTTTTAAGAATAGCTTCAGGAGTTTTCTTCACAGCAGAATCTGAACTGTTCCTTTTTAAGTTTCTTTTTTAAGTTTTCCTGGATTTTCTTACTTCTGAGATCATATTGCTTATGGACTTCCATTATAGCATTTTGTAAACCAATTTTAGGGTATTCAAAATCTTCATAGTTAGTTTCATATTGGTATGAGGAGAAGAAACCTTGTTATTCTTCTGTGAGATAAACCTCACCCTCACTATCAGAGCTTATCAGGTTTAGATGATTTTCCTCAATATGTTCAATGTCTCTTTCTCCTTCATCAAGATAATTATCTTAGAAAGGAGGCCTGATTTGTTGATCATTGTCTCTTAGTTTGTTTTGAGGTGGGTCCCTTCTAAAGTTTTGATTCTGGTTTGTGGGTTTGGCTGGTTGTCCCTAGGAGGTGTTCTATCACTTAGACTTATTATTTCCATCATTCTTTCTATCATTCTTTCCATTTTTATTTCTAGGTTGTCTATTTTGGCATCGTAAGAAGATGCAGAGGGAAAGGTTTCATCTCGGTATGTGACCTTCTTTTCTGATCTCAGCCTAGCCCTCTTTTTAGCAAGGTTTTCTTCCGCACTAATAGTCCCCTTTTGCATTTCTTCTAGAGTTGTAGGTTCTCTTTCTCTTAGCAGATATGTCGTATCCGGATCAAAACCTTCTGGAAATTTCGCTAGAGCTAAGCTGGGTGGAGATTTCATGTTAGGTGGGAGAGCATTATAAACACTGTTAAATCTGGTACAATAATCTTGAACACTTTCTCCTGTGTTCCTCTTAAGAGTACTATATTCAGAGAGGACTTGAAGTGGGTTTTTCTTGATTTCCCATTTGTTTATGAAAGTTTGGTATAATTATGGGAGATCATGTATGCTATGAGGAGCTAAGCCTTTAAACCATTTTTTAGCTTCACCTCCTAGGCTTTGGGTGAACATTCTCATCTTGATGGTTTATTCATCTAATTCCATGTAATCAAAAGCATCATTCATTCTATATACATGTTGTTGGGCAGTAGTGGATTCGACCTCGGTGAAGTGTGGGATCCTAGACTGATATTCATTTGGAAAAGGTGCCAAAGGCTGAGGTAACACTAGGGGTGCATACCATGCTGCCATGATGGGTGGTACTAGTAAATTTACAAGTGGAGGATTTGGTATGTGAGATGAAGTAATTTTCACAGTGGTGTTGTGAGTGGGAGTGTTAGAGGTGCTTGGACCGGCAAAATTATTTTGAGTAGACTGGGGGTGGAAAGAGCTAAAGTGGTGGAGGAGCTTAAAATAAGGTGGAGTAGTAGGAGATGCTTCTCCGCTAGAACTCTGCTGCAAGTCTAAGGGATCAAGATCGGAATGGTAAAAACTAGGTTGTGACTTGGTTCTAAAAATATTTCTTGTATGGTGCAAGTCAAACATTTGGTATAGAAAGGATGTAAGATTTTCAAGTATAGAGCTTGCTCTATGAAGGCTCCTATCGGTAGTTAAATTACTAGTCTTAGAATTTTTCCACAAAATATTTTCTAGGTCATCAACTACGGTAGGAGGATTCGGGTCCGGATGAGATCTGGTATGAATTCTTCGTGAAGCTAGGTTTCAAATTCAAACTTTATAGGCTAAAAGTTATGAATGTTTTCAACAACTTGTCTTCTCTAAGTTTGTCAAACTAGCTCAGTGTATGGTTAAGACTTCTTAGACTTTTGAAGGCTATTGGTAAAGTAGTCTTATAATAGCTTATGGAAGCTTATCAAAGTTTTCAAAAAGGCCTACTGGAGGCTAGTGGAGTCACCAGGTGGATATATTTTGGTTTTTTCGAAGATATATTGTCTATGGTCCACCACCAAAACTGATATGAACAGTCAATCTAAAAGATAAATGTTTTTGCGAGGTTATTTTCTGATTTTTTAATGTGCAGTCTAATTTATAAGAGTGTCCTAAATTTGTTTTAAGCACTTATCTAAGGTGATGAAACAAATAAATTTTACTCTTAATAGCTTTATCAATTGATTTTATGATTTAATCTGAAGGACTAATGAGTCAACAACAATTTTCTAGACAGTAATGAACTCAGAGAGTCTCACCATAATCGCCATTATGTTAGTGTGGTGATGAAGTGGTGGATTCACTAGATTTTCTTGAAGACAGGGGATTTCTAGAGTCCTAAGATGTACTTAGATTGTCACTAACTCAGAAAATTCCCACCGTGATCGCCATTATGTTAGTGAGCAGTGGGATAAGTCCACAAGATAGTATTCTTAAAGGTTTCTGAAGGTTTATGGAAGTCTAAGTTTGTTTATCACTCAGAGTCCCACTGTGATCACTATTATGTTGGGTTGGCGATGAGGTGGCAGATTCACTGATTTTGTTGGAGTTTTACTAAGTTTGTGAAAGATATTCAAAACTATGTACTCAGAAAAGTCCCAACGTGATTGCCATTATGTTAGTGAGCGGTGGGATAAGTCCACAAGATAGTATTCTTAAAGGTTTCTGAAGGTTTAGGGAAGTCTAAGTTTGTTTATCACTCAAAATCCCACCGTGATCGCCATTGTGTTAGGTTCCTGTGATTTGGCAGATTGACGGACCAAATGACGGAGTAACATCAAACCAATCTTTGGAGCCCTAGGACCTAGCCTTCCTAGACTCAGAGAGGGCTCTCTCTAATGAAGCGAAGGATGTGAGCTTGTTCACTTAGTTTATTTAGATTTTAGGCTAATTATTAAGTGTTTTTGTTTGTTTGTTTTTAGTTGTTTGGAGGAAAAACTGATCAAGTGGATCAAAATAGAACAAGAAAATGAGATCAAATGGGCTATGGGGTCAAAAGCAAGCCAAGGATGTCAAGACAATGGGTAGGGTGTCCTACAAGGCTGATTTAGTATAGCGAATGGATATTTCAGGTGGTTTATGAAGTGAAATGAACATCAAGTTAGTGCAAGACAAGGGGATCTTAAGCATAAATAGTTTAAATAGAAATTATTCATGTGGTAGGGCTAACCATTAATCACTATTAATCCAACTCAAACTGATAGATGCATAAAATAAAAATTCAGGTGACGCATAGAAGTATAAGACCCTCTAATCGTGGGAAAATCACCTTTAGTGGTTGAGAACACATGTAAGACAGACCAACAGCTCAAAATGTGGAAAGGAAACTCCTAAGCAACACATTCAATCTGATGAGAACTTTAAAATAAGTTTAGTGTATAGGTAGAGGGCAAGATCGAAACAAGATCTCTCTGATTTAACCTAGACAGTCAATACTTTAAAGGAGATTTCTTTAATGAGGTTTAAACAGCTATGAGTAAGCAGGGCATACCATGAATCAAACAATATATCATGTCATACTAATCATTAAGGAAATAAATAACAATTTCTTAGTGGACCAAAGGGCAGTTAACAATCCTTTGATATGACCAAGAAAGATGAAAACATAGAAGCTGTAATGAATCAAGAAATTTGATGAGCCTCCATGGGCATACCTCAAACTATTCTTTACTGACCTACAAAAATCAAGAAGCATGGATACATATGTAAAAAACTAAGAAAACATAACTGAAAATAAGTACAATACCATTTACCAAGCCATGGAATCTTGCACATAGATCCTCTCCATCATCTAGGCAAGCAAGTCAAGCTATTCACTCCATAAAACAAGTTTGATCATCAAAAATAATAACATATATTGCTCTAAGCTCAGTCAAGTTCTTAAGCTCTTCAAAGTCTAGCTTGTTTATCAACTCTTCAACCAACAATATTACAATGATTCTCCATGAGCTATATAGGAGAATGAGAAGATAAGCTTCACAAAACTGACTAGAAGTTCATAAGCTAAAAACAAATATCTGATTTTGTCCTTGAGGCTTTGCAAAGCCCAAGGCACAAAATATCTTCAAAATATCTATAAAATGCTAAAAAAGTAAAAAATATTGACTTTTCATTATTGACAATGGCTAAAAAATTCCTAACGCACATTTGGTAAGCCACTTCAGAAAACTGTCTTTTTGAAAAAATGCTACAAGAACGTAGTAGCAAAAAATTCCCTGTTTTGCAGACAACTTTTTAGGGACCTCCTGATGTCCAAACGAGGCCTGTGATGGCTCGTTGGAAATTCCTGGATTTCTAGTTTCTGAAAATACTTGATTTTTCCCAAAATAATAAGTGGAATAATGTCAAAAACTAAACTGAGTGGAAAAAACCAAAAAAGTAGCCTTTGCTGATATGCGAGGAAGAAAGTAAAAAAATCATTGTTTTACGCCTCTTTGGGGATCAAAACACATCCTTTGGATCTGAAAATTTCTGAGTAGATGCCCTTGAATTTAATGCATCTAATTATACCACTCTCAATAGCTGAGGATGCTCCAAACAAAAATGGCGACGCCCATGAATTTCTACAATTAAGCCCAAAAATCTCAAAAAACAAAATCTTGTCAAAATTTGCTCAATTTTGGTGAGCAAGCCCCTCATGGGTTCTTAGAAACATGTAGAGAAGCTGAGGCCAAGATATCAAGCGTTGATGTGCCTTTCTCCACTTTTTCTACCGGGCACCCTCTTTGGGAAGTTTTGAGTTTTTCTTGTGCAACCTTCAATTTATTTCGGGCAAATTGATTTAGCTTTTTGTAGTGCTCGGTCATCTTCTTTTGTAGACTCAAGTCTCCGTTAGCTTTCTCTAATTTATCCTCCAAATTTTTGTTGGCCCTTTCAAGCCATGATTCTTTATCATTCTCTATTTCTTGGGTGAGCAAATGAGTGAGAGGATAAGATCGGACAACGGCTGCCTCTTCTTCTTTCCTTTTCTCCAAAGCTCTCTTGAGTCCCATATTCTAAGGCCTCTTTCTCATTGGCTACTCTTCTTCTTCAGTATCATCAAATTTTCCCATGAACTCTTGAAGTTTGGTTTGTGCTTTGGAGGCTTCCCTTTCATATTTGAAGGCCTGGGCCTCAAAAACTGCCATTTGACCACTCATTTGTTTTTTTTGCATCTGTAGAACATATATGAAGTCCTTTGAGCTTTCTAGATCAGCTTGTAGTTCATGAATTTGGTCTTCTCTGTTTCTCAAAAGAGCCTCAAGGATTATAGCTTCATTATCACTATCACCACTGTCTATCTGTATGATATCAAACTCCCTTTCCTTTTCATGACTACTCTCCTCTTTTTCTTTCCCCTTGCCTTGGATAGACTTCTTGGTCCTCTTCCTCTTTGTAAATTCAACAATGCTCTTTTTAGGTTGTTTACCTCTACTCCTTAGCGCTCTTGTGACATTGCTAATCACTATTGGAGTGGTCTTCTTCTTTGCTGATCTAGTTTTTCTAGGCTTAGCTGCTTTTGGAGGAAGAGTAATGGCCCCTTGCCTAGGAGAGGCAGCTATCACATGCTCAACTTGGTCTTTTACTTTGCTGCTTCCATCATCATCTTTGTCATTGTTTTCTTCTGTTTGAAGATTTCCTTGTTTGTCTTTATCATCACTATTCTCATGGTCACTAATTTAGTCCTTTTGATCCATTCTTCCCCCTTTGGAATGCTCATTGTTTGGTGTTTGATTGTCATCATCATTACTTTCTTGAGGGCTGTCTTGTTTCTCATCATAAGTGTCCTTTTGAGGATTGTCATGACCCTCATCATAAGTGTCTTTTTGAGGACTGTCATGACCCTCATCATCACTATTTTGGCTACCACTTTGTATGTTTTCTTGAGGGCTTCCTTGTTCATCTTTGTACCTCTTTAATGATCACTATGTATATCCTTAGCTTACTCATAAGAAACAAACTTTAAAATTTTACAAAGTACTAGTCTTTCAAAAAGTGATTCCCTATTTTATGTAGTTCAGACCTTTAATCTGAAATGATCGGTCTCCTTGTTTAATCACTATTTTCTCTTTAGTAGGTGGACATGTTTCTTGTTCAAATGAAAAACCATTGCACCTTTTATGAACTGTGTTTGTGAGCAATCAAAGAAACAAATTTATAACTTTAAACACAAGTCTCCTTTCCTCTGGGCACATAAACTATTTTCTTCTTGAAGACTGTGCTATGTTCAACCACTTACAGCAATAAAACTCTTTCAAATTGAAAACAAATCTTTCCTACTTTATCATTGTTTCCTCTATGGTTTTTAGACAAACGGGCTGCTCTTTGAAAATTATTATGTTTTCACCTTTTGAGAAATCACTATCTTTCTTTCCTAGGTTGACAAACAATGTCTTTGATGAAGATCAGTTCTTTAGCACACAATGTTTCTCCTTTGTTTGATAAAAAAATCTTTGCAAACAAACAGACATTTAGTCTCTCTTAGAATTACTGCTTTCCTCCTTTAGAACTATGATCTTCAAACCTTTCCTCAAATCAAAACTAGGCCAAGAGACATAAATACCTTTTTGAAAACTATCCCTGCTATTGTTAGAGATGAATCCACTGTGCGAAAACTGCTTTGGAACTTTGGAAGTTCTTTTGATGACCTGTGTTGATAGTGGTCTGGGTGGCAAAACGACGTTCAAAGGTGGTTAGTGGGTCGGGCAGGCCTGAACGGGCATGCATTCAGAGATGGTTGGTGTCAGGCGGGCTCTAAATGGGCACAAACGCGATGCGTTGATGTTGTCGTGTCGGCCTTGGGTGCCCAATGAACACCGGCACAGGCGTGTCGCGCAGTGCTACGGGCGCGCTGCGCCTATATGTTAATCCTTCTGTCGGATGCCTACAGGCGCGCCACGCAACTGTACAGGCGTGCTGCGCATAAACTCAAGCCCAGAAAATGATTCAAATTTCTCAATACTTGTTTTTTCCTCAATGGCTCGGCTTGCAAAGTGAAAATAAACGTTGGCTCCATGCCTTTTATACTCAATTCAGATTTTTAAATACTCCTCCCCTCCTTTTTTATTTAAAATATTAAAGCCTTTGTAACCCTCTTTTTCAAAAAATGACTTTGTGCACAATGGTGAGGGGTTGCCTTTTCATAAAGGAGGTCCTTTATATCAATTGTTTTTTTCTTTGTTGTTAGTCTATAAGAAGGTTACCACAAAAACCACTATCATAGCTTCTCAAAATCACAATGAAAATCCTATAATTTTGTTGCTTTGAAAAGATCATTTAAGGGAAAACAATGACCTAATACATCACCTGAAAGGGTCCAATAAAAGCATTCCCATTGCAGCACTTTGAATACACCATGTGTCCATTGTTTTATGAAGAGATGAGGTATTTTAATCATGACAGCTGGTTCCCGGTGTTTTCTCCTTCTGCTTTTTTACACAAAGGAGGCCTCTAAAACAAAAACTTATCTTTGTAAGACACTGTGCCATATTTCCCTTTTGAAGGTGGTCTTTCAATATTAAAATTTGAGCTTATCTTCTGATTGAAAACACCTCATAATATAAAATTTCCTATGTCCTTTAAAACTCTGTCTTTTATCATTTGATGGAGGCACCCTTTGAATGAAAGTGAAGTATGGCTTCATTACACCTTTAACCCTTTGAATGAGATGTTTCATGGTGCAAACATTTGGAGAGCTGACCCTCTGCCTTTCTATGAAGGAGGCCATTGTTGAAGTTTGCCAAACCAACTGCCCTCTTCGAAGGAGGTTTTCATCACTGTGTTTTTCTAACCATCTGCTCTTGAAGGAGGTTATATTAAAGTGTCTTTAACCTTTTGCTCTTTGAATAGATCATTTTAAGGAGAAGCTATGTTTTTTCCACTTGTCATTTTGAATCATCTCCTTTCAAACATTCCCTTTGTTATTCATTAAGACTTTACCTGTCCCTTTGTTCTTCATTAAGACTTTGCCTGTGATATCTGTCTCTCTTACCACTGTGTATCTTTGAAATTTCAGACAAGAAACATGGTTTTGATTATGAAAGTGCTCTTTGTCTATCCATTGGGAAAGGTACTTGGATATATTGCAATGGTCTTCTCCAAAACTGTGACCTAGAACATTATCTAAAAGGGTCTAATAAAAAAATTCTCACTACAGCCTTTGAAAACACCATGTATCGATTGTTTTTTGAAGTAAGGAGGTCCTTTTAAACCAAGATTTGACCTACTGCTATTCATCAAGGAGGTGACCTTTAAAAACCACTAATGCAACTTCTTAAAACCATATAAAAACAACAGTGTTTGTTCTTATTCACATTGAAGGTTTTCTCCATGACTGTGATGTGTTTTATCTCCTCGAAGGCTGTCTTGAAACTTGGAACACTGTGTTATGCCCTTTCTCATTCACACTGTCTCTTTGTATTCAGTTGTAGAAATCATTGTAAAACCAGGCTAGCTCTACCTTATTGGCCATTTAGATGAGGCTGCTCTTTAGTTAAATACTATAACTTCTAATTTATCCTTTGAAGGAAGGCTTTTGTAAACATAAGAACAAAGGCCTTTAGCACCATTATGCCACTGTTTGGTTTTGCATGTGAGAGAGGAATTTAACTTATCATCTCTCATTTGTTTCATCATTATTTCTCAACTTGTTTTTTAAACAAGGACCTTTATCAAACACAATTTTGAAACCCTCCTAATGCATCCACTGTTCATCTTTGGAGGAGGTGGCGCAAAAAATCTCTGAAGTTACTTAAGAACATGTTGGCCCTCTGCTTGATTGTGAAGGAGGCCACATCATGTCTTCTTAACCCTCTACTTTTTATGAAGGAGGTTATCATTATACACATGAAATCTTATCTATCTCAACACTGTGTCACTTCTCTGCAGTATATGTCTCTGCTTGAAGAATACTAAGAGGAAACAAAGTGAATTTTGACATTTGTCATTTGTAAAATCACTTGAACCTAAAGTCCTCTTTGCTTTATGAGGCATTGTCTGAGATGTATATTGTTTTTTTTTAAATATCACTGAGAACACTAGATAAAAAAAAAAGTGATTTGTATATGGAGAATGCTTACTGCCAAACATCATTGACTAACCTTCCTTTGACTGTGTTTTCAAGGGTACCTTGAAATTTCTTTTGACTAATGTTCACATCCCAGGCTCAAGGTAACATAAGAAGCAACTTTCTTCTTATGCCCTACATGATGATACTCTTTGGAAAGTTTATGTAGTACTGATTTTGGAGGAGATACTGAAACACTGATGATCAGCATTACATCAGTCTTTTGTATTCATGTGACTTGGAGGATGATCTTTGTTCTTCAGGAAATTCTATGATTTAAAGCCATACCTATTAGTTTCCCTTCACTCACTGCACTCCATTGGTTTCACTGATGGCAAACTAATTCATCATGAAGGACCTATTGAAATTTTTCCTTGTGCCCTCATCTGTATACTGATCAACATTCAATTACACCCCTGCAGAGATGTAAAAACATATGCTTTTGAACCTTGGAGAGCTCCTTTGGTGTTTCATGGAGATTTTTCCCGATCTAAGTATATTTCTTCAGATAGTGAACATCCTCATCTTTTCCTGATCTGGATCTTTGTGAACTTTTTCTGAAATGATATAGAGTGACCTCTTAGTGGTGCATAACCTATGGATGGATCAAGACTTGTTTTGCATAATAGGAAGACAATCTATGGCTGATTGGTACTAGACATAGGCTTTTTGGCTTAGGATATATTTTCCAAGGAAAAGACTCCCTAAACACCACTATCTAAATTAGGGACAATTTTGACAGATTCTGAATGTTTTATCAGGCATGATCAAATTTTCAAATGACAAGATGACCAGGGATAGGGTTGCAGAAATTTTTTCAACTGTTGGATAGTGAATGGCATGAGAAACAAGGGTAAATGATGGCAAATAATTTACAGCTATGACAGCTATAGACAGGGATATTTTGCTGAAATCAGATAGGACTTGAAAGCTGAATTTTTTTCTCATCATAGATTGGCAGGAAGGGGTAGGAGGAAAAAAATTGTTTTGAGGTGTTTTCTAGATGACAAATTTGACAATTTTGAGATCAGCTTCTAGAAAACTAAGCTAAGGAAACTAGTCATCAACAACAAGTAAAAAATATTGATGACTAACAATACTTTAACACTTGGATAATACCTAGTTGTCCATAGATGCCCCAAAATCTTCTTAAAAGGATCCCATACAGTAATCTATGAAAGTAAGGTAGTTTCGTAGCATATTTTCATAGCGCTATAAAAATTCCATTTACCCTCAATGTTTTTTATTCTTTCCTTTGGTATGGTATTCATAATCCTTAGACACATCTCCCATGCAAATTTCACCTTCTGAAAGCTCCCAAAACTAGTTCAGAAAGGAAAAATAAAAGCTATAGTAGTTTCATAGCATTTTGTTGTCCTTCAAGCCCAGGCACGCTACGAAACCACTGAAAAGTGCTAAAATTCCATATTTTTGTATAACTTGAAAAATAAATCTCATAAGTGCCAAAACCTTGTTTCTAACATGTCATTAGCCTTAAAAACAAAACCAGCTCACCTTATAATAATTGAGGCATTTCTTCCTCATTTATAATGGGTTGAGCTATTGACTCTTCAAGCACTGTCATTTTAAGGCCTTTTTTCTCTAACTCTTCATGAATTAGTTCAAACTACTCTTGAAGGGCCTTAAGCTGCTCTGTTAACTTCATGTTGGTGGCTTTCAAATGTGTGTTCATATTCCTGACATGTTTGGCTTCTTTCCTCACTAGAATGGTCCATTTGATAAGTTGTTGTATATTATCCAAAGTCTTGGAAATAGTGTCAACCTATTCTTCCCAAATTGCCTTCATCTTTTCAAAATGAATCTTCTCTACACTGTGTTTTCTTGCTTCTCTTTTCATAACATCAATTTCATGATTGGCCAATTTTAATTGTTCTTCAAGGAGTTGTAACTCTGTTTTTTCCATCACCTTCTCTTTTCCTTTCTTTGATTTGCTAACTGTATCTTTCTTTGTAGGTGATGAAAGGTCATTGATCTCTTATGGTGGTTGAACTATGTCATTAGGTGGTTGAACCTCTTTAATACTCTCTAGTAGCTTCCTAGCATACCTTGTCATAGGATTTCTTGCTCAGAATATGAAACCTACATCTTCTCCCTCAAATTCTAATTTCTTTGCAGATTTAGTCCTTTTAATCTTTTGTCCACCTTCCTCTATGTCCTCAGCCTGGACTATAGGAGTTTCTTCTATGTCAATGGCATGTAAGATATCTTCTAGATTTTCTTTAGCTATTGCTCTGTCTTCTATAGCCATTTTTTACTCTACCAAGGCCACTATTTGGCTTCTTGTCATCCTTTTTGTTCCTTGTTTACTCACATCTTGTTTTTGTTTTGTAGGTTTGAAAACTTTTGACTTCTGTTTTGCAAGTGGGACATTTGGTGTGTCAAAACTCTACAATTTCTCTGTCTCCATCATAATTGGCTCACTTGGTTCTACTCTTGTAGGTTTACTAGGTTTTGCTACCAATGGTCACTCTGTCTTGCTGCTAACGGTGATGGAATTATCCTAGGTTTAGGAGTTCTTGAAGGAGTAAGAGCATCCAAATCAAAACCACTAAAAAAAATGAGGACCAGTCTCAAACTAACCTTTGAAGTTCATCTATAACCAAAAGCGTCATTAAACCAGGATGAAATAATGAATTCTCACTCCCTTCATAATTTTCTTGGACCTTATCTGCCATTTTTGACAAACTTCTATGTAAATAGAAAGGTAGATCAAGGGAAATCTTACCAGTAAAGTGCAGAAGTAACTTGAAATGATATGAGTAAAATTTGTGGTATCTCCCTTCACAAGTAAAGTACTTTTGGATGATGAGTAGCAATTTCGAGCATTTTTCCTTTATGCAGCTCTGTTACATAGTAATTTTTCACCGTCCCTGCAATCCCTCGTCCTGCACATTGGAGGGCCTTTTTCATGACCTATGAGCAGTGACATGACCTGAAACCATTTTCATGGCATCCCCCTTGACAAGGACAATAATTCCTTCGAAGACAATTTCCTGTGAAAAACCCTAAAAATAGACCTTTTGGCCTTGGTGTGACCAGCCAGTTCATCCCTCGTGCCAATGGGGGAAATCCACCAACGAGGGCGTGCCAACTGGCACTCTGTTCCAGTGTATTTCTCACATGAAGCTTAATAAGGATTGTTTTTTAAAAATAAATGGCAGAATTTTGATTCCAACAAACTCCTGAATGAGTCTCTAAAATGAGTTGGGAGGTTTGGCTCCAGATCTCCATGTAGGGGAAGTGGTTTTCCACCTATCATGGAAGCTTCCTTGAGGATAGGGCCAATCCCACCATTGTAGGGATCCCAACTCCCCTTCCACCATCTATATAAGCTTTCCATTTTCCCTTATCAAGCTAGTAGTCCTAATAGTACTAAGAGTTGAATCAGTAGCAAGGAGACAATCGCCAGATAGCCTTTGAGAGCCAAGCCGAAAAGAGAGAGCTTTGTCCCATTTCCGACAAGCTTCATTGAGACGTGCTCCACTGTCGACCCCGCCGAAGAAAGATCCAACGTCAGAGCTTAAGGTTGTATCGTTCCTTTGTTTTATTAATAATAAGCGACTTTGATTATGATTTCACTCATGTATCTTTATCTTTGATGCAATGAGTTACATCTTCTCTGACTGATGTTTAGTTACAATATTTAGAGTCTATGCTATATATCGTCATGTTTCTTTGTATGTGTGCAGGGGTTCAGACGCACTAAGTGGAAGGATCGTGATTTGCCGAAGTGGAGGACAAGAAGAGTCATTCTTCTTTCGACGACCATTGCGTAGGACCTGAGGTAGGAAACTTATCATTTCTTGTCATTTTGTAACTAGAGGCCTGCGTCTTAGCATGACTTGATTGTTGCTAGACCCTATATAGGCTAGTAGGGATCACCTATGTCCGCAAAGGGGATTTACCTCTCCAAATAACTGGCAACTCCACTTGGGACTTGTATTGGAGTTTGTCTTGTCTCTTTCAGTTTCTTTTGGATTTTGTCTACTTGATTTTCTCATCTGGTCTGTCTCTTTCTGGTGTAAAGCCTTTGTTCAGCTCCCACCATTTCTGATCTGCTCCCTGTTTGCTCTTTTTTATTTTTTCATTAGTAAACTCGACTGGTGCGCTTTTTTCCCTAACAGTCGCTCCAACTGGCTCTTGTTGCTGGTTAGGCCCCCATGCCAATCCTGTTCTGGCGCTAGTTGTAGCCAGACAGTCGCGCCAATCCTGTGTGGTGCTAGGGTTTGCTTGTTTCTGAGCTTTCTCAGCTTGATTTATGGTTTTGGTGTCATTTTTTCGACTACCTGAGTGCCCTGAAGTCTTGGTTGACTGTGTGTGAGCCTCCTGTGCTATCTAGGTGCTATAGTGTGCTGAGCCTCCCATGGTAGTTTTTTGGTTTTCATTTGATCAGTCAACTTCGTTTTTTCTTCCTTGAATTCGTTTGGTGGTTTTTATTGTTTTTTGCATGATTTGAGTGATTTCTCTCTTTCTCATTCAACCCTCGCTTTTGTCTCATTTCGAGCCTAGATCACACAGTTCATATGAGTTTTTGGGATTCCTCTTTGATTTGATGGATTTCTCCATCAGTTTGAGGTTTGATTGTGTGTTTTGTATTGAGTGAACTTGCTTGTCTTTACTCTTTCGATATCATTTCTCAAATTGTTCTCTTTATTAGTTTTCATTTTTTTTAGTGCATTTTTCTCTTAAAAAATTGAAAATACAAAAACAAGTCTTTTGCTTTTGATTAGTTAGTGTAAATTGAAAACATTTCTGCGTTATTAGTGTTATATAACTCTAAAGGAAAATTGTTTAGTTTCATTAGCATGCATTAGAGACACTAGTGGTTGTTTTGTGGTCATTTTTTTATTTGAAAAGCTCTCAACCTTCCCGTAGTTAGCTATTCATCGAACAAAGTGATATATTGTGGCATGTAGTGTGCATTTAGAGAATTTTTGAGACATAAAATTCGGTAGGGCCTGAAATTGAAACATAATTGAAGATCAACTCTAAAATTTATTCAATTTACCTTAAGGCAGCATTGAAACATTAACGAAATATTTAAAGGTCTAGGCTAGTGACGTGTTTCGGCGTCGTTAAACCTAGTAGTTGTCGTTCGCCTCTTGGCTTTAGACAACACTAGTACGGACTTGTGCTCCCCGTACCGTCACGTATATAAAGGGAGACCCCACTAGGTTGCTATCCTTTATCCGTAGGAAGCCGACTCTGCCACCTTATACCCGTGATACACCGGACACAGCATTCGGGGAGATTGCCTACACGTATGTCAAGTCCTTGGTCAATTTCTCTTTCATTTTGAACCAAGGTGTATATTGCAGTTCACGAATATCTAGTACACCCTTTTGCCTAGATTTCCAGAGTAGTCATTTTGATCTTTTCTAACTCATTAAATTTGAAAGGATCATCAAGCGCTTGTCCTTTAATGCTTGTTTCCAAATTGAAAGAGATAGTGTCACCTTTTATCCGTTTCTCGAGTCTTAAAACATGAAACAGTAAATTTTCTAAGTTTCAATGTGGTAAAATTAATCACCTCTGATCACACGCACTTTTAGAGTTTTCTTTTTGGTCGTTTGATTGTTTGCCTTGGTTTTTGCCTATGTGCTTTTGTTTTGATCTCTTCCTCTTTTCGTTACTGTCACAGTGGTAGAACCTTCAGTTTATTCTATTGGTATTCCTTACACAGACGACTCATCAGAGGTCTCTCAGTCATCTACTGAACCTCAGTAGCCTATTGTCTCCGAGTTTCCTGACAGGGGACCGGTTCTGTCTGAGCTTCCCTTTGGTGGACCAATTGAGTTTAATTGGCCCTTATCCAACACTTGGTTTGGATTTGGAGTAGGGGAATATTTCAATCCTCTTACAACGGGATCACCTTTTTTAGTTGTTGTTATTCCTCCTAGTCCTCGCCGTCTTTTACAAGATCTAGCGGTAGGGTCAGATATGAACTCACCTAGTCCTTCTCCTAGTGAGGAAATTCCTACATCCTGTAAATATTACTAGTTGTTCCCTGAAAACAACCCCGAGTCTTCTTTCATGTCTTCGCCTGGTCCTTCGCTTCCAGCAGGGTATAGATCCTTAAGTCATATTATGGTTGTTGTCGCCTCTATGGGAGTATCAACTCCGTCCACGAGGCCGATTATTCCTTCGTTGGGGATGTCTCCAAGGACACCCGTCACGTCATCTCCTTAGGTCACATCGGTACCTGTTAGGCCTACTGTCTGCATAGATACATCTACACCCGCTTTTACTACTCAATCCACCAGGACCTCATCACTTCCCGAAGACGTTTACATAGCATCTGCTATTCCAGAGAATATTTATCCTGAAGAGTATCAGTTGTCTTTACAGATGTCGAACTCCAAGGTCAGTCAGTCCTCCCAAGATCCCAACCGTCCTTATTTTTCCCATTATGGACCAGATGGTACCCCCGTCTATGTTTTTCCATATTATTACGATGAGCAGGGAAATCCTCTACGTTTTCTTGCTCCAGAGGCTTATCAGTATGTTCAAGGTTTTCTTTCTGCCCAGGCTGGGCAACCTTCCAACCCGCAAGGACAACCCTTCCAGGGCCAACCTTCGGGCCAGCCTGGTTATCTATATGACCCACAAGGACAACCCTTACAGGGCCAACCTTCGGGCCAGCAAGGGTTGTTATACGGCCCGCAAGGGCAGTCCTACAACCCTCAAGGTCAACCTATACAACCTCACCCTCTGGTCCAACCATGGCAACCTCAAGGACCCACAGGTCAACCGGGGTATCAACCGGGACTGTTGTACAGTCCTGAGGGGAAAATCCAACCCTCTCAACCTATGGTGCAACATCTGCAACCTCAGTTTCCCATTGGTCTGAATGTTGCATAGTCGGGACCATCTTATGGTCCTCCCACATGCCAACCTGGTTATCAAGCACAGCCTGTCCCTATTCTGCCACCAAGACAATCGGCTCATAGGGGGCAACCTGGTGCCCTTCATCAGCCAGGTCAACCTGTTCAACCAAGACAACCTGCTCACCCGGGTCAACCTGTTCAACCAGGGCAGCCCGTCTAGCCGGGCCAACCTATTCAAACAGGGCAGCCCGCTCAGCCAAGTCAACCTGTTCAACCAGGCCAACCTGCACATCCAGTCCGCCCTGCTCAATAGCTGATTTCCTCTATGTCGCAGCAAAATCCGCCTGTGCACCCAACTCATCAGGCTCAGCAGGGCCCCACTTACCAACAACCCACTCAACCCCAAGGCATTTATTACCTCCAAGGTCAATCTCGACCGATATACAACCCACCCCAAGGTTTTGGTTATTACCTTCAAAAACCAGGCTATACCTATACTCAGCAGTAAAATCCATATACTGCTCAAACAGGGCCGACATATAATCAAGGTCCATACCCCGCTTATCAACCCCCATACACTAGTTATCAACAACTGTATCAATCTAACTATACGGCTTACACCCCCTATGGTTAGAATCCCCCGGGACAGAACCAATGGGGTAAAATTTATGCTCAACCAAGGTGGAGTATAGGTACAGGTCCTTATCGAGGGCCTGGTATGCCTTTCAATCCTCAGTTGCCTTTCCTTGCCACGTTGGAATTGCTGGATGTTTCTAAATTTACCAATGATCCAATTCTTCACAATCCTTATTGGCCTCCGATTCTGACCAAGGTGCTCGGTGACTATCCTAAATTTGATGGTAACGCTAGGGAAGACCCCCAAGCTCATGTCATGACCTACCATCTATGATGTTCTTCAAAATCTTGGGTGGATGACTCAATTTGTCTACGTCTCTTCCAGCGTACTCTTACCGGTGCTGCTGTTAAGTGGTATATAGAATTACCCCGCGGTATATTTCAAGACTTCAATACGTTAGCTATGGCTTTTCTGACACATTTCCAGTTATCGGTTCATTACGAAGCTGGGACACATCTCCTGACTTCTCTCAAGCAGGATAAAGCCACCCACATATCTGATCATATTCATGAGTGGCAACGTCATCGTAGACTGATCAAGTTTGATGTACCTAATCAGCTACTAACTCATTGGTTCACTACCTCCTTCGTTAGCAAGATCGCTCAAGATATTTCTATGGGGGAATGTGTGACCAAAGAAAAAGCCATCGCTCGTGCCCAGTACCTTGATTTGGTTTACTCTCAGTCTGGCATGCTTTATGATATTTCGACTGATGCCCCGTGGCCAAGGACCTCTAAAGCACCACCTACACCATCGGTGGACGGTGTTATTGGTTCTGTTTCTCAAACTTCTCAGAAGTCCTCTAACGGGAAGCTGAAGTCTAATTCTTCCAATATTTCTGCTCTTCCCGCCCCTCCAGATTCTGGTAAGACTATGGAGGTCAATTTCGTTCAGGCCAATCCTATGGAAACGACCTCCAAAGGAAAGAAGAAGGGCAAATGCAAATACAAACTTGATGCCTCAAAACAGGAATCCTCCAAACCTTGTGCTGACGATGATCCCTAACGCAAACTGAAGTACCCCTGCCTTATCTGTGAAGGAGACCATTACACCAAAGATTGTCCTCGACGATCTAAAGTTAGTCAACTTCTGAAAGGCTCCAAAGGGACTCTGGCAGTTCCCAAGGAACCCTTCTCATCTCAGAAAACCCAGATGGTTGAGCAGCCTTCACCATCTGCACCATTTGGGTCCCAAGTTTTATGATGAATGATGTTGCACCTGTTTCGATTGCTACTCGTTCAAAGGATTATGTTGGATCATGCCAGGCAGCTGGGAAGGAAGTAATTGATGGCCCACCTCCCCCACCTGTCTCTGGTCCTTTAGAAATCAAGAAGCCCAGTGTTGAACTTATTTTTAGGCCACCTTCTAAAGGTGTTCTGCGAAAATCTTCCTATAATCCAAACGCCCATGCCACTCAACACTACAACATTTTTTAGGATTTGGCATAGGTGCCTTCTGCAATTTCTGCATTGGAAGTGCTTCAAATTTTCCCATCATAATGGAAAGCTCTGTTGTCCACAATCGGTGGTATTCACCCTGCCAATTCTAGTCTTCTCACCTTCGACCTGGAAAATTTTGTCCCCCAACTTCCGCATCAAATTGCTCTCGTTATACAAGTCGGGATCAACGGCCTCAACATCCACAGAGCCATTGTAGACGAAGGTGCTTCCACCTATGTTATGTCATCTGCTTGCTAGAAGGCCATTGGCTCTCCAGCTCTTACGTCATCTCCCAATGCCCTAGAGGCATTTGATGGTCAGGAATCAAAACCCCTGGGTGTTCTCGAGAGTTTTCTGATCACGTTATAGGGTAAGACAGTAAATGTAGAAGTAGAAGTGGTTTATGCCAAGCTCAACTACAATATCCTTCTTGGTCGTAGTTGGACTCACACCATGCTATGTGTTTCGTCCACCCTCTTCCGGATTCTGAAGTTTCCTCATGAGGGAAAAATTATTACTGTCTATGAGTTGTCTTTATTCACCTCATCCTCTGAGAACAACGTACCTTATGTGGATCAGATCCCCAATCCCCCCGACAGTGTAGGACCCGGTCTTTTCAAAGACCTCATCCTCATGGGTATTTTTCCTGCGCCACCACTGCACACCGTTCAAGTTAACATGATCTCTAGGTCAGATGACCCTTGGATCATGCCTTCACCTGAACAGGTGACCTCTTTCGTAGAATCGATGCCTTTAACTCCAGTTGAGATTAATTATTATGAAATTTCCACTGCGTCTGATCCTCCCCCTCCTGAACATGCTCCTTTGAGCATGGCTCTAGATGTATATTCTCAATCCCCTTGGCTCGGCGATGCAGATTCGCCTAATCCTTTAAAAGAAGTCTTCCCTTCTGATGAAGCTATCGTTGAAACGATGTATCTTGAAGATCTGTCATGGAGCGATGGACATCATCGTTCCTCGTTCATGCCCGGCCTGGGGGCAATGTTTGATTGTCTAGAGTGCTTCGCATCTCAAGTTCCCACCCCACCTCTTCAAACACCAATATTGACTCATGACATCCTTTCGGAGGGAAACCTGAGTAACATCATGCAAACCATGCCTATCGACATCTCCCTCAAACAGGGGGTAGTCGAGAACATTCACGTGGGAGTTACTTGTTCTCTTGAAGAGATTCAAGTATACACGAGCTTTTTTCGTGAATTTAGAGATGTTTTCGCATGGTCCTATGAAGAGATTCTTGGGATTGATCCTAGTATAGTTGTGCATGAGATTCCCACCTACCCAGGTGCGAAACCCGTGCGTCAGTGCCTACGCCCAGTGCATCCCTGAAAAGCCACAGCTATAAAGGCAAAAGTTGAAAAAATTCTTAACGCAGGCTTTATATACCCAATTCCCCTCACAGAATGGGTTTCTAATATCATCCCTGTAGATAATAAATAGGGCACTATGCGGGTCTGTGTTGACTACCAAGACATCAATCGGGCCTATCCTAAGGACAATTATCCCACTCCTTTTATAGATCAAATCATTGATGAATGTGTGGGTAGTGATATTTATTCCCTTATGGATGGTTTCTCAGGTTACAATCAAATCAATATTTTACCCGCTAATCAACATAAGACTTCCTTTATCTGTCCGTGGGCTACTTTCGCTTACAAAAAGCTCCTGTTCGGCTTAAAAAACACTGGAGCTACCTTCGAGCGTGCTATTTCCTATGCTTTTCACAACATACGTCATATCATTCAGCCATATTTAGACGATTTTCTGGCCCATTCAACTCGGTGTGAGGACCATCCTGAACACCTCTGCCAAATTTTCCTCCGTTGCATACATTACAATATTAGGCTCAATCCTCACAAGTGCATCTTCTACGTGGATTCTGGTCGTATTTTGGGATTTATCGTCTCCAAAGATGGAATTCACCTTGACCCCCTCAAGTTCGAGGCCATTGTTAACCTCCCATCTCCATCCTTGTTACATCAACTGCAGATTCTATAGGGGAAAGCCAACTTCTTACGACGCTTTATTCCGAACTATGTGGAAGTTGTAAGGTCCCACCTTACCCACCATCAGTAAGATAGAGAAGTAGATGTCACATAATCACTAATACTCATTTGCACTTGGTGTTTTATGTTTACAATGAAAGTGCCTAGAAAACTAATGGAAAGGAATTGGTGGTCAAAAACACAGTTGAGCCTAATGTATGGATTGGCAAATGCAGTTGGAAACAAAATCTGAACTATGACTAAATAGAAACAAAAGCTTGATAATGACTTCTTAGGCAAATGACACAAACTAAACTTGAGAAATGATCACTAAATATGCAAGTTCTCTAACTAGACAGTTAAACACTAATCTTATCATGATGTAACATTTTGTTCTAAGCTCATCTATTCCATGACTAATTCCTAGTTCTATTCTGCAATTTAATTGAATGTCACAGAACTTATACTCAAGAAGTTATTGGATTCCAGTTCAGAGTAGTTCTTTTGAGGAAGAGCTCTGTTTATAAAATGATGAGGAGATTGCAGAGATATTTCAGACCTTATAGTGATGTTATCTTATGTTCCTATGGTTATGGATCACTTTGTAGTTTTCAGAACAAAAAGATGTTTGTAAATAATGAAGGCTGTCTTGTGAATCCTAACAACTAAAGTAATCTATTGTGCAAAGGATGACAGTGTGACTATGAGATGCAAGTGCAATGAGTTGATCTAAAAATGAACCTAAGATGCTACTAAACTAGAACAATGTTGAACTATAAGTCATCATCAAACTTGAAACAAAGTAGCTGAACATGAATTAAATGCAAAATGAAACTCCGGAGCGTTCTAACTAACATGCATTATTCTATGAAGTTACACAATCTGTTTGTTCATCATTAGTGATATTTTGGAAGAGTTCCTTCTTGTGGAAGAGGTAGAACAATTCTGACTGTGGACTTGTATGCAATTGAAAGAAAATGAACTGAAAGCAAATGAAAAACTAAGTTATCACATCACGGTCATATCTTGAACTTCTTAAGGATGTCTTGGAAGAATTTCTTCTTGTGGAAGAGTGATTAGAACAAGTGTAACTGTGATAGTGAATAGCAAAAACTACAACTAATTCCTACAGTACTATAGCTATTCATCATTCATCATTATAATTTGTTGGAAGAATGTCTTCTTGTGGAAGAACTGGAATGAATATAACTACAGTATCTAGTTAAAAACAAATACAAATTCAACTCCTATCCTACAGTACCATAGTCATTAATCATTCATCATTTTAGTCTGTTGGAAGAGTGTCTTCTTGTGGAAGAGCTAGAACGAATATGGCTACAGTAGCTAGTTAAAAATAAATACAAATTCAACTCCTATCCTACAATACCATAGTCATTAAACATTCATCATTTTAGTCTGTTGGAAGAGTGTATTCTTGTGGAAGAACTAGAATGAATACGACTACAGTAGCTAAAACAAAACAAATACCAATTTCAAATGCAAAACGTAAAGGCAGCTAAGAAAAACTTATCTAGTTTACGCAAAAGAAATCCGTGCAAGAGGCAGGGGCCCTCTACCAATTGACGGCATTCAACTCCAATTTAAATCACGCCTTCAAAATAACTTTGTCTGTTCCATTAACGATGCAATAGTTTGAACATAGCACTCTGTCTTCAAGGACGTAACACAGAGTTTTTAAACAAAATCTAGCAGCAAATCTAACATAAAATCTCTAACTAAGCTCTCGGTCTACTCAAGAGTTTATAAAGTAAATGCAAGTAACAATAATTACAACAATTTAGGAATAATGTCTTTCCTTATCCGAATCATCTTAGGAGTCTTTGAGGTGGCTACGTGAAGAAGAAAAGACATCTGGACTGAGACAATCCTAGTAGGAGTCTTCCTTCACAAATGTGTTCCCACGTGCATAACCGTACCCAGAATTTATTTCCTCTTCCATGATGAGCAACAAACCATGTAGGCACGACGTGGATCATTCCCATATGCGTTTTTCCTCAAGAGGCCACCTGGAACATACTCAAACATGAAGGTAGCTGCAGAATCGCCGGTTAGCTACGGAATGTCTGCATTCTGCAGCTAGTTCCAGTCAAAATGCTTAACAATGGCAACAATCACAAAATTCAACAAGTCAGTCATGTAAACCATTCTAGAAGTAATTTTAACTATTTTTATTGATCAATTGAGTTTAAAATAGAAATGGACAAGGGAGAATGAGGTAAAATGAGGTGAAGGAAAGCACAAATTTGAGGCTCAACATACCCCCACTGCTGTCTCTTTGCATGTCCTCATGCAAATTATCCTATGAATTCAGAGGCTTCTGCAAGGACATCTAATCCCCTTCTTCTCCTTTGTCTGAAAGCTAGAGGCCTTCTGGGTTTCCTGATCACAAGTTTGAACCTGAGGTGTGTGAGTGCCCTGATCAACTTTTTGTTCCTTGTCTTCATCTTCTCATTGGTCCTCTCCACTTTGTCTATATGCAGGGATAAGGTTGAGTTCATGTCAGTCTTGAGCTTGATTTGATCTTTGAGAATTTCATTCTCATTTTTGATGTGTCTATTCAGTAATTCCAACTCATACCTATCCCTTCTTAATATATCTACTTCAGACAGTGGAGGACTGGGGGTTCTTTCTCTGGTTTCTGAAGCTATCCTCTCCAAGGTTTCCACATAATCATAAATTTCCTGTTGAGCAGGATCAATTTCAGGGGTTCCTTCATAAAAATCTTCTTCATCATCCTCTTCAATGGGTGTTTCTTCATCTTCAATATTGATTACCCCTGTTTGTTTGATTGATGTTTTCTTCAGTTTTCCCTTTAATTTGTGGCTTCTCCTAGGCTGAGAGGACCCCTCTCCTTTCTCTGTAGCAGATTCCTTGATTATCTTCTCTTCCTTACGTTGCCTCTTGATTCGAGTCAACTTCTCTAAAATGACTTCCTCACTGCTCTCTTGAACTGGTTTGTCAATTTTAACTTTTGAAGTCCTCCATTTCCTACTTCTCTTTGTGGGCTATGGTTCAGGTGATGGTTCCTTTGCTTCTTCAAAATGATTTCTTATTAAGAAATCATCCCATGTATCATTTGTTTTAGCTAGATGATGCTCAATCAAAATTTTGACCAACCCATGATGATACAGGGTTGTCTCTAAAAATTGAACTCTTCTCTGAACACATGAAGCCATCTTCTTCAGACTTTGAAGCAAGAAATATGGTAGGTTTAAGTCTTCTCCCAGGAAATGCATCATTAGTCTGATGTGGTAGACATAAAATGTCCCATATCTACCCTCACATGTAACAAATTTTTGTAAAAGAAGTAGTATGTTTCTCCATTTGCTTTTCAATGCAGTACTGGGAATTCCTTTCTTGAATACACTAACATCCATGTTTGGTGATTTTAAAATTTGTTTCCAGGAGTCATTGTGGAATTCCCTATTTTTAAACCATCTTTCTCCAGTTCTGGACAATCCTGTAGCCTCTGCAATAAAAACTTCAGTGACAGTAAACTTGACATCCCCTATTTCAACTTCGGTTCCTTGGAATGATCTGGCAAATGTTTTAGTGACTTCCTTATGAAAGCCATTAAACTTTTCCAAAAATTGAAGCCATCCTATTTGTTGTAACATTTCCTTGCATTGTGGGTAACCTTCTAAATATTTTGAACCCACAGGTTCAGTCCTTACGATGAAACCCATGATTTTTCAATATCAAATTAACACTCTTCTCTACCCACAAAACAATGACTTTCACTTTTGGATTACAATGGCTTCAAGCTCTAAATGAAAATGGCTTCAATTTTTAGAATGACATACCTCTGATTTATAGTAGCAACAGCTTCAAAACCTCTGGCTGATATGCTTCTGTTTGATCATGAAAGCAATCTTCAAATTTCGAACTGATATGTCTTTGATAGACAGTGGGAGATGGCTTCAGATTTCTTTTCGTGCAATACCTCTGATTCTTAATAGCAAACGGTTTCAGTTTTAATACTGCAACATCTCTGTCTTTGGTAAAAAAAAGATTTCACACTCAATCACTGAAAACACCTCTGTCTCTAATAGCAAATGGTATGCTTCAAATTCAACACTACAACATCTCTGTCTCTGGTAACAACAGACTTCAAACTCAACCTCTGTCTCTGGTAACAAATGGTTTTCGAACTCAATCACTACCACACCTCTTTCTTTAGTAGCAAAAGACTTCAATTTTAACACCTCTGTCTTTTGGTAGCAACAGACTTTAAACTCTACACAGCTACAGTTCTGTGTTGATAGTGGCTTTGAGTCCTCACACTGTTATACTTCCACATTTACCTCTCCTGCTCTGCTCTGCGTTTACAATGCTCAATGCTGTTTAAACTGATATCCTTTAGCTCTGCTCCTGATTAATAATATCTCTGTCTTCCGAATGGAATACCGGCTACGGAATGAAGTTATGGCAAATGGTCACGGAATAGAGTAGTGGAGTGAGGTGGAGGGATTGTATTAATGATTGAGGAGACGGCGGAGGATTTTACGACGGCAGAGGGAATCATCATCATTAAATGCTTTGGTTAAGAGACGTTGAAAATTCAAATGCTTTGGCCATTTCACCGCTTAAATGCTATCGGATATGAATTTTGAAATGGAAGATTTTAATACAAAGTCTGTAGAGGGTTTGTTGGTGTTTGATCAATAAAACAATTAAAACAACCTTTCGAATAATCCACAACTAAACTATGTTAAACTTTTATGAAATGCCATCGTAATTTAAATTTGTTACCTCTGCCCTTTATTTGATTTTTGTAGCTTTTGTCTTCTCTGCTCATTTCTGGAGGAGTCTTCATAATTTTCTTGATGCTTTTGATTCATGAATACACTGGGTCACTTTGTTGTAATTCTGATGTCTGCTAGTTGATGCCTTCAGGATTTGTAGCTGCGGAAAGACTATCGGGCTGCAGAAAGGCTGATCAGCTGCAGAATGTTCCTGTAGAACACTTTAATCATGAAAATGGAATGTTTTTGGAGTATGGGAGAAATGTTATGTGGTATGTATGAAAATGGATGATGGATTATGATATGTATGAAGTGGATAATGGAATGAAATGGATTCAGTTCATGAAATGGAATGAAGGAACATAAGGGCTGTACTGCAATTCATGGCATATTTTTATTCACTTACAGCAAGATATCAAATTCTGTGTTTTGACATGAAAATGAGATGGATGGAAGATGGAATGATATGAATGAAATGTGGAATGGAGTGAAATATGAATGATGGATGAGATGGAGTATGGATGGATAAGTGAATGGAGTGAGATGAAATGAATCATAAGCACTATGGAACTGAACTTATGATTTTTATAACAGCTGCTTAGAAAAAAAATGGGAAAAGTTAGAGTGTCAGAGAGACTCTGATTTTCACCCTATCTTTTCTGTATAAACATGCCAATCAATGATTGGTTTTCATGTTTATACCTTTATTTTTTTTTATTTTTTTTTATTTATTTATTTTTTTTCAAAAGAGAAATGCTTCAGAAAATTCAATCAAGTTGATGAAGAAGAGAGACTCTTCTTCATTAACTTCACATCATTGTCTTCTTGGAACTTCTTGACAAACTCTTCTCTTGAGAGTGGCTTGTGGTATAGCTTCATTCTATGACCATTCACAAGAAAAGTGACCTCCTCTTCATCTATAGTTCTGATTTTTACTGCCCCATTATCAAAAATTCGAACAATTTCATATGGCCCAAGCCAATGTGTCTGAAATTTCCCTTGAAAATCCTTGAATTTTGAATCAAACAAGAGAGCCCAGTCACCCTCTTTGAATTTATTCTCCTTGATGTACTTGTCATGCCATCTAGCCCTTTGTTGTTGGACTAGACTTGTTTTCTGAACTGCATCTTGTCTGATCTCATCCAATTCATTGATTTGCTCCAGTCTATGCTTTTGTGCCTCCGTTAAATCAAGTCCTAGCTGAACTGCCATTTTGAAAGTTTGAATTTGGAACTCTATGGGAAACAAAACTTGCTTTCCATAAACAAGCTCATAAGGAGTATGGCCTGTTGTGTTTCTCCATGTAGTTCTATAGGCCCATAAGGCTTCAGGAAGCCTATCTACCCAATCTCTTCTATGTAGATGAACAGTCTTTGTTAGGATTCCTTCAACAACTTTATTAGTGGATTCCACTTGACCATTTGCTTGTGGATGATAAGGAGTAGATGTTCTATGTCTGATTTTGTACTTCTCCATCATTTGCTCCACTAGCCTTGATGTAAATTGAGCTCCTTGATCTGTAACAATTTCCCTTGGAACACCAAAACGGGTAAAAATATCCTCAAAAAGAAAATTAACTACAGATGATTCATTAGCAACAAGTAATGGTTTAGCTTCTACCCATTTAGTAACATAATCAGTGCAAACTAATATGTATTTCTTTTTGTCTTGATGGAGGACTAATAGGTCCTACAAAATCCAAAGCCCATTTTTCAAAAGGTTCAATGTGTACCTGAGGTTGTAATGACATCTCACCTGAAGGAGAAGGTTTCCCTACCCTTTGGCAACTGTCACACCTTTTTACATACTCCCTTGCATCTTTGAACAAGGATGGCCAATAATATCCTAAGTTAAGGATCTTATAGGCTGTCCTCTTATCTGCAAAGTGTCCGCCACAAGGTTCATCATGACATGCCTTGAGAATTTCAGGCATCTCATCTTCACGAACACACCTTCTAATGATCAAATCTGAAACTGTCTTGTACAACTCATTAGCGACCCATGAATATCTTGCACTATCATTAATGATTTTTCTTTTATCCCTTGCATTCATAATTGAAGGAAACTTTCCTGAAACTAAATAATTAGCAATATCAGCAAACCATGGAGTTTGAGTAGAAACTGCAAAAAGATATTCATCAGGAAATTGATCTTTAACCTGAGTGTCATCTTTGATATTTTGAATTCTAGACAGGAAGTCAGCCACAGTGTTTTGTTTTCCAGGCCTATCTAGAATAGTAATGTTGAATTCTTGCAATAATAACAACCATCTTATAACTCTACCATTAGTGATTGATTTATTCATTAAGTATCTAATGGCAGAATGATCAGTGTGAATAAAAGTTTCATAGCCTGTTATATAGTGTCTAAATTTGTTAATGGCATGAACAACAGCTAAAAACTCTTTTTCAGTTACGGTATAGTTTAACTATTGCGAAATTGAGTACAAATATAATAGATGACATGAAGATAAATCTTTCATCCTTGTCTTGCTCCTAGAGGTATGTAAACATGTAACTGGAATATAGAAAAGGTAACTTCCGAGTTAGGTCCCCTTAATAAGTTGTTAGTACGTTTTCGGATTTCACTTCATGTGATCAGAAGTCCACTTAAATTCTTAATCTTTGGTGAGTAGTGGTGAGTAATTTGAAGAGAGGAGATGCTATTTTGGTGAAGTTTTCTATAAATCTCCGATAATACCATGTAAATCCTAGAAAACTTCTAACATCTCTTTGACAACTTGGAATGGATAGGTTAGAAATAACTTCAACTTTCGCCTCATCAACTCTAATCCCATCCCCTGAAATGTGGTGCCCTAAAACAATACCTTCGGTGAACATCATAAAACATTTTTCATGACTAAGAGAAAGGTTTGCTTCTTGACATCTTTTTAAGACCTTTTCCAAGTTTTCTAAAGCCTCTTCAAATGTATCCCCATAAACTGTAAAATCATCCATGTACACCTCTACACAGTCATGTATCAAATCAGAAAAAATTCCTAATACTGCCCTTTGGAATGTTGCAGGTGCATTGCATAACCCAAATGGCAATACTCGGTAGGCATAGGTACCCCAAGGACAAGTAAATGTGGTTTTATCTTGGTCTTCCAGTGCTACTTGGATTTGATTGTAACCACTAAACCCATCCAGGAATGAAAAGTACTTTTTACCTGCTAATGTATCTAATACTTGATCTATGAAAGGTAAGGGAAAATGGTCTTTAAGAGTAGCTTTATTCAGTTCTCGGTAGTCAACACACACCCTACATTTTCCATTTTTCTTAGGTACAATTACTAAAGGGGAAACCCACTGACTATCTGAAATAGGATAGATGAAGTTAACATTTAACAATTTTTGTAATTCTTCCTTGACAATTTCCCTAAGATTTGGATTCATCCGTCTTTGAGGTTGTTTGATTGGTTTGCAATTTGCCTCTATATAGATGTGATGAGTACAAGTCTTGGGACTTATCCCTTTCATGTCAGTGTATTCCCATGCATATGCGGAAGAATGTCTCTGTAATACTTTGACTAACTCTTCTTGTTGAGATCTTTCTAGGTTTTTGTTTATATTCAAGGTTTTGCCTGGAAAGATTTCACTTGTAGAACTGCCAAATTTGTCCATAGAATGAAGAGACATCTGTCTAGATGACAAGAACTCAATATTGGATCTCTCTTGAAATGATTCTTGTTTGTGCTCTGGAGAAGATTCAAAATTTTCTAGAGTATTCAGAATTTGATTATCTTCACTAATTTCTGCAATTGTGAAGAGTGGTTGCAAATATTCTTCATCTATCATTAGGTTGGCTATTAAATGCGTAATTGTCTAATAGAGGATATAAAGAGTGAATTTCTTTTGTTCGTTTCCATCGAGGAAATATACATATCCATAGGACCTACAACTAATAAACATCATTTGTAATAACTGAGTCTTTAGTACTGAGGATGGCCTCTAGATTATTCTTGGTGTTCGGATTAAATCCAGAGGTGTAAGGTGGAGATACTTGGAATGTCTTCCTACCCCATAAGTGCAGTCACAGATCTATCTGCTAATTGTAATAGTGTGGGTGTAAAGAGAAGATTAGGAAGTTTCAGTTTGTCCATGATTTGTCTACTCATGATATTTATTGCTGCTCCTAAGTCGATGAGTGTGTTTTGAATTTCAATTCCATTGATGTGAATTTTGACAACTGGATTTCCTGGGTCAAGGTACTTTGGAATAGTAATCTTACCCATCATAATGTCTGCTATTTGTCCTACCAGTTGAATTTTCTTGGGTTCTCTTATTCTTTTTCTTGTTGTCTTCATACTCAACTCCTTTATTGTTTTGGCTAAAATTGGGATTTCCTTGATGGCTTGCAATAATGGAATTTTAATGCAAACATTTCTCAATTCATCTAAGAAATCATAATTAGGCACCATAATTTGTTTCTCTACACCTCTATCAATTTGTAATCTTTCCGGAAAGGGAGGTATAGAGGTAGATGTGGATGGTTGCTCCAATACGGGAGTTGGATTTATTGGATCTTTTTGTTTTATTTTTTCAATGTTTTGGTCTTGAAAGGATGTGTCTTCCTCAAGACTTTTATTAACCCGTAGGGAGTCTTCCTCAGAATTATCTTGTTCTTGTATGATCACAGAAGGTTTCCTCTTTTCAAGTATCCTTCCAGACCTAAGTTGAACATCACTAAGTTCTAGAGGAGTAATTAAATAAGTTGGAAACTGTTGGCCTTCTATCATATATGTATTCTGAGGGTTCTTATTATTGGGGTTTGGTATGGGTTGAGCCGGAAATTGATTTGATTTTTGAGGGAATGGTAATGGAAGTGGTTGATTTTGATGTGGTTGGTTCTGATGATGTTGTTGAGAATTTTGTTGAAGATTTTGAGGAAAATTTTGTTGAGGATTTTGAGGATAAAAATGTGGATATGGTGGATAGGATGGTGGATACTGATAATATGGAGAGTACCTTCCATAGGGACCTTGTGATCCTTGTGCCCAAGCTTGAGATTGATTTTGAAATTGGAGCCAAGGTTGCTGCCAAGAATTCCAAGGTGGAGGTTGATTATACATTTGATCATGAAATCCTTGTATCGATGCTCCACGAGGTCTTCTAGATGTGAGATTGAGATTACTGTGGAGTGTCCTGAGAGTTTCTTCTGTGACCTTGGGGCAGAGAGAAGGACAATTCAGGGTCTCATGTTCTATGGGAAAATTTCCTTTGGTTCTCCTAACTTTATCTAGAGGACACTCCCATCTCATGTTATTATTACTGGTGAGAATAGTGCCAAGGCATCAGATTCAGCCTTTTGCTTGTTTTGTTTCTTAAGGGTGTCTATTTGTTCACTAAGACTCCCTAAGATGTCAGATTTAAAATCATCAAACATGTGTCCTATTTCTGATCTACTTACTGTCCCAGAAGCAGATTTACTTGCTCTTGCAAGAGCAGGATCTCTTGGACCTTTGACAGTTTTGGATTTCCCTCTGGAAAGGTTGATACATAACTCAGATATTTCAGGTAATGTGAGTTGTGATATATCCCCTTTTCCCATCATGTTAAGGATATCCAACCATTAATCCCTAATGGTTTTCAACAAAAGAGCTTTTAAAGTGTCTTGATCTAGGTTTTCCATTTGTGCCCTTTTTATGTTGTATTTAAATCTTTCCAACAAATCTTCTAAGTTTTCATCTTCTTTTTGTAATATTTTGAACACTTCTTCCTTATGATTAACCGGCATACAATAATCCAAGTATCTCTCTAGAAATGCTTGTTTCATGTCTTCCCATGTTCTAATGGAACTACTGTTTAAACTCATAAACCATTTCAATGCTTCTCCTTTCAGAGTCGAAGGAAATAATTTCAATTTTTGAGCATCTTGAAGGTAGTCATAAGTCCTACACAGTACTTCAAATTCGAATAAGAAAGTTTCAGGATCCTCAGTTTTAAGTCCATAGAAGTTCGGAAGGACAGAAGGTGAAATGTTTTTCATGGTTGTATTGGTTTCTCCATAAAGTATAGGGAACCCAAAAGAGCTTCCTATTCTACCTCTTCCTCCATCTGCACCTCTACCTCCTCTTCCTCCTTCTCCTCTACCTCTACCTCTACCTCCTCCAAATGTGTTTTCTCCATTAACAACTGCTCCTCCTCCTTCTTCTGCCATGGTTGACTCTCTTGTGGAAGTAGAAAGGTTTGTATCCTCAACAAAAGTTTTTGGATCCTCTTCTATGGCAGGTTCAATGGATGAAGTGGAAGGTTTCTCTAATGGAATAGGTGACCTTAGATCTTCTATAAGTCCAGGATCAGTAAAGGATGGAAGATGGGTTTGAGTTGAAGGTGTACTAGTTCTGGATCTAGATGAAACAAGTGGTGTTCTAGATATCAAACTTCTGCCTCTGCTGCTTATAAATCTTCCCCTTGAATCTCTCTCCCTACGCATAAAATTGTTTTTGGATGCTAAGAAACAAAGGTTACCTAGTTTTCACTTCCTCGGCAACGGCGCCAAAATGTTGTGTCTCAATCTAGTCTCCTAAACTGAGCTCATTTAATTGTCAACCAGGATTTGTAAACTGCTGAAGTGAAGTGTACCATATGTACCTAGGTGCTTGTTTCCTAATGCGTTGTGTGTAGTGTTTTGTGATGATTTTGGTCTTTTATGTTGATTTATAATGTTTTTGGTCTTTTGGTGTTTATTGTTTACAATGAAAGTGCCTAGAAAACTAATGGAAAAGAGGTTGGTGTTCAAAACAGAATTAAGTCTAATGTGTGGAATGGCAAATGCAATTGGAAACACTAAAGCAGAATCTGAACTATGAATAAATGAAAGAAAAAGATTTATAATGACTTCTTAGGCAAATGACACAAACTAAACTTGATAAATGATCACTAAATATGCAAGTTCTCTAACTAGATAGTTAAACACTAATCTTATCATGATGCAACATTTTGTTCTAAGCTCATCTATTCCATGACTAATTCCTAGTTCTATTCTGCAATTTAATTGAATGTCTCAGAACCTATACTCAAAGATTTATTGGTTTCTTTTCAAAGTAGTTCTTTTGAGGAAGAGCCCTGTTTATAAAATGATGAGGAATTTTCAAAGATACTTCAGACCTTATAGTGATGTTATCTTCTGTTCCTATGGTTATGGATCACTTTGTAGTTTTCAGAACAAAAAGATGTTTGTGAATAATGAAGGCTGTCTTGTGAATCTTAACAACTAAAGTAATCTATTGTGCAAAGGATGACAGTGTGACTATGAGATGCAAGTGCAATGAGTTAATTTAAGCATGAACCTAAGATGCTTCTAAACTAGAACAATGTTAAACTATAAGTCATCATCAAACTTGAAACAAAGTAAATGAACATGTATTAAATGCAAATGAAACTCCGGAGCATTCTAACTAGCATGCATTATTCTATGAGGTTACACAATCTGTTTGTTCATCATTAGTGATATTTTGGAAGAGTTCCTTCTTTTGGAAGGGATAGAACAATTCTAACTGTGTAATTGTATGCAATTGAAAGCAAATGAACAGAAAGCAAATGAAAAACTAAGTTATCACATCACGGTCATATCTTGAACTTCTTAAGGATGTCTTGGAAGAATTTCTTCTTGTGGAAGAGTGATTAGAACAAGTGCAACTGTGATAGTGAATAGCAAAAACTACAACTAATTCCTACAGTACTATAGCTATTCATCATTCATCATTATAATCTGTTGGAAGAATGTCTTCTTGTGGAAGAACTGGAATGAATATAACTACAGTATTTAGTTAAAAACAAATACAAATTCAACTCCTATCCTACAATACCATAGTCATTAATCATTCATCATTTTGGTCTGTTGGAAGAGTGTCTTCTTGTGGAAGAGTTGGAACGAATATGACTACAGTAGCTAGTTAAAAACAAATACAAATTTAACTCCTATCCTACAATACCATAGTCATTAAACATTCATCATTTTAGTCTGTTGGAAGAGTGTCTTCTTATGGAAGAACTAGAATGAGTACGACTATAGTAGATAAAACAAAACAACTACTAATTCAAATGCAGAACGTAAAGACAGCTAGGAAAAACTTATCTAGTTTACGCAAAAGAAATCCGTTCAAGGGGCAGGGGCCCTCTACCACTTGACGGCATTCAACTCCAAATTAAATCACGCCTTCAAGATAATTTTGTCCGCTCCATTAACGATGCAATAGTTTGAACATAATGCTCTGTGTCTTCAAAGACGTAACACAGAGTTTACACAAAATCTAGCAGCAAATCTAACACAAAATTTCTAACTAAGCTCTCGGCCTACTCAAGAGTTTATAAAGTAAATGCAAGTAAAAATAATTACAATAATTTAGGAATGATGTCTTTCCTTATCCAAATCATCTTAGGAGTCTTTGAGGTGGCTGCGTGAAGGAGAAAAGACACCTGGACTGAGACAGTCCTAGTAGGAGTCTTCCTTCACAAATGTGTTCCCACGTGCATAACCGTACCCAGAATTCATTTCCTCTTCCATGATGAGAAACAAACCATGTAGGCACGACGTGGATCATGCCCATATGCGTTTTTCCTCAAGAGGCCACCTGGAACATACTCAAACATAAAGGTAGCTGCAGAATCGCCGGTTAGCTACGGAATGCCTGCATTACTATGACATTGGTTAAATTAAATGTATGATAGCAACAATCACAAAATTCAACAAGTCAGTCATGTATTCTGACCCCATTCTAAATGTATTTAACTATTTTTGTTAGTCGATTGGATTAAAGCTGTCAAAAATGAAGGAATAAAGGAGAATGAGGTAAAATGAGGTGAAGGAA